>JANBXF010000008.1:0-370791 GCA_024271885.1 Wenyingozyma ramenticola | reverse complement strand
ATCATCTTCACCAGAATCTTCTTCATTCATCCCTTCATCAACACCAGAAAGTTCCTCAATTGCACCAGTCACTAGCTCTGCTGTCCCATCAACCGAATCTTCCGTTGCACCTGCAACTTCATTCCCAACTTGGGTTCCATCTACATCATGGTCAAACAGTTCTTTCATTTACTCAAAAACTTCATCTGAAGTTGCAACTACCTCTCATCATCCACACCACCATAAGAAAGAATATATTGCTCTCTATGGTATGTGTTACAGAGAAGGTAAGTACTTAGGTAACTGTATTCCAGGTGCTCATTGTGAGCCTGATGGTTACTGGTATGGTCAATGTATCTTAGACCCAACTCCAGAAGGTCAACAATCTATCTACGGTCAATGTGGTGGTAAAGGTTACCACGGTCCAAAGCATTGTGCACCTGGTTTGAAATGTTCCGACTACGGTGAATATTACCACCAATGTAATATTCCAGCAACTTACCATTACACTTACTTCTATTAGAAAGTGATTGATTCCACTTATTTTTAAAAGGAATTTTAATATACAGCAGACAAAAATCTTTTGATTTTATTTGATACCATTTGATTTTACTATTTTTAATTTTTTTTGTTTTACATTAAGTTGTCCGTTCTTATCTGTCTGTCTAATTGTTTTGAAAATTGGTTAATGACTAATAGTCTCCTGATAAACATTATTTTGTAGCGTTTTTGTAATTTTTCTTTTCCATAAAAACGAAAAATACTATTAGTTTTTTACTATATGTTTTTAGATCGTAAGTAAAAAAGTATCTTAAGTAAACCGCTGTGGGGTTGGGTTTCACAGTGATATAAGGGTCGTGTGATATATGTATAGTAGCAGTTGTAAATCAAAGGATCTTATTTATGCACCTCAATCAAAGGATCCTTGATAGCTGTTTTATTGTAAAACAGAAACAAACAAGGCTCAGAAATTCGCTGCTTCAATACATTCTAGTGTTACCCTTTTATTGAATTCCCCATAAAGATCGAGCACAGAGCGGTTTTTTACGGGAAGTTAAGTTAACCCGTAGGGGGTGTGATACCTTCCGCATTGAGTAGTGAGTGAATCATCTGGAGGGAAAGCTATTACCACCCTGTTCCTCCGAGCAAGAAATGTTGAAAAAGTAGCTATGTTCCATACATAGCTGTAATGTCGGGAAGTGATGAAACATGTACTATCTAGAGAGTTAATCGAACTCCGGAGTACTGAGTACATAATTCGGTGTTTAGAGTAGGCTACCATCTCCACAGTAGACAAAAAATTAGGCAATGAGACTCTTCAAGTGTAAGCCGTTCACCTATTTGGAAGACTATGGTTGAGGTCCAGCGAGGGATTTTCCAGTTTTGCAACCAAGAACACCCACCATTTGACCTCGAAACATAATAAACAGACCCTGTATTTTGCTACCACACTCTCTGTATTTATAATTCAAGGATATAACTAATCGGTTATTGTACTTGCATACCATGAGAACACAGCTGGTTCTCTGGATTGTAATTTAATATTACGATTGGGAGTCCACAGACATAATAAAATACTATTATCTGGTTGTTTTGCACGGCTTCTGATTGGCCGAGAAGTTCGCTGGTTGGACCCATACACTACTCCTCCAAACACAAATCGCACCCCGTTTTGAATTGTTTGCGATCAATCTTTGTAGATTGTCGTTTCTTCTTCTGAGCTTACCCCCTAAGGCTGAAAACTTTTCGGTAATACTTTGAGTCTTTTTTTTATAAATAAACAATATTTTCCTCTTTTTCCCAACTCTGAGATATATTGGGCTACGTTTTGAACCTTATCTTGCGTTTGTCATTTTCTACATAATATTCCTCAATTAAAATGTCTTCTCAATTCACTAGACGTGCATTGATTTCATCTAGAAGAGCATTTTCTACCTCTTCTTTGGTTTCTGCCAAACACGAAAAAACAGTATTACAAAAGCTTTTCAAAATTCCATTAGATGTTGGTGCTCTTGGTACTGTTTTCGCCACTACTTGGTTAGGTGCCCAAATCATCAAGGAAGCTAATCCAAAGGCTCAAAAACCACAAACTGCTTTGACCACTGCTGGTGCTCAAAAGAAAGACATTGTCATCTTAGGTTCTGGTTGGGGTTCCGCTTCCATGTTGAAGGACTTAGATACTTCTTTATATAACGTCACTGTTGTCTCCCCAAGAAACTACTTTCTTTTCACCCCATTATTACCATCAGCTCCAACTGGTACTATCGAATTAAGATCCATCGTTGAACCAATTAGATCCATTGCTAAGAGAACTCCTGGCGAAGTTTCTTACTTAGAAGCCGATGCCACTGATATCGATGTTTCCAAGAATTCCATCACCATCAAGGAAGTCTCCGATTTATCCAAAAAGGAAGGTGCTAAGCCATTAGTCAAGCAAATCAACTATGATTACTTAATTGTCGGTGTTGGTGCTCAACCAACCACTTTCGGTATTCCAGGTGTCGTTGAAAATGGTTTATTCTTGAAAGAATTGAACGATTCCCAATTGGTCAGAAGAAAGGTCTTAGATTGTATCGAAAAAGCTGCCTTATTAGACAAAAATGATCCAGAAAGAAAGAGATTATTACACTTCATTGTTGTTGGTGGTGGTCCAACTGGTGTCGAATTCGCTGGTGAATTACAAGATTATGTCGATGAAGATTTACATAGATGGTTACCAGATGTTGCTGAAGATGTCAAGATCACTTTAGTTGAAGCTTTACCAAACGTCTTAAACGCTTTCTCCAAGAAATTGTGGACTTATGCTCACCAAGTCTTTTCCGAAACCTCTATTGATTTATGTTTGAACACCGCCGTCAAGAATGTTACTCCAAACACTGTTTTCGCTCAAAGAAAGAACGCTGATGGTACTACCGAAGACTTAGAATTCCCATACGGTATGTTAGTCTGGGCTACCGGTAACGCTCCAAGAGACTTCACCAAGTTATTATTTAACAAGATTGAAGAACAAAAAACCGCTCGTCGTGGTTTATTAGTTGACGAAAACTTAAAGGTCAACGGTACTGATAATGTATACGCCATTGGTGACTGTGCCTTTACTGGTCACCCACCAACTGGTCAAGTTGCCCACCAAGAAGGTTCCTACTTAGCTCATCAATTCAAGATTAAGGCTGCTATCGATGACTTAAACTACGAATTAACTAAAGCTTCTAACGCTGACGAAAAATCAAAGGTTGATGTTAGACTCGATGCTGCCAAGACCAAATTATCTCCATTTGCTTACGAAAACCTTGGTGCTTTATCATACGTTGGTGCTGAAAAGGCTGTTGCTGATTTAGTTTGGGGTAAGTTCTCTTCTTCATCAACTGGTGGTACCTTCACCTACTTAATCTGGAGATCTGCTTACATTGCCATGTGTATTTCAGCCAGAATGAAGGCTTTGGTCACCATTGACTGGCTCAAAGTTACTCTTTTCGGTAGAGATATCTCTAAGGAATAGATAAATAACTTTGTCAATTCCTGATATACGATTTGGTCACAATCCAATTATGATTACTATAAAATTCCCATTATAACTCATTAATACCATCTTTTTAGGTATTAATGTCCATTCACATTCTGCTACACACAATTTGTTTATATATTTTAGTTTCTGTATTCATGTCGTACTTACGATCTCATGTTATATTATAAAGAATAATAGATTTGAAAATTTATACAACATATACCTTCAATTTGTAAATTGTGAAATAAATTAAATAACTCTTTCAAAACAAGGCGGGTTCATTCATATCTTTGTTTTTCTCCCCTTCCCTGGTCCCTCTTTCGTAAACATTCGGAGAAATTAATAGCGCAAACAAAAACATTCTACACCCCCTACTAAATAATTACTTCCGCAATGCGCGGCTGTAATGCCTCTCTCTTTATACTATTACCTCAATCTTAGTTAAGTTATATACTTCGTTATCGTGGAAAAGTGAATAAGAGCAGCTACTTCAGTCGTCATATTCAGAATCAGAATCGTAGTATCCCCACTCATAATCAAGCTTCATATTTTCCAAGTCCTCCTTGAGTTCTTCCCTACTGTCTGTATCTTTATAAAATTTTGATATAATGTTATACATTTGTTCGAACATGCCTCTTGGTTTATCAGTCAATTCTAAGGTGTTTCTCTTTGGGAAGGTGAACTCTTTTGGAAACGAGTCAACTAGCTCAACGGGCACGGGAACTTTGGTTTTGTAGTGAACCAAATTACTGGATGGTGTGCCATCGCCTGCGAGTCTAGTGAACTCTTCAACTATCGCTCCATCGCTTTCATCGCCATCATCAGTTATAATTACCTTTGAGAAGATGTGAGCGGGCTTTGGGCGACAGTTTGGCTTAAAGGAGGAAAACAAATTATTACATCCCAGGTTTATTTCGAAATCATTTTCAAAAGTGAGGGATGTGCTAGTTATCAGCTTTCTGTTATCTGATCCATTTTGAAAGCTCCTGATAAAATCGGCTGCCCTAGTTGCCCCTTCTCCAGATTCACCAAACAAAGTATTTGTAGAATTCAATGGAAGTGCCTGAAAAGACGAAACTTGCCACATATTGCTTGAGTCAACCCATTGTGGCAGCCCACTAGGGGCATTCGATAACGGAATATATAGAGACGTTTCTTGTAACAATCCAACCATTGTCCTTATTCTGGAAATTTGGGCAGTTATGCTCATATCTTTTGTTGATGTAACTGAGTCCTTCGTCAATGCCCAAGTTATCACTGGTACCTTTGGTAGATATTCTTCTCTTATTTCTCTCAAAAACTCCGATGTAAGTCCTCCCCATGCAGAATCAACATCTGTGACAATGTTCAGACTATCAACCAAGTCACAATCTTCTAGCTGGGAACGGAAAACATCTTCAGATAATTCCTGTCCATTCATCTCATCCCATTCGTTAACACCAACTTCATATTTTTCGAATCTGATCTCTGGATGAGATCTAAGATAACCAAATTTATTCTCCGTGTTATATTCCCAATTATTCAAAGTAATCAACGATTTAGGTTTATGCAAAACCCTGGAAAAATCGGACCAACATGTAGTGTTTGTTGCTGATAACAAACCTTCAGTGTTTCCACCATTGTCAAGTGCCATCTGATATTCATGCTTTCTGGGAGGTCTCTTATCTAATGACAAATTTTGAATCTTTGAAAATGAATCCAAACTCGATGAGTTTTCTTCTTCAAATTTTGACAACCCACCCAAACCCCCACTAAAATCCCACAACATCAATCTGGGATCATTGAAAATCATGTTATCTGATGATCTGCGATGAAAATGGACGGATGGATCATAGGGTACATTCATATCACTTTGACGTTTTTTCGTTGCTTGAAGGTAAGCCAACGAATCTTGAACATTGTAAAAGTGAGTAACAATGTTATTCGCAGGAGGTGAAAACGAAGCTGTCAATACCTCGTGCATATATGTATATTTTGGTCAATATCTTCAATGGTGACAGTATTTTGAATCCAGTTGCCCACTCAGCAGATAATAGATAAATATTATATTTAGCCTTCTTGCTAAATCTTCTCCAACCGTTTCGTAGTGTTGAGATCAAATGGGGAGGTGAGCCGCACAAAATTTATTTGAAGAATTTTTGAAAAATAATTAATCAGTCTAAAATTTTTATAAAGTATGTATTACTGAGGACAAAAGTAAATTACAGTATTTTATTATCTTCATATACTAACATCAGTGTATAAAGTGTATAATCATATCCAAGATGTCTAACTCACTTGAAGTATGTATTATGTGAATCTTGCAGGGTAAAAGTTTCCAAAAAGAAGACATTCAAACTAACTTATTTTTTCTTTTTTTATTCTATTCTATAGGAACGTTTGAAGGCACATTCAAATGCTTTTGATGGGCTCTTATCATTGATACCGGCGAAGCATTATTATGACGAGGACACACAAGACCAATGGCAAAAGAAAAAGTTGTCCAAGGAAGAGTTAAGAAACAATAAAAGGATAAAACTCGATCCATCATTAGCCAAAGCTGCTACTGCCAAAGATGAACATGAACAAAGATCAAAAGACGCAAAGCCAGTTGTTATACCAGGTTCCAAAATCCAAAATACCATAGATGAAGATGAAGATGAAGAAGATGAAAGCGATAATGAAAGCGTAGGATATGGCTCCGAGGAAGTGGATGATAATGATTCGGACAACGAGGACAACAAAAGAAAGGTGGACGTTGAAGATGAAGGTTTCATAAGAGATGAAGAAGAGCCATCTATTGTTTTCAATGATGATGGTGATGTTATTCAAGATACTCAAATCAGAAAACAAGAAATAAAACAGATACAGAAGGAGCAAACTAAGAAAGGCAAGAAGTCAAAAGAGTTAACAGAAGAAGAGAAGAGAGAAAAAGAAGAGAGAATGGCTAAATTAAGAGAGAAATTGGCTTCTAAGATAACTACTATGAAAGCAAAGAGAAAAGCTCCAGGCTCCAATGTACCTGGTTCAGCAACATCAAGAGAACAAATTCTTGAAGAAAGACGTAAGAAGGAAGAGGCAAGGAAAAAGAAAACACAGCAGACTACTCAGGAAGAAGATGATGATGACGACGACTCAAGCAGTGACGAGGAGAACGAAGAAGTTGAAACTAAAAGTACCACTGATGTATCTTCTGTATTGTTTGGTAACATTCAATTTGCTGATGGGGATAAAGTAACATCTGATTTGAAATCCCTCAGAAAAGCAGGAAAGAAGAAGGGTCCAGCTAATAATGATATCAAAGCACATTTGAAAAATATCGAAAAGGAAAATGCCAGAATTGCTAACATGGATGACGAAAAGAAAAAAGGTCTTCTTGAAAAGAATCAATGGGCCAAGGCTTTGAATAGTGTTCAAGGAATCAAAAATAAAGATGATGAAAAATTACTAAAGAAAGCTTTAAAACGTAAAGAATCTAAGAAGCGTAAGTCTGAGAGAGAATGGGTGGAAAGGAAACAAATAGTGGCGGACACAATCAAGAAGAAACAAGACAGAAGAGAAGAGAACTTAAGAATCAGAAGGGAGAATAAAGGTAAACCAAAGAGTAAACAAGAGAAACATGTAAGAGCTTTCAAAGGTACTGTTAAACCAAAAAGAGCAGGCTTTGAAGGTAGATTTAAGTCTGGAAAGGGCAAGAAGAATTAGGTTTTCCTTGACCCCTTTGTTTCCTACACTTTAGAAATATCTGTCTATATTTCTTTATTGCTGTCGGTATTTGTATACTTATATAATAACTGTTACAATAAAAATCCTAATACATATTATAAGACACGTTTGCATAACTAAAACAGTACTACTGTTGTGACAGACACCTCAAAATAGAACACAGCCGTGAAAAAATCAAATAAAATTATATGCCCAGATGCGGAAATCTGTAAACATAAACATTGCAAGAAATGTGAACCAGTGGCAGAACAAAAATAGTTTAGTGAAGGTGGAATGAAATGGTTTGCATGCCTTACTGTTTCAACCAGGTATCACAGGAATATATCACAACGTACACCTCTCAAAGGAGACATAGGAAGAGTTTATGATCTGCTTTGAAAATGACAAGACACGACCCGTAACGAGTATATAGAGAAATAAAAGCAGCTGCTTCAAAGCCTTTGTAAATTGTAATACGAAATTATGAATGGTGTCAATGCAATGTAAATACACTATATAGATCTATCAATGGCTCTGATACACGAATAAACACAAATTATTATTGCAAGGCCCCTATAGTCTTTGCCCAGAGTGACACTGGCAACTGAAACTGGAGGGTGCAAAACACAAAATCAAGTCTCGTTTTAAATAGAAACACTGGCGCAGGAAAATCCGCACAAAAAAGATGCACACTGTCTCGTAATGTGTAACATTTTACTCTTCTTCTTGATCTGAATGTATCAGTAAAGCAGTTCGTATCAGACTTAGAATCACTATAGACTACTCGTATATATACCTACAACATGTGGTATGTCAAACTTAGATGCACGAGGGCAATTTTGAAAGGTCATTTTTACTAACAATATTTTTTTTTTTTTGGATCAAATTAGTGGTATTTTTGGTTACGCTAATTATAATATTCCTAAAACAAGAGGTGACATTATTGAAACTTTAGTTCAAGGTCTCCAAAACTTGGAATATAGAGGTTATGACTCTTCTGGTATTGCTATCGATAGTGAGAAAGATATCAATGAAGTCAGTACCGTTAGAGCTCCATCCGTCTACCGTCAAGTTGGTAAAGTCATTGAATTAAGAAAGGAAATCGAATCTCACAAACCAAACAAGACTGAAAACTTGAGAAACCATATAGGTATTGCTCACACAAGATGGGCAACTCATGGTGGTGTCACTCAATTCAATTGTCATCCTCATACATCTGATCCAGAGAAGCATTTCTTAGTTGTTCATAATGGTGTCATCACAAATGCATCCACTTTGAGAATATTTTTACAAGAAAAAGATTTTGTCTTTGAGTCTGACACTGATACTGAAATCATTGCCAAATTGTTCATGTATTACTACAACGAATCCTTAGAATTCCATGAATTGACAAAGAAAGTTTTACATCAATTAGAAGGTTCTTATGGTTTGTTAGTCAAATCAACATTATATCCAAATGAATTAATTGCCACTAGAAAAGGTTCTCCTCTTTTGATCGGTGTGAAGTCAAAACAAAAATTGAAGGTGGACTTTGTTGATGTTGAGTTCATGCAAGATCCAATACAAACTACTGCTACTTTACAATTACCACCATCAAAGAGAGATATTGCCGTCCGTAAATCCGAATCAAGAGCTATTTTCCCAGATATGAATGATCCAATTGAATTTTTCATTTCATCTGATGCTGCATCAATTGTAGGTTACACCAGAAAAGTTTTATTCTTAGAAGATGATGATATTGCTCATATTGATAATGGTGAATTACATATCCACAGGGCTAACCACATCAATGGTATGGCTACTACCAGACCAGTTGAAACCTTAGATATTGAATTAGCAGCTATCATGAAAAATGGTTACGATCATTTCATGTTGAAAGAGATTATGGAACAACCTGAATCAACATTTGGATCTATGAGAGGTAGATTAGACTTTAAAAACTTGTCAATCACACTGGGTGGTATCAAAGACCACCTTAAGAGTATTAGACATTCTCGTCGTTTCCAATTGATTGCATGTGGTACTTCGTATCACTCGTGTCTTGCCGTAAGATCCCTATTGGAAGAGTTAACAGAGATTCCAGTTTCTGTCGATCTTGCATCAGACTTTATGGATCGTTCTCCCGCAATCTTTAGAGATGATACTTGTATTTTCGTATCTCAATCGGGTGAAACTGCTGATTCATTATTAGCCTTGAAATATTGTAGATTACAAGGTGCCTTAACAGTCGGTGTTGTTAACTGTGTCGGTTCTTCGATTTCTCGTGAAACAGACTGTGGTGTTCATATCAATGCTGGACCTGAAATTGGTGTTGCATCAACTAAGGCCTATACCTCTCAATATATTGCCTTGGTTATGCTTTGTTTGCAGATTTCCAATCATGTCACAACAAATACTGAACGTCACAGAGAAATCATCCAAGGATTATCAAAGATCCCAGAACAAATAAAAGAAGTGTTAGATCAAAAGGATAAAATCAAGGGTAGTCTCGATAATTATTTACATGGGAAAAAATCTTTACTTGTTGTTGGTAGAGGTTATGATTACGCTTCCGCGTTAGAAGGTGCATTGAAGATTAAAGAAATCTCATATATACACGCTGAAGGTATTCAAGCAGGTGAGTTGAAACACGGTACTCTAGCATTAATCGACGAAAATCTTCCAATAATAATGTTTGCCTCAGATGATAAATTTCTACCTCTTGCGAACTCAGCAATGGAACAAATCACAGCTAGAGGTGGAAGACCAATCATGATTCGAACTGGAGAAAGCTCACATCCTCTTGACAAGACTAAGGCTAATGCGGTCATAAACGTTCCTCAAACTGTTGACTGTTTGCAAGGTCTACTTAACATCATTCCTTTACAACTTATGAGTTATTACCTCTCCGTTGGTGCAGGTTTAGACCCTGATCATCCAAGAAACTTGGCCAAATCTGTCACAGTTATTTGAATTGATCATGCACTAAGAACGTTTACTGAAAAGATTTGAAGATTTGTAGCTTCCTTTTGATTTCTACCCTGTTTAATATGTTTTGTTGTTTTTTCACTATCCTATCCTGATAGTACTTTGTTTCTTTTGTCTTTCTTCCATAGATTTATTCTATAGTAGGTTTCGCTTGCTAGATGAAGTCTATATTTGCTTCTATTCACACGTTGGTATCATAGAGTTATGAATGCCTTCCACTTAATAAAATATATATATACCAAGTTTAATTTTCATCCTAAATCCATTCTATTGATAAGTTATATATGTAATCAACGTATTAGATAAACCTATTCTTTTCAAGCCAACCAGCAATATCCTTCTCATCCCTTTCAATGCAACGAAGAGCAGTATCAATTGAATCCAGCCCTTGGTTCAACCCCTTTTCAAACCCATCTTTATTTCTAGTCTCAAAAGTTGCCTTGATATCATCATACAACTCTCTTGAGACTAAATAAGGGAGGAAACTCTTGAGCACTCTATCAAATGTCCACATAGGATATTTTGATGTGAATGTGTCCAAATTATCTCTGAAGAAGTACCAAAATGACTTCTTCGTCACAGGGTTGCTTGCAAGTGAAACAGATAAAAAGATGGCATCCATTTCAGGAACAGAAGGCGTAAAATATAAACCTGTCACTTTAAAGAACAATTCGAAATCTCCAACGGAACCCAAGGCAGACAATGCAACTTCCCTGGCATCGATTGTTGATGGATTCAATGTTTCCTGAACTAAGTAATCAAATATTTCATCACTACAAGAGTCTTTATTCGATATCAAGGTTTGAAATACACTGGATTTGAGATGTGGCTCTAAATTCTTGGACTGGAATGCTTTAAGTGAATAGCTAACAGCATATTCATCTCCTAATTTACCTGCAGCTTTGAGTAATAAAGGTACGAGGTTCTTCTTGGTGAATTCATCAATATTATCTGCTGCACCCTCTAATAATTCCCTCAGCTTAGGTTGATAGATGGATGCTTCAAACTTCTTCAAACCTTCACTAATTTCCTTGTTCTCAAAGAAGTTATTTCTCAAGCCGGATAATCTCTTGATAATTTCAACCCAGATAGCATAGCTTGATTCTTTGCTTAAAACCTCTACTAAGTCAAAAAGGGAGGACGTTGGGAGTAATCCACAGGTTGCTCCTGAAGCTGCATCAGCAATAATACCAATTTTGTCTTGTACGGACAAGTAATTGGCATTCTTAATTATGTCATTCAGTAAATCAGGCTCATAGATAACTCTATAAAACCCTGTAGAGTCGTTGTTGAGCTTCACAAATGGTAGATTATCGGTCTTTATTGTAATAGATTCTTCAGCATCTAAATAGACTGGAGTTTCGGATAACTTGAGATTCAATGGTACCCACCATTTTATGGCATTTTCTTCATCAGATGGACCTTCTGGAAGTAAGAATCTTTTTTGAGAGACCTTGATTTCATTTACAGACAGTTTCTGAACAAATAAGTATGGAAATCCTTGAGCTTTGATCCATGGCGTCATCAACTTATTAATGTCAATTCCACTAACTTCAGAAATTGAGTTCCAGAGGTCAACAGTTTTTGCATTTCCAAAGCTATTATTCTTCAAGTAATGAGAAATACCCTTCAAAAAAACATCTACTCCAATGGATTCAGCTAACATTCTAATACATGATGCACCTTTCAAGTATGAAATAGCATCAAAAACTTCATCAATTTGATACGAATAATAGACGGGAACTTCAATTGGGTGAGAATTACGCAAGGAATCCAGACCAAGAGCATTTTGATACGAAATGGCAACAAAATCTTCAAATATTTTCCAATCTGGAAACAGATTATCAACTGCTAAATATCCACCCCAAGTTGCAAACCCCTCATTTAACCATAATTCATTCCACCAACTCATAGTAACGAAGTTACCAAACCACTGATGTAGGATTTCATGTGAAACAACGTATGCAACTTTCTTCTGATATGATATATCTGATTTTAATGGGTCATATAGCAAAGCAGTAGCTCTGAAGGTGATAAGACCAAAATTTTCCATCGCATTGGCTCCAAATTGAGGGACAGCCAGTAAATCCAATTTAGGTAAAACATAATCGGTTTCGAATATCTCGGAAAGAAAGTCAACCACCCTTGTTGCGACGTCTAAAGCAAAACGACCACTTTCGGAGGATTCTGGGATTGTATAAATTCTAACTGGCACTTGTTTACCTTTATAAGCCCTCTCAGTAAATCCTTCAATATATTCAAATTTACCAATTGCCCAAGCTAATAAGTAGGTACTCATCAAAGGGGTGGTCTCGAATTTGACAGTCTTCAAAGTACCTGCCTCAGAAGTAGACTCCACAGGTGTATTACTAAGCACATCCAAATGGGACTCAACAGTCAAAGTAACATTGAAAGTAGCCTTTGCACTAGGTTCGTCAAAACATGGAAAAGCAGCACGAGCATCAGTGGCTTCGAATTGAGTTGCTAAAAGAGAGCATGTCTCCCCAGTTTCACTCAAATACGTAGAGGCGTAAAAACCAGCCATATTGGAACCCACAATTCCTTCATAGTTAATTGATAAGGTCAAAAAACCTGTCTTTAACTCTTCAGATAATTCTAGTACTACCTTCTGTGCTTTATCATCCTCAGCAATCTTGAGAACTTGAATCTCAGAAGATGTCTTCGAAACTTCCAGAACGGCTTTCGCTTCTAACAATTTAAGATGCTTTTGATGCAGTGTGATTGAATTATTTGTGGAAACAACTTCGAACTTAATCACCACTGAACCGGTGAAAGTACTGAGCTTGTTGTCAATATCGTAAATATGCAAATCATAATGAATTGGCTTCAAAGATTGAGGTAATGAGTCGTGTGCTGTTGTATCTGGGAACGACATAATTATCAATATAGCAAAGTCACTATGTTTCTTGGAGAAGGAAAAACTAGTGAAGGATTAATACAGACGGTATTCAAAATTGAAATAAATGTGTTAGTAGTTACCATATTTATCCCTGACAGAAGATGTCGCGAGAGGTAGCAAAACCCTCAAGGGTGGGGTGGCATATCACCGCCATGTTTATCGAAGCACAACGCTCATTAAGTGGCACTTGATAGTGGAACCCATTCTTCACTAAGTAAATTCATAACTTTCCCGTTTATCTTGGTTTTCAGTGTCTCGTTATTACGTTCATCTTGAGTATGTAGTAATTCTATGCCAGGCTGAGAACTTGCAGGCTGTATATATATCGGCTTCTCCCCGCAAGCCGCATCATCGTCATCATCATCATCTAGTGTGATAAATTGATTTGGAGAACTAGGAATTATACCCTCCAATGGATTCTTTTTATCTTCTGTTATTGGTATAATATTTGAGTCATCAACGGGCACAAAATCGCTTGTTATAACAGATGATGCTATTGACGACTCCAATTTTATTTTTTCAAAGTCTTTTGCTTTTTCCGACTCTAATAAAATTTCAGAATTGTTGGTACGTCCAGTACTGGAAATTTCAATGTAAGAAATACCATTTGATGAACTATACGAATGAAAATCAGTTCCACTTGTTAGACAATTATTCACGAGCTTTTTTTTGGGTTCACAATCATGGGGAAAAGGCAATGTATCTTTCAAATCATTCTCACAAAGGGAGTGGTAGATTGAATTATTTGATATCTGGGTTTCTAGATCCAAAACAGATAAGCTACACTCAGATGCTGTGCTTTGAACTGTTTTATTGATCATCTGAGAGTAACGATTTTGTAGTTCTTCATCTATCCACCCTTGAGCTAAAAGTCTATGAATTGAAATGCGATTGTCTCTCAGAAATCGAGGAAAAAATACAGGCATTTGAGTTATCACACAAAAGATAACAAAAGTCACTATTACCGATTTATAGCCTCTATTTTCTTTATGCACTTTTGCCTTGCAAGCTTTGTAACAATCAACTCGGCCAGTGATCAAACTAAACATGTTAAAAGGTGCATCTCTTCGTTACCCCAAATACCCACAGCCTTGAAAAACAAAGCCCGATGATAGTCTGAGAATAAATTTTAGGCGGTGAAAGTGCGGCTATGGTCACGTGAAATATTGAAATATTGCCAATCATTTTTCAATCCACTTTTTACCAACTAGGCTTCACAAAATTTGTATTGCCCTTTTTACATAGCAAATCAGCCTAATCTGATCCAGTATCACTCCATGCGATTGTGTAGATAATCTATCATTCAATACTTTGCTCTTTCTTATCTGATTTGATATAATAATTAATTTTTGTCTCATTACAAAATTTTTTTATTTTCCTAATCTGTTGTATCTTAACATTTTTTTTCATTCCGCTCTTATACCACAGTCAGCATAAGCACTTGATTGCTTAATAATTACACATAACTTCCATTTGACATTTCCTTTTCATCTCCTTTTGCTTTTCTTGAGAAGCAAGATACACATATTTGACAAAGCAAGACCAAAAGCATAGATGAGCCTGATACCAAGCAGAAGAGTTGCCGCCTCGGCTCTCAAAAGATATAGATTGTTTTCATCAGCATCTTGTCTCTATTCCCCAAGACCCACACAACCAAAAAAGGCTTTAAATGAGAGCACTATCATGAAAAACACATCATCTCCCATACCTACCAGTTCTAATCCTCAAATGGCTTTCCCATGTCTTGATAAATTGAAAGAAAGAACAGAATCTCTGGTAGACAATGGACCTGAGCCTGCTTATTCGAAAATTGGGGAAAATAACGTTGAACTATACAAATCTGACAAGCCAATATTTTTAGACTATGGTGGGTTTTTACCTTCATTTCAAATTGCTTATGAAACATGGGGTACATTGAATCATGACAAATCAAACGCAATCTTGATTCACACCGGATTATCCGCTTCCTCACACGCAAAATCAAACGCTAAGAATCCAAAAAGAGGTTGGTGGGAAGATTTTATTGGACCAGGAAAGTATCTTGATACAGACAAATACTTCATCGTATGTACAAATGTTATTGGAGGTTGTTATGGTTCCACAGGCCCATCTTCTATTGATCCAAGTGACGGAAAACGATACGCAACCAGATTTCCTCTTTTATCTATCAATGATATGATCAGAGCGCAAAATAGACTAATAAGGGAAGAATTTGGAGTCTCCAAACTATGGGCCTCACTTGGTTCTTCAATGGGTGGTATGCAATGTCTTGCTTATGCCTCAGAATTCCCAGACCAAGTTGAAAAGGTTATTTCAATTTCCGGATGTGCTAAGTCTCATCCATATTCGATTGCTATGCGTCATTGCCAAAGACAAGTATTAATGGCCGATCCTCACTGGAATAGAGGGTTCTATTATGATGGAATTCCTCCTCATACCGGTATGAAATTATCAAGAGAGATTGCCACTATAACATATAGATCTGGACCTGAATGGGAAATCAGATTTGGTGTTGAAAGAGCTGACCCAGAGAGGCAACCTGCGTTATGTCCGGATTTCTTGATCGAAACTTACCTTGATCATGCTGGTGAAAAGTGGTGTCTTGAATACGATCCCAATTCACTTTTATACGTTTCGAAGGCTATGGACTTGTTTGACATGGGTAAAATTGCTCGTGATCTTTCTAAGAAAGCTAGACATCAAGCTGAACAAAGACACTCTGGTGTAGAAATCCCACAAGCGGAACTTGCATTCAAACCATTAACAGATTCTGACAATTGTGCTTTACCTAATTCACCAATAAAGGAGAATACTCGTTCAAGAAGATTGACTAATGCCGAAGCAAAAGAAGATCTATATAATGGGTTGAAGGAAATCAGTCACAAGGATATTTTGGTTATTGGTGTAGAATCAGATATTTTATTCCCAGCATGGCAACAGAAGGAAGTCTCTGAGCTCTTGAAGAAAGGTGCATTCCAAAAGACTGGTCAAACCAATAACATTAAGCATGTGGAGCTTAGTGAAGACGTTAGTATGTATGGACATGACACATTTTTGTTAAGTCTTGATCATATTGGTCCCCCAGTTCGTGAATTCTTGGAAAAATAGACATGGGAAATGACTTTATGCATTCAAAAAGAAGAAACTCAACGAGTCTTATATTACTCTTGTATTTTTAGGTTTTATTATTTTTTTTTATTCTTTATTTGGTTACAACTTACTTTCTTCACTTCTTTTCATAATCTTAAATAATTACGTTTATCAATGTAGCATCTACACGAGTTTTCAAAATGACTGAAATTAAAATTATGTTAATCCGTATTATACATATACATACATAGATAATAATAATTGTTGTATTACGATAGTTTTATGTACAAGAACCATGGAATGAAGAATAAATACTAAACCAGTGATTTAGCTTAGTTTGAGGAGTTGACAGAATCTTTCTTTAAAAGAGCTCTTCTGAATGCAAGCTTAGCAGCTCTCTTTTGTTTCTTAGCTGCTTCACTTTCCTTCTTACTAACCTTAAGAACGGTACGTCCAGGCCAAACATTGAATTCTTGCAAGTATCTTCTATCCATATTGAACTCAGCTGTAACAGCTTCATCAGTCAAACCTAATTTTTCGATTGCCCAGAAATATCTTTTTGGTTGATCTCTCTTGAGATATTTCAAAGTTCTTTGTCTCTTTTGAACTAACATTCTTGCTTTTCTAATATGGGCTAAATCTTGAGGATGATTTTTGACGTGTTCCATTAGAGATTGAATTTTAACAGTCAAAACTGCGGCTTGAACTTCACTTGAACCTGTATCTCCTTCGAATCTTTCGAATTCTTTGATGGCCAACTTCTTCTTCAGTTTGTTTTTCTCGTAAGTTGATGAGTTTCTAATATCTAAAATTCTTAACACACTTTGTCTTTTTGCGTCTTCTTCGGCATTTATATCATGGTCAAACATTTCACCGAATATTAACTTTGATTTCAATTCTCTATGTTCTTTGGCACCGATAAGTAATTTGTCAACTTCATTGGCGGTAAAACTCTTACCAAGGGTACTTGGTTCATAGAGTTCAGTTTGAATTCTTTGTAAGAATAAGTTATCTTTCTTACCTAAGACAGGATCGACTCTGTTTTTACTAGTTGTCTTTTCTGATCTTTTGGCCAAATTCTTCATCTTGGTTTCCTTAGCAGCTTGCTTACGGATAGTTCTCTTAGATATCGAAGCTACTATACTTGAGTGGAACAACTGAACTTGCTGTGATTGATAACATCTGAAATTGAGGGCTAAACCCTTCCTTAGTCCTGCTACACCCAAAAACATCTCTTGTCTTTCCAAAGACTATCTACCTGTATGAGATTACTGGGTGATTGATCAATCAATATGACGAGCGATCTGCCTGTTGGATACTAATATATATGAAGACCTATTTGATTTTCATACCATCAATGATTTTTTCATCCGATTGAGAGAGATATCTTACCCGGCATGAGCCAGACACACGTCGATAGACTGGTTGTTTTTTGTAGCGACGCGTCAGCAGCATTACTATCGGTGCACGGAAGAAATTATTTGTCATCCATTTTTTTTCGTAAATTTTTTATCCACCGAAATTTCGGCGACCGCTCGCTCAGAAATTTACAGCGAAAATTAGGCTGCTTCACAGTTGACAGTGCAGCAGCAGCAGCACAGAGAGCTGGTTCTTTGTGGCACGGAAAATCCTGTAAGCCGTTTTAATTCCATTATTGTTATAAATTTTACAGGTTTTGTCTTACTCGGCCAACAAACCATCCGATGCGGCTTACAATAGGACAGCCGGTAGACTTATTAAATGACGAACTATTTTTATATCTACTTGTTTTGAAACACAGAATTTGTTATTTGAGAAGTAGTAGCAACTAATTGAGAAGTTGACACCACTGAGTACATTCTCCAAATTCGTCACACCCTAAGTTCATCCGCTTTTGTTTGATTTAGCCTTTATGTTCAAATCTGCATTTCTTTCTTAGCATCCCTGAATTAGAATTTAACTAAATAAAGTTATAAAAAAATCAATCTTGGTGCGTTCTAGGCCCAGTCGCTGTGATAACCTTATTCGAAATGAAATCTTGAGTTGTTCTTTTCAACTCTTGGCTTTTTTTTAAAACATGAAACATTCCTTTCAAGATTTTTTTCAATCGTAAAATAATCTTATGATCCGACATGAAATCAGGAACCCTTTACAGTTTTCAACCGACTTTCACTGCAACCTTGAAGTGGAAAAAAGGTAACAATAGAGTAGGAGGAGACGCATGGCATTAAGCTATTGTGCAGGCGGCTCAACAGCGCTGTGCTTTTTAATTTTTTTGCTCTTTGCTTGGCTGTTTAAGTGTTCTGGTGTCTGATAAAGTCGGCTGCTTTTTGGTGGATGAAATCTGAATTGTAATCTAGAAACTCTTAAAAGCATAACTGATAAAATGTTGGAAAGATTTGTTATGATACACATAATATGGAGATTGACAGGTTCGCAGATAGGAATGTTCTATTCCTTGAAAAGAAGAAGGCTGGGTTTCTCCACTCATGTACAGCAGGAACTGTATTCCTATTTCGATGATTGTTCAACTGTAAGCCCAGGCAAGTATTAGTACCGCACCGTTCTCTTATACGAGTTTTCTTGTCAGACCAAAATAAACGTGTTTCATGGTCTTTCTGTTGTAGTAATCTCTCGTATTCAGTTCGTTGCGTTAAGCTCAATGCCTTATTACAAAGTACCAAAAAACGATCATAGCCTAGGTTTGAATAGCGCAGTCAATAACTGTAGATAAGTTAACATAATATCAAATAAACTTATAATATGGTGGGATGCTACACCCACCAAAATACCCGGGGTACCGCTAGGAGTCGGCAGACAGATCAAAGTGTAGGGGTGCTACCTCGAAGACGCGTCCAAGCCGATTTAATATCTGCATATGTAATTGATCTGAAAACTACGGCGGTAAACACCGTAATTGAGATTGGATTGAATGATCAAAACGTCATGATCATTTGGGATGTCATGTATTACAAAAGACAGCTTGGTCAGACAGTCTTGTACTATCCTGCAAAAGTATCAAATAATAATAGAAAAAGATAACACCAAAGATAAAGTACTATAAGCTTTTTCGCTATTTAGCTAGAAAAATGCAACAGACATAAAGTTCCAGAAAAACGTGAGCCAGATCTTACCGGCGCAACCTCTCGCCGTGCTGTCGAGGAAAGAAATTTGGTGGGCTTGCGCGAAGATTCGGTACTTCGGTGGTCAAACGGGGTTGCCCGGGACTGACCCGAGTACCATATTAAACAGTTGTGCTCGGGCTTGCGAGTTTCAACTTTTTTTCCACTTTCCTAATCGGGGATACATGGGGGCAATGCAAGAAGAAAGAGACTAAACGTAACTCGCGGCGCGGAGATAATATTTTGAAATAAGCTGTCACACGTTGAGAATATGCGATCCATAGCTTATTAAAGTTTTCTTCGCCAGACTAAGGTCCTTAAGGGTCTTTTATGTGCTAAATTTTGACGGGGGAAAGTACCCACCAAGAATTGAGGTTGATTTGAAATGGAAATCGATTTTAAAAGTCAATTGCGTCTTACTGTTGCTGGAAACCAGAGGGGTATATTTTTCAAAGAAATTAAACTCCGACAACTACACAATACAACATCATTACCTAAATATGTAACTTTGTCATGTCTATATTATGGTCTGGTTGTCTTATTTCATCTAACAAACTGCAACAATGCAGTACGGCACTATGAGGGCTTCGAGAAAGAGTAACGAAGTCTGACAAATGTAGTATTTAGTTGCGTTAAGGTGCGCGCGTGCGGAAGATATAATTTATTCCCTCACCGCGACGAAAGAATTTTCCGGGCGTTTGGACCGCCGCTGGAAAAAATACACAAAAAAAACGTTGCAAATTCACAGTATATCTTCCACCTGCAGCGAGATCAATCGTACATTGATTGTGATATCGTGGAAGCGTTCATTATGCACGAGAAACAACAGAAATGTTCTACTTTACGTCAGAAGTATAATTTTTTTCATGCATCTTTCGTAAATCCTGTACAGATTTCTAAAAAGTTTTTATTTGCTTATGGTATGTTCTATTTCAGTATATAAAATAACTCATATCCCTCTAGATCAGATTTAGTAGCCAGTGCCTTGGTAGATTCCCTTTTGGGGATCTTAATAGATAAGTCTACCAAAGTCGTTTAATTTCAACAATCAAACGTTTACGAAGACAATTGAGTCGGTATAGTGAAGATCATAAACTCCATTATCTTTTGAGTCTCATTATTATTTGATTTACTTCAATCACAGTCGCTCCTTCACATAAAGTGCTCTAAAGAAGAAGGAAGTAAGGTGAATCCATACAGACGCTCTCTAAGTCTTACTTATCCAATTGAAACATATACCATTATTTTCCGATCCAAATGCACTCTGCTGCTGATTTAAGTTTCAATCACTTCGATTATCAAATGAACAATAACAGTGGCGACCCTCAAGGGTATCAATTCACCATCATCTCCAATGTTATGGCACTCAATCAAAATGCCAGAGTACCAAAAACTCAAGCTCCATCCAATCAATTCAACCTTCCGGAACAAACTGCTCATCCACAGCAACAACAAATGCATAAATCCCAGATCTTGACTCAACAACCTCAACCGTTTTTATCTCAAGATCAACAATCGCTGATCCCTCAATACCAATTACAAAACCAAATGAATATGTTCATGCCAGTTCCCTCCGCTGATAACTACTCCACCAATGCCGCTCCATCATCATATAATTCATATGATTTCATGAATTCTAATCAGTTTCCATTGCAATCACATTTGCTTCCACAAAGTCAACTACAACATGCCCCCACCACTAGTCCTCTATCAACTGGCGATCAGTCATTGAATTCTAGTACTAGACACTCTTTCTCTCATTTCCAGTCTTACCCGGATGTCTCAAGCCACAGGGAAAGTATCTCCTCAGTTAACAACGATTTGGCTAATACCTTTCAAAATCAATCAAGAATACCACAGGATAACTTTTATCAAGAAGATGAACTTAACAACAATCACAACGATGCTGGTGGTTCTGTGAAGGTTGAAAAAGAAGATAAAAGCTTCCCAAAATCCAATGGCAGTAAGACAAGAACTAATTATAATTTCTCCAACTCTGAGGAGTTCAAGAGAACATTACTCAACGATGTCAATGAAACCATTGCCGAAGGGTTAACACTCGAAGATCTGGCTAAGAAATACAATTTAACAAAATCCGTTAGTAGAAAAGATGGTGATTTGTTTAGTATGGCTTCAGCACAAGAGATGGATAAGTATAGAAACATTTTTTGTGTTCGTTGTTTGTTTGAAATTGCTTCGGAAAATACTGTGGTTAAGAAAGAATATGATTCTTTGAATCAAACTTTAGAGCAGGAACGTCATACAATCATGAATAACCAGGACTCTGGGAAATCAAGAACATCTGTTGACTGCGTTCAAAGATCTCACATCTATGCCGCTTACCATTTAGTTTCCGACTCAGTTAATGTTGAGCCATTTGGTCCTTCAATTGTTGGTAAGTTGATAAGAGTTGCTTTCCCAGATATAAGAACAAAAAGATTAGGAACTAGAGGAAAATCAAAGTATCATTACACCGGAATTATGATCAAAGAGAAATATATGAAGATATTAGCTAGTACTCAAGATAAAGATATTGAAAAATTGATTAGAGTTTCTACTGTTTCACCAAGATCTACATCATTAGTTAACGACAGAAAAAATTCAGTAGATTTAAGAGATTCTAATTTCGGTTCCCCAATAAGTGATACAGAAAGAACAGTCTCTAACTACAACTATCAAAGCATTTCAAAATTATCAGTTGATGATAGAAAAGGTCCAAACAGCTATGAAAACAGCATGCCTGATGCTATGTTCAAACAATGCATCTTGTCAGGTGAACCATCTTTGGCTATTGATCAACTCATTTCATACACTTCTATGGCAAGCCAATCAATGGAAGACCAATTCTGCGAATTGGACCTAAAGTTATATTACTCAACTTTATCCTCGCTCATTCCAATAGCATATAAGAAAATGAATCAAGGGTTCGTTACTATGCTGAAACAAACTGCAAATGAATATCCAGGATTATTGAAGGAAAGATTCAGTTTGATTTCTGACAGTGCTTCTGTTGGTTACTTTGATAGAAAGATTAAAGCAGGTGTTATGTTTACCAAAATAATGAAGAAAATAATCAAAGCTCAAGAATCTTGTTTTGGAGTTGGTCGTATCTTCAATGATATAAAGACAAGGAAACAAATGAGTACCGATTTAGAGAATATGGATATTGATTACTTGATTGACTTGGATACAAGCTCAACTGAATATGATGATCGTGTCAAAGAAGTATTCATCAGTGATCTTCCACATTTTTTCAACTACTCTCTTTTCAATCCAACTAACGAAGAATTTGATTTACTCAATGATAAAGTGGTTGAAGTTAAAAACCACACATATTCAGAGAGCATTTTATTAGATGATTACTTGGATAGAAACGTTTCTGAATCTCAAATGAATATCATGAAATCAGCTGCACACTTCTTTGGATCAACTCTTTTCTCCAAATTCGGTAACGTCAATTTGAAGGTTTTTGAATTACTTATGAATGGTAAGATTACAACTAGTGTTCTCAAATCATTTAATGCTGCTAATCCATCCTCTTCTTCTTTCTCCTACTGGTGGCATGTGAAATTATGGGTTGATGAATGGGTATCTATCAACTGCGAAATGCTATCTCTAAAGCTGAAATTGAAACAAGCTCAAGGAAATTAAAGTTGAAGAGTATATATGTGATATTACATCTATTTTTGCAGGTCAACTTATAGAACAATAAATAATATGTATACTTTGTACTCCCAAATATATAATGCCGTCAATTAGTTTCAGTTACGTGAAATTACAATTATTTAAAACGATATGTTTCATATATTAATGCCGTTTCGTCTATTTTTCAAAACTTTTCAAAACCTTATGCAGCAAATCAGTGAAATCTACAGCCGTTTCTTTTTCTCGAATAAATACCCTAGGGTGGAATTTATTACTGCATTCGAACATCTGAGATTTTCTCAATGCCGAGTCTTATTATTTCTATTCACCTGTCGTAATTCATTGTTATACGGCCGGACGTATATACATACACATACGAGTTTCATCTGCTGTCAAACACAGCTCGTATATACCAGAGAAACAATTCTCAGAGAAATCTTAGTGGTCAAGGACAAAATATCGGAGAAGTGTTCGGATAGATATAGAAACAAAATGGAACTAAAAGTCCGCAGATAGAGCCAACTATTTTCTCGAACAATGTATGAAAGAAAATGGCAGTTATTGAAAATAGGAGGATATACATTGTGATGAGTAGTGTTGAATATGCAAAAATGACATAAAAAGCGTACTTCATTCTATGGTTAGAAGCCAGATCTGTCTTTGAATACAAAATGAAAATGGATCGAAGTTCGTATATCAAAACTGTTCCAAAACAAGACAAAATCAATGAATGTCCACTCAGCTTGACACCACCTTCCCATATACCACCTTGATTCCTACAAACTCTATAAATAGGAGATGTACCAAAGAATGGAGAGTCGACTGGGAAATGACATTGACCACCAGTACCAATCTGTATTCTATCGTAAATTGAATTTCCGAAGCACCAGATGATTAAAACACTGAGCCAACAGTACATAGTGAAGCACTTGTAAGTCTGTTTCAGGATAATATCTACCTTGTTGATCTTTCTTGGTGGACGGGCATCTCTGTTTGTCAATGGAAGCAAAGACCAATTACCAGGTCCATCGATTTCAACATCCCTATCAGTCTTTACGTATCTGCATAAAAGTAGAGTAACACCGCATATCCCGATAAACGTCAATTGAAATGATTTTGCAGCAAATGTCATGTTTATGAGGTTGGAGGATTTCAACAGGTAATGTGATTTTGGAGAAGGTAAATTACCGTAGATTTTCAAGATGAAGAACTTAATTATCGTTCCCAATATCAGTAAAGCAGGGAATATGAAAATGAAACATGGCTTGTTGTTTTTAGACAGCAGCAGTCGGTAGTCCATTTGATCTATATACAAGAGTTTTACCTTTTGGGATTTGCTATCGAATGGAGTAAGTAGAAAAAGCCTAGAAATCTCTGAAGTAGTAGCTAGTAGGACAGGGAAAGGATTTTTAACACGAAACCAAAGCTGTGCAGCAGATTTATGAAAGAGAAGAAAACAAAACAAACATTTGGTCACGTGCACACAGTTTTAGTTACTATTAACGTAATCGTATAGAGCGGTTCATTAATTTTATTATATATAGTTTTTACAAATCACACTCCCGTAGGACCTCCACAAAGTTAGCCTCCAGTTTATCAATTCTTCCCTTCAACAAAAATTCTAGCCTTTCCTTAACCCTATTGGACATGGGGTGATCTGAGTGTAACGGAGTAACTATAACATTTGTAACTTCCGACATGTTACAAAACACGAGAATCTCTACTTTTTTCAATATGCTAAAACGAATCTTACTGTAATCCAAATCACTCGACATTGAAGATGTAGCTGTAAGCTGCTTGGCAATATTTCTAAATATACAACTTTTCTCCATTGTTTGTATCAATTGCTTCCGTATCTCGGAGACAAATTTAGATAAATCAGAGTTCAGCCATTTGAATGATATAGAAACCAATGGAATATATCTGGGTAATGTTGTTTTGAAGATAAACCAGTTATCATTTTTAATCTCTTTCCTCAAGATTATATAGTGTGGAATGGTATATTTGGATAGGACTCTATCAAAGATATCAAATCTTAAACCTAAAAGTCTTTCCCCATCACCGTTGGGATCATTGACAGGGAAAGCTGTGATCCCACCTAATCTGTATGCATTCTCAGTCTGAATAAAGGGAATTATCTCTTCATGAAGGGCTGCAAAGTTTTCTTTGTCTGCCCTTTCATGTTCCTCTTCTTCCAATTTCCTCTTTCTTGTCTTGTCTTCTGGTTCCTTTTCATTCCCCTTTTCGCCATCCACTAGTAAATGATTGATCAATCCATCAAAATATTCGTGATGAGCGGCACTGGGAATCACTAAATCATAATCATCTACCTCTTTTTGTTGTCTTCTATCAGACTTCGTGGTCTCATCTTTTTCATCGGATCCACTCAGTTGGTCTTTTGGTGAAGGGGAGGTTTCTCGATCAACTGTTTTTAATTCAATTTCCTGTAACAGTCTTCTATATTCTTGGAAAGTATCTAATAACTCTCTTTTAGCCGAGCTGATTTGTGTTGGCTCCACCATTATTGGCGGATGATTTGTTGTTGAAAGTGAAAAAAGAGTAGAGCTTATTACGGTAGAAAACACCAAAATATGAATATTCAATAATAAATAGTGCAAGACGCGAACAGCCTTGAAGCAAAATTTATTACCGAGAGTCTTATACCAGAGTTTGATTATCACTACTTTATTTTTCTTATCTCTGTTCAATCTTGTTTTCAACCTCAGTGAGTACACCCAAGATTCAAGTCATATACTTAAGTTATGAAAGATGATGAACTTAGAGAGCTGGAACTATCCAGGCATTTTGGTCTTATGAAAGATTGCTTGGACGTAGCTCAAGATGCATTAAATCATAAAGAAGTCCCTGTTGCATGTATATACGTCTACAAAGGGGAAATCATAGCAAAGTCGTACAATCAGACGAATGTAACTCTAAATGGTACAAAGCATGCTGAATTTGAAGGTTTTGATCAAATAAGGCGAAAGTATCCCGATGACTATTTGAAAATAATCTCCGAGACAGATTTATACGTTACAGTGGAGCCATGTATCATGTGTGCTTCAATGTTGAGACAAATTAAGATAAGGCGCTGTTTCTTTGGATGTGCGAATGATAGATTTGGAGGTAATGGTTCTGTGTTCACTATAAATGTAGATTATCCAACCGATATTGAAAGAAAGGAATTGCTCCCCAAACCTTATCTTTCATACCCAGGAATACTCTACAGGGAAGCTATAATACTCCTGAGAAAATTCTATATGATGGAAAATGAAAATTCACCTGCTCCAAGAGATAAAAAAGAGCGTAAGTTGCAATTGGACGAGTTTCCGAAACTCATTTACAGTCACTATCTAACAAAACAAGAGTTTATTGATATGTTCGGAAAGGAAAGGGAACATATTTATGACGAGAATGGACTATTGGAAGAAAGGGGAAATAACGGAAACATTAAACATTATATACCGTCATTGAACGAGGCGGACATCAAAAAGCAAAAAAAGTAATGATCATTCAATGACAAGGATATGAATAAAATAGTTAAGTATATATATACATAGAAACGTTAATAGTATAGAGCATAGCTCTACCTAAAGCAATTAATCACTAGAAGTATTTTTACTCTCAGCCTCCTTCAGTTTCTTCAGTTGATCGTTGAGTATTTCATTATTTTCTAGAACATCATTATAGGTGAAAAGTTCATTGTCCTCATTTAGAACGTTGGTTACAATATTTTCCGTATTCGAATTCTCTCCTCCATCAGTCTTCATAAACATCCAATCATCTACCAAATTGGTGTGGTACTGTAAATATATGTCTGCTAAATTTTTTAAGGAGACAACTACTTCATCAGTTTTAATCTTTTCAAAATGTTGGTATTCTTTCAAGAGATCCGTTTCATATCTATCTATAACTTCAAGAGCAGTATGCTTCTCTTTCTCCAACATTTCTACTCTACTGGTTAACTTCTGAATTCTCTCACGAGTCAGATCCCCAGTATGATGAGAACCAGAACTAAAAGGTGAAATTGATTCCAATTTTTTCGAAATGAAACTCAAAGCACCTTCAGCAGTTGAAGTAACTGAACCACCGTTCATCAAATGTTGTCTTTCATGAATAGCTTTCTCCAAATAGCTACCTAACATATCATAATCAATAGATTTCAATTCTTTCAACTTTATCAGGTTCTTTAACTGATTGATATAATGCTCTAGGTCTTTCAAAGAAGTGAGGTAGTTATATTCAACATCATGTAAAAGGATATATAGTCTTTCCGACATTTTTTTAGTATTATTAGAAAACATCGTAATTTGATCGGTTATCTCCTTGGAGGACTCCACACTTTTGTCCGTCTTTGTACCAGAAAAGTCATTAGCTAATAGCAAACCAAGTTTGGAGCTCTCGTTTGAAAGAGCAGCAAAATCATCCGCTATGTCGTTTTGTTTCTTCAACAATTTGGTATATATTGTATCTATCTTCACCAGATTCCCCTGCAATCTGTTGGAGCGGTCATATATCTCCTGGAATTCTTTGTTATGTTTCGATTCGAACTTTGGTTTCTTAAAAGCGTTCATAATGTAGTCTGATACAGTTTCAAGATTTTGGGATGCTGATTCCTCTCCCTTACCATTATTGGAAATTTTTAAGTTTTGTTTGTACGTGAGCCAATAACCCGAATCTTCTAAGAACACATGATATAACTGTGAATGTTTCAAGATTGGATGCACGCATAGTCTAGACAGAAAATTATCCAACGAAACTGTTCTTTTGAGAGTGAACTCTTCTGTGAATCTACTACCTTTGATGTATTCTAATCTTTGTTTATTCGGCAGTGGAGGTATTATTAATGTTGGATAGTCATTTGTTAAACAATCATATAGGAAGTCGAAATCAGAGTAACGTCTTCTTACCTTCAAACTCTTCAATTTAAGCTGAGGGTGGTTGGTTTTTGTTTCTATCAAATATGATGTGAATGGGTTTTGTCCATCATATTCAGTGAGTGGGGCAGAAACTTTTGAATAAATGAAAAAGTCCTCCGTTCCAACATGATAAACCGGTATATTTGCTTTGTTACTTGTAACTTGGGGTTGCTCTTCATCCGATGTTTGCTGATTAGCTCCCGCATATGGCTTACTAATGGTAGGCTCCTGAATCTCTTTAGGTGCTGTTGTGGTGGTCATCTTGGGAACATCATTGATTCCAACGACCAATTCGTCTTGTTCATCATCATCCTCTTTTGAAATGTCAACTGTGTGGAGAGGAGGAATTGATAGTTTAGCGTTCTCAGTTTCATGTACCCCACCATCTTCAGGTTTTACGTCCAGGTCATTACTCTCAGAGGACTGTTCTTGTTTACCCAGCTCTACTTTCTTCTTATCATCATCAATGGATAACTGTGCGATATCAGATTGGAGCAATCCTGATTCAGCAAGCTCATCTTCTTCTCCAATTGCCTCCACGGCATTGGATTTGGTAGCCTTCGGGTTTTCCTTATTGGGGTCCTCCTCTCTATCCCATTGTACGGATGTAAATGTGTCTTCGTTATCCATTGTGAATTGTGTGTCTTGATGTACAACTTTGAAGAGTTTATCGCAACGTAAATTGTTTTATTATCACTATTATATACAGATAACTCAAACAACCTGGCCCGCATAAGGTGTTTGTTTGATACGGTAGGGGGAATCCGCGCTCATATTAAGGGCGCTACCATTTCCTCTCTCAACAGAAACTACTGCTTTTGCTGTAAGCATATCAGTTGTGCACGGGTGCGGAATTTGAGATCGGGATTTTACCTTTCCAAGGTATGTAAACTATAAGGAGATTTAAGTTTGCTTCCGAAACGGAATTGAAAAGATAGCATTTCTACACTCCATCTACCTGTTCAAAGACCAGAAATTATGAAGATCAGAATTGGAGTGTTGTTGGGTACGTCTTATCTGATTGAGTTGAAATCACGCGTTTCTTTTGAACCCCTTACTAACAATTTCATGCACGAAAATGATACAGCTTTCATATTATGTGGTCTACTATCCTTGTATCTGGGGTTTGCCAACCTATCTATACCAAGTGATAAGTTTGTACACTTTTCGGTGTTTTTCATTATGAGTGGGTTGTTTTTTTGGGTTACTGAATCAACTTCTCTGAGAGCAATCAGAACTTTTACTTTTGTTATATGTACACTACTCGGTGGAATAGGAAGTGAATTCATACAAGGATTTTTACCCTATAGAACATTTGACCCATGGGATATAGCTGCTAATGTTTTTGGTTCTCTACTGGCTATTCTTCTTAGTAATTTTTATTACAAGTATACATTGAAGAAAAGAAGAAAGCAATCCGGTAGAGTTCGTGGAGTAGATTTGGAAAGACAAGTGAGAATACTAGACGAGGTAACGGAAGGTTTGTATGAAAACAAAGAAGATGGTTCAAATGGAGTTCCAAGTAACTCTAACTCGTCCCCTGCAGATCAAGATATAGAGCTGACAGTTGTACAGCCGAAACCTGTAGATTCACTGAGTTAATTTATAAACTAATTGGGAGTTCAACAAATTTTATAATATAGGTCATGAAATTTGTATAACTAATGTACATACGCATATATAAATGTCGATACGGTGATTTAGACGTTAAACGTTCCTCTTCATCAAACGTATGTGAGGTCATTTTATTATTGCTACTGAATTGTTAGCATTTGATCTTCAGTTCGAGAAGTAGCAAAAATGAAGGTAGTAAAACTCTTTAATCACGTTTTCCTCTTGGTAAGTTCCATGGTTTGATTACAATATATGAGTTTTGAGGTGTAGCCAAACCAGAGTAAGCATTGTAAAATGCGATAAAACTAACAATGATACCGATTACTCCCGCAGCTCTATCACAGTTAATACTTCCTGTAAACTTTCCAATTGCCAACAACAAGAAAGTGATAGCCAAGAACAAAAACAAAGAGAAGAATGGAACAGTAGATTTCATTGTAACTAAACATAACATGAAAGTAAATATAGTCCATCCTAATAGATAGAAACCAATAGCGTTGTCTAATTCCACTGGATCAGTGTATGAATCTGCGATTCCAAACCAAGGAATTGATATAGCGGCAAATGACATCCAGAAACCACCATAACTACTCAAAGCTAAAGCACCAAATGTATTTTCAACAGCCATTTCCCACATACCTGCTAATAATTGAATAAAACCGCCATAAAAAATTGCAAGTCCCACTACAATATTATTTGTAGTGACACCCATGGCTTGAGCATTAACCATACTTAATACAAAAGTTGTTAATGCAAATGCTGAAAGTCCCAAAGGCGCAGGATTGGCGAATCTGTGAGTTGAAGGTCTACTTATTCCAGGCATAAGTGTACCTGCGAATGCTTGCATCAACTCTTCCTTTTTGAATTTTTGTTTCCCTAATAAAATGTAGTCTTCGTTACCATCTGTAGTGTATGTTGTAATATGGGAACATGGGATATCATTATATGTATCCCAGCTCCTATTTATATTGTTATTACTGAAATTACCATTATTCTTATCGTAGTTATGATAACTTCTAATTTTTTTTGATTCTTCTATGAGTGAATGATTTGAAGAAAGAACTTCATCCAACTGGTTTTCTAAGTCCGAAGAATTTTCATATGCCATTTTTGGGCGTTTGAGTAGATATTATATGACTTGAAGATAAGCAACTGCTAATGATGGGTCAACCTACGAGAAATATCTATTGATAAATAGAGAACATCGATTACAAGGCTGAAAAACACAGTAATAAAACTCCAAGACTGAGCGGCAGAGCAGGTAAAAAGGTTTAAGTAGTTTTACGCTAGTGGCAGGCACCCCCTCTTTGTGAGGATGGGGTGAGAATCAGCGCAGGGCTGTCACTGCTGCTTCATTTTCTTTTATTTTTTCTTTCAACGGGGACAAAATCATCCCATTCGGTCTATGTACATGTACTTGTTTTGTTACTGTTTACTCTTTACTGAAAGGACAATAATCAAGTGCCTCTGGTCTCTTTAATAATACCATGACGGTGTTCGCTATGACGGGACCGAGGTTCGAACGAATGATAATCTTCTGGGGAGAAGATAGAGCCGTGCGACTAAGCTCTCGTACAGCGGTACAGCCGTATCAGCCGCTCGCTTGGCCGTTGAGCGTTTAGGATCATATTTTATCGATCCACTTGCAGTTTTTTTTTTTGTACGCTGGTATTATCGGGTATAGTGAGTGTTATTACTAAGTAAAATTCAGTATTTTTGAACCGTGGTATGTATACATACCTTTTGTTTCATCCTTTCAGTTTCACTTTCGCATCAAGTTGAGGTTCTGCGATTCTAGACCACATATATACATTTCGGAATCCGATTTACAAGTTCTACTTAATTCTGTCTTCAACTGAATTCCAATCTCTCTGACTACTGTTACTGGAACATTTCTGATGGGTACGTGTATATATACCTAGGTAACTATGTATATATACTAATTTGTAAACACTTAGAGTATTGTTTGAGTTCTTCTTGAGCTTATTTGTACCAATAACAACAACGAAAAGATATTACGAATCATCTTTAGCTTACTGATATCCAGAACATACTTGATCAGATTACAGTATGTGTATCATAACTACCTGTATGTTTCTTTTCGTCTTGCTATGTTAGACTGACACATGCAACAACGTTGTGTAGGACAAACGGCAGAAAGTACCTTCAAAAATACCTGAATAGTGATACTCCGAAACGAAGAACCAGAACCCAACAGCAAAATTACTTCAGTGGAATTTTGTTTCTATAAATATGACCATCAATCAGTAATAATTTCTTGATTACTGACTTCTAGTCCACCAAACTTGAGAAGAAATACCAAGAAATTGGCATTTGAAATTCTTTCCTAATTGGGAAACAAGCCACGTGATCAAAATATTTTTCAAAATATTCATTATGTAATAATATTGTTATCAAATTGATCTGAAAGTTTACAAATTCAATTTACTGCATAAATAACAAATAGAGTTTTTATAAACTATAGAAAAATATGGAAACAATTAGTAGAGAAAAAAAATAAATCGAAAACAAATATACAAGTATAAAGTGTAAAATATCCCCATCAAAAATAAAACAAAGATAAATGATTAATCGAACAGAAGAGAAGTCATGAGAAAGAGTATAATACAAGCAATGATAATGGAATCTATATCCATTATAACCTGATTGAATTAATGGTGTGTTTTTTTTCTTATTCGAAAATGAAAATGAAAATACTATGCAAATTTCTTTCTTTTAAAAACAAAACAGAAAAATTCCAACGAATTGTTTTTTAATGGAGTGTAATATAATAAGAGAAAAGTTTCAATGAAATGAAATATAGTATTCCTTGAATAAAATGCTAAAAGGAGAAGAAATTATATTGGAAGCCAAATTTTATAGGCGTCGTTGTTGTTATTATCTCTTTAAAATCTTCCACCTCTTGATCCACCTCTTCCACCACTGAAACCACCTCTTGATCCACCTCTTCCACCACTGAAGCCACCTCTTGATCCACCTCTACCTCCACTGAAGCCACCTCTTGATCCACCTCTACCTCCACCGAAGCCACCTCTGCCACCTCTGGCACCGAATCCACCTCTGCCACCTCTGGCACCACCGAATCCACCTCTACCACCGGCTGGACCTTTACCACCACTCTTCTTCTTTGGTTTTGGAGCGAATGATTTTGGTTTTGGTAAGAATCTATCTATTGGTAATAATTTATCACCACCAATGTAAAATTTATCACCTTCTTTGAAAGAAGTAGCTTGAACACCTTCACTTACTTTGATTGTGAAGAAAACTTCATTTAATGGACCTAAAATTTCGTCAACTTTACCAACTTGTGTCTTGTTTTCTAAATATATTGGGGCATTGAAGTATGGAACTTTTTCATTTGTTGATCTACATACAACATCACCTTCACAGGCATGCATAAAAGAACCCATTTCAAAAACTCTGTCTGGAGGACCCATTTGAATTGGAGCACCTGGTCTACCACCACGTCCGCCTCTAAAGCCACCTCTTGATCCACCTCTGTTCATTGTAATGGAATAATAAATGTGCTAGTTAATGAAAATGACTAGATTATGGATTATCTATACAATAACTAAATTTGTTATATCAGTATATACATACTAAATAATCTCATATGAAAGTTTTTGTTATAGGAAAATTTTTTTTTTTTGCGAAAAACCTGGTGTGCGATAACCAAACTGCCTTAACTATGGTGAGGTATCTAGTATGTAGATATTTTAGATCTTATCATGGATATTACTGGTTCACTGAAATATGCACAAGGGAAGCAATATACTAGCTTTCACCACCCATTGATCGATTCAAGATTCAGCCAAACAATTTGTTGAAATAGCTGAGTATCTATCAGTCTTAAAAATGACGAGAAAAGCAAAGAAAGGTAATGGAATCATTGAGTCAAAAGATCTTATAGATTTGAGATATGAACCAGTTACTGATACTTACTCCGAGGTCATAAGGACAACAACATGGGCTACGTTCAAAATCAACTCTTCAGCTGAACAATTTAAATCCTTAGTATGCTTGGTGGCTTATTCAAATCGTATAGAAAAGTGGAAGTTCATATTGGAAAGTGAAAATAAATTTAAAACTTTCTACCAGAGGGTTTTATCAGAGGACCAAGATGATGTTGATATTCTTTGTTGTATGCTAGCATTGATCAAAAACATCAAGACCGACCCACTGCGAACCCATTTAAGTGGGCTTTTCTCTATAACGATTTGGCAAAATTTGAAATATATCGATAGCCTCCTAGAAGACCACGACAGATCTCATTTGTTAAACGTGTACAAAGAAGGAATCAGAAAAGAGAACGACCTTCAAACAACGTGGATATATAAACTCTGCTTCAAATTTGTGTCCGAAAGTCTCAACGATGAATGTTTCAAAGTTTGTTCTGATATCCTTATAGAAATATTATCCTTTTTACCAACTAGAAGATACACTAATTTTTTATTGAAGCAGCTGAATATTGACACAGCGTTAACACTTCGAAAATCAACAAGTCCTCAAGTAGTAAAGTATTTCCAGTACTTGATGAATTATCCAATAGACGATTTCGAAGCTACAATACTCACTGTAGACTCTCTGTCTAAGAGCTATGGAGGAAAGCTGAAACATTTCGAGACATTGATATTTGATAAATTTGGTATAACTGATCTGACTATCCGATTGGAAAAGGAGAGTTTCCTGAACAGAATTGAGGGATTGGATGAAGGCATGTTAAAATCCCTTTGTGAAGAACTTTTACTAGACACAAGTATATTCACTTCTGCTACCTCACCAAAGAGTTACATACCTGAACTTCTATGGAATTATATTCAAGACTATAGAAATATAAGTGGAATTAACGATTTCTTTCTACCCGAATCTCTTTCTTCAATACCACCTATTTTGAATTACAAGACAATTGGATGCATTTCTCTTGAAGACTTCTTATGGAAAGAGTATCAACAACTGAAATCACAATTCCAAAGAGAAGCCATTAGATTAGTATCAAACACAGCGGATAGACTGAAAGTATCTAGAACTGGGAACGATAGCAATCCATTCAAGGCTACACAAACAAGTAAGTATGCTACTAGTATTTCAAATATGTCAACCCTGAAAGAAGATCACTCAAATATATCACTATCCTCGCCTAAATTCCAATCAAAGTTTAAAAGGGTCGAGATATCAGCAGATTTTAAAGCAAATGATGGTAGTAAGAAGGACTGGCAGTCAATAAAAACTGGAGATGCCCTGTTTCTACTAAACATTGCTGACACCGGTATTGAAAAGTTCATCCCTTCCAAAATAGTCTCAGTTGATGGCAAATCTACAAGAGAAAGAAAGTTTACAGTCGCCATTGAAAAGAGACTTCTTGGATCAAAAGAGGTCCCTCAGTTGAATTTCATGGTTAGAAGCAACGAGGATTTAAGTCATTTCGTAAAGTCCATATCCAAATTGGAAACATTGATTAATAAGAAGGCAAAAAACCTCCGCAATATCAGCCCATCAATAGTCGACTATATCTTGAATATTGGATCATCACAACCTATTACTTTATGTGATAATGATAATGCTAACAGCATAACTCTGAAAATAGGTAATAAATCATACATTATTGATCTGAAAGAAAAATCGTCCTCAAGCAAGAAGTTGAAAACATCCAAAGGATCAGTTGACAGATATAATGAAGTTGAAGGAGCTGAATTCAAGGACTTTATAAAATCAAATGGAGTATATGAACCAGAAAGTAAGCTTTCATCGATACTTTATAGCGTTTTGAATTCCATATCAATTGTGAATGGACCTATTAATTCAAAGAGAAACAAGTATATCTGCGATGTTGTCAATGCTCTTGTGCAGAGTTTCCCAGATGAAAGAGTTTTATTGATCTCTAAGACATCATATACAAAAGCAAAGATACTTAGGCGAGTATCTACCTTTCTACCCGACAATGAAGATATTTATGACCCTAAAACCTTCTCAAGTTCTAAGATAATCGATCATTGTTATTCATTATTGGAATCTTTGATACGGTCATTAGATTTAGACGAAGCTTATGCCAATGATGTCAAGTCTATTCAGTTCTTATTTGAGAATAAGATACAGGTTTTGTGGAATAAGTACATTGACGATATTAAATCGCAATTTGATACTTCTACTATCAAAGACAAATACCCATTTAAGGATTATAATGACTTAGACATCAAAGACGATTTAGAAGCAAATGAGGCTTTGTATCAAGCCGTTTTACAGTACACTTCAATAGTCAAGATTTTCCAAAATATTGAGAAGTTCAGTGGAAGTACAAGTGCGATCCTATTCCCCTTTAGTATCATGACTTTCAGCGAGTTCAGTGAAATTATTGAAACAGAGGGTTCTGTAAGAGGATATGAGACTTTGATTGTTGATGATTCAGATGTCTTGTCTGAGAAGGACTTGATACAAATATTATCCATGAATCCACAAAACACAAAGAGGGTTATTCTATCTGGAGATTCAAATGTGGATCAAACAGGTTTGCTTACTAAATTCGGTAAACAAATTCCCCCAGAATATAAAATCGAGATCACAGATCGTGATGATGGTGTTAGTAAACAGTTATATGATCTGTACCAAGGAAACTTCAACGAAGAATCAATTACTTCAGAGAGTTACAAATACGGGAACCCAGGTTTTCTTTCTGCTATACAATTTATTCATGTTGAAAGTAAAGGTGAAATCAAGATACAAGAACACGAGTATCAGAATCTTGAAGAAGCAGAATATTCCGTTGCTTTGTTCATGTATATGTCATTATTAGGTTATCCCGGTTGCTCAATCTCGATCGTAACGAATTACAAAGCTCAAAAGATATTAATCGATGAGATTCTATCAAGAAGATGTAATGATGGTAGAATGTTTACCAAATTGCCGCGTGTTAGTCTCTTGTCTGATACATCTTATGAAATCAATGATTTTTCAATCTTGTCCATGGTTAGTACAAAAGAGGAGATAAATGTATGGACTAAAGACGAAGAGTTCAATTTGAAAAGAGTGTTAGCCGATTCCAACAAGGGCGTTTATATCTTGGGAAATATAGATTCATTCCTAACATTGGAGGGAACGTTGAGCAAGTCAAGTTTATTGAGAGTGTTGACTGTTGTTCCTAAATCGAAATATATCGAATCACAAAAGCAAGAGAAAGACAGTGATTGGAAACAAATGTTCAAGTTGCATTTAGTAGGAAAGGAAATGTACAATGATGAATTCCAAAGAGATTTTAAATCGAATGAATTCAATGGTCGTCCATTCACTTCATCTGCTTATGATATGCAAAATCTTGAACATTTTAGATCTTATGTTTCTCAAATGGTTTCTACAAAAGTACAACAACTTAAGAAACTTAATAGTGTTGATTAGACAAAATGCTGTATATTATTATTATTATTATTATTTCCAGGTATATTTATGTAGAAATTATGTAAGAAATGTGTATAATTAATCGAATGCTATTGATCCACGATAGCCAAAAAATTAGATATTATTAGGTTCTTATTTTTTTTTTTTTTTTGTAGTTGTTTCCTATTTTCTGTAGGTTCGTAAAGTCATTTTGTGAAGTGAAGTGGGTGGGTGTAATATATCATATCATATCATATCATAGTGATGATGCAATCAGTGTGTTTTGTATCTTCCAGTTAATCTCATCCCATTCGTCATTCTGAAGCTTAGATGATTTATATATCTGTTTTGCCTCTTCGGATAACAAAACTTTTGACAAAGAAGATATTATAATGAAATCATACAATGTTGTAAGTTTCAGGAATTCGACTTCAGTCGATGGGAAATCCACAACTTCAATTTTACTAGTTGATGTCTTTATCTCATTGAATAATCTAAGATCTTTGATCTCTAGGATATCTGTATCCACTTCAGAATCGAAATCGTCTATATCTTCAACTGCACCTGGCTTAACATCGTTATCTGCATCTGCATCTCCGTCATTATCATCCAATGTAGTCTGTTGTATATCTTTGGTCATTATATTAATCAAGATATCTCTTTGGTCAACAGGTAGTATTCTTTCTTCACTAGATGATGATTCCATTGATGGTGCTGAAAATAGATTGCTATTTGTTGAGCTTGTAGATAAATTGTTATTTGTAGTGTTCGAGGGAGTATTGTTGTTGTTATTGGAATTGTTATTGATAATATTACCTGTGTTATCCTTTTGATAAGATATACCAATAGCACCACCAGGGTGTCTATCACCGAATCTTTTTTGTCTGATTGATAAATCTTTGATCTGTAATTCGGCTAAGGAAATAGCTACTGCATCAAGTAATGAAAGACATAGAGTAGTTGAGATAGTTGGAGCAGATAATCCATATATATTTTTCTCATTCAACTGGCTTGGTAACTCTGCATATAATAATGAATTAACCTTTTTATGAGTTGATAATTTTGAAACTTTATTACAAGTTAATAATATTACATTGATCGAATCTGGAATGTAGTTCAACATGTTCAATAATTCTGGTGAATCACCCGAAGCACTTATTAATAACAACACATCACCGTGATCATCTCTTAAGATTCCCAAATCACCATGTAAGGCATCGGAGGGGTGTAATGAAGCAGAATGAATACTCAATGAGTTTAAAGTTGCAACGAATTTTGAAGCAATTTTGAATGATTTTCCCATACCACTAACTACTAATTTACCACCATTGATGATTGAATTATTTAAAAACATTAAAGAATTTTTCAATTGAATTTTCGTATATGGAGAATGTCTATATTGTAAAACTAAATGTTTCAAAGCCTTTTCTTGATTTGTCAAGATCAAATCTATCAATTTCAAAGAGTCATTAAGCACGGGACTCTGATCATTGGATATTATTACAGGCTGATCTGAAAAACTCTTTCTTGAAGATATAAGAGAAGGTATTGATGATATCGACGACATTATTGATAACTGAATATACTTAACACTTATTTGTCGTTATAACTGGCAAATGAAATAAAAAGACCGATATGTTATTGAAGGCAAGGAGACCAGACAATTGATCACCAGAAAAATTTCAAGGGCGAAATCCGTTATCAATTGAGTATAAGAGTGCGCTAAAACCGTAAAAATCAAGTATTAGCCCTGTCCTGATACGATGTATAATAACCAAACCCGTAACACGTCTATTCTATAAACTTAACTATACACTGAAAAATTTGAAAAATTATGCCAACAAAACCTAACCTAACCCCTGCTTGATTAGTAAATATTTGATGATAATAAATTGTGGCTTAATTTAACCTATTTAACTAACACTGAACTTTACCTATTAAGGTGTATTTTGTTTCCCCTTTGGGGCTGATTTTCTACGGCTGATTGTCTTAAATTCTCGAGGCACGTTGGTCGTTCGGCGTCGATTGGTGAATCAGTGCATAGAATAAAAGAGTATAAATAGAGTGTAGTAAGTTAGGAATCTACTGTATATATATATATATATATATCTACAAAGAGGATTGCTTATTGCTTATAACCCACATGTCCTTCAATTGCTACTTCCATTACCATCAAATCAACGAAAAAAAGACAGTCGGGATAGCAAATCAACTAACATCCCTCCCTTGCCACAAAAAGAAAAGAAACCGTTTTGCTAATTTGCTCTCTGCAGGCAAAAAAAGTAAAATTGAAGGAAGAAAACAAGGAAAATCCGAAATGACTAAAAACACACCCCTTTTATTGTAAAACATCCTTGCACTACCGGATATCACTTCAGACCACGTGATTTGGCTCAAAGATAAATGAAAGATTCCCATTACTCTCCACAATTGGCATTTATCATTGTCTCTTTCAGGAACACCACAGTTAGCATATACAACTGAACATTCATTCTCTCTTGCAATCTGTCAATAAATTCAGTTTATATGCAACACAATTTTTCTTTCTCTAGTTAATTTTTCAGTATGCCACAGATATTCATATAACCGATCTCAACTGTAAATAATTTCCAATTGGAATATAATGACATCTGCTACTTTCCAAAGATTACCTCTTGTCTCAGGAAATTCAATTCCTAATATCGGTTTAGGTGTTTATCAAACCCCGAAAGATGAAGCAAGAACCGTTGTTTATAAGGCTTTGAAACTCGGTTATAGACATATCGATTCAGCTAGAGCTTATAATAACGAAGGTGAAGTTTGTGAAGGTATTGCTCAATGGTTGAATGAAGATCCAATTAACAACAAGAGAGAAGATCTGTTTTATACCACTAAAGTTAGAGATGAAGCTCATGGTTATGAATTAACTAAAGAAGCTATTAGAGATTCATTGAAATTCGCTGAAAATATTGGTTATATCGATTTAATCTTAGTTCATACCCCCAAATCAGATAAAGAAAGAAGACATGGTACTTGGAAGGCTTTACAAGAAGCTGTATTAGCTGAAAATAGTAAGATCAAATCAATTGGTGTTTCCAATTATGGTGCTAAACATATTCAAGAAATCTTTGATTATCCTGATTTCAGAGTAAAACCTGTTATTAATCAAATTGAATTACATCCTTGGTTATTACAAAAAGATATAGTTGAATTTTCTGAAAAGAAAGGTATCTTAATCGAAGCATATTGTCCAATTACTCAAGGTCAAAAATTAAATGATCCAGATTTAGTCAAGATTGCTGAACACTATAAAAAGACACCAGCTCAAGTACTCATCAAATGGTCTATTCAAAAAGGTTATATCCCATTACCAAAGAGTACTAATGAAAAAAGATTGATTGAAAATTTAGATGTATTTGATTTCACAATCAATGATGAAGATGTTGCTATTCTCGATAGTGAAAAAGAAACTTTACACGTTTGTTGGGATCCAACAATTGACAGTTACTGATTAAATTGAAAACACAAATCTGCTTGTATAGAGTATGTATAAGTAGTCTTTGATAGACTTTATAGACCACTAATAAACAACAACCTTAGAATATGTATCAGTAGACGCGTCGTAAATCCTAACAAACTAAAACCATTTCCATTTCCATTTCCATTTCCATAATTTATTCCCCGATTCTCCGCCTTTTCCGACGGGTCTGTCGGCATGAAAACCCGAGCGGTGCACGGCAAAGGAGCACACTGTAAACAGAGTGAAGAAAGAGGGAGATAACAGGAACAGGAACAGGGACAGACAGGGAAACAGAAATTTATCCGGATTTTGACAGAATTATTCTTTTCTTTTCAACTTGAATTAATTACTTTTGTTTTCTTTTATATAAGCTTACTCATTTGATCATATATATACATTTGATAGAGTTGAAATATTTCACATCACTGATGACTCTAAGATTACTAACGCAATCAACGTTGTGGGTTTATCTTATCTCATCGGTTCTATCTTTAGCGATTCCATCCGTAGATAACCTGGATGAATTAGATTTACATATAAATACTGTATTGAGATCTTCTAATAAGTTCAAAGATTTACCCCCTTTGATACCCATACCTTCTAAAGATGAGAGGACTTTGAAACAAGGTGAAATTCCAAGTTTTGTTACCGATTATTGCCCCTTAGTTCATCTTTATTCTGAAGAACGTTATTTACCATATGATATAAAAGATTTTGCTACTCATTTCCATGCAGAGTTTCCAAATGGTACAAAGATACCTGGTTTTGAAGACAAACTGAACATTACAACTCTTCATAAATTACAGAAATTCAACAAAGAGGAAACCATATTCAATGGACCACAGATTTACATGACAGCAAATGAAGATTTCGATAAAGATCCTGAATGGATTACTGGAGAATTTAATAAACCTAAATTTCTTACAGGTGAAATACCCAATGTCCCAGCTACTCTCATTGTAGTAGATAAGGGGAATGGTTGGGTTGATGCATTTTGGTTTTACTTTTACTCTTTCAACTTGGGTCCTTTTGTTATGGGATTTGGTCCTTACGGAAATCATGTTGGTGATTGGGAACATTCATTGGTCAGATTCTATAAAGGAGAACCTATAATAGTTTGGATGTCAGCACATGGTGGTGGTGGAGCATACTATTATCATAATATTGAAAAATCACTCGTTGATAACAAGAAACCAGTTATCTTTTCTGCAAGAGGTACACATGCAAATTACCCATCTGTTGGACAACATGCCCATGATTTACCATATTCTATATTGAGTGATTTTACAGACAGAGGTCCATTATGGGATCCATCTAGAAATTTCTTGGCTTATACCTATGATGGAGAAGATATCTTTGCTGCTAATGGTTCTCATCCATTTAGAGAATCTTCTTCATATGGTAAAGAATGGTTGACATATCTTGGACCATGGGGTGATAAAAAATTACCACCAACAGATCCAAGACAACATTGGTCACCTTGGGAATGGAAATATATCGATGGACCATGTGGACCTATGTGTAAAAACTTATTAAGAACTTCACCTTGTCAAAGGTCAAAATGGTGGAATTTTGTCAATATGTGTAATATAAGGTATTACGTTAAGATGGGTGAAGGTATTGAAAGTGAAGGAAATAATTCATGTGGTAATATTTTCAGATTTATCGATGATAGGTATTTGTTTGGTTGGATATTACTGAATTTCCTTGAACTTTTAACTTGGAATGGATGGTTTTGTTATATCATGGATTTCTTATTCGGATAATAAGGTATCTTGTGTACTTGTTTTGTTTTCATTGTTCTTGTTCTTGTCTTTTTGCTTTTTGTTATTTGTTCCTTGTTTTGTTTTTTCCTCCTATTTGTTACGATTTGAATGACTTATTATATAAACCTTAGAACGATACGTATATTGCGTCTATAAACTATTTAAAAATATCCCCTTTCATTTTTATTATTATGCCTAATGCATGATAAAAGGATCAACGCGTTTAGTCAAAGAATAAATCTCGCATTATCTATTGTACCGTGATCTTTATTTTTTCCATTTTTGAAAATTAGGAAAATTAAGTTAATACGTTTTACTTATTTTTATACAATTATTGATATAATAACTAGTTCAAGTGTGTTTTCACTACAATTATATATCAAGAATGGCGTGTTTATTGATTCCTGAAACAGTGCCTGCTATAGATAAGGTCATCGTCCCTACTGACACCTCGCAGATACCCCTTGTGGCTTTAGAGGAAGAAATTGAGGATCTTTCATTTTTCCAAGTAAGTGAAGAATTAGCACCTTCTCAACCTAAACATTCATCATTGTCTGGTGTTCAATCCCTTAGTCTTGATGAGTTAGATCAGTTACTTGTTGAAGTGTCTAATATCAACCTCGGTGTTAAGGATGAGAGTGAAAATAAAGTTGTACTTCAAAAATTGAAAATATATGAAGATGGTGGAGCTATCGGTTGTGGTGGTGTATTATGGGTTGCTGGTAAATTACTTGCTTTATACCTATTCAAGAAATGGGATCAGATAAGTAACGACTCTAAATTATTAAGTCATGGTCAACCGATTACGAATATCTTAGAATTAGGTGCTGGTACTGGTATTACCGCAATTGCATTGGGTAAATTCTTATCGCTTCTTAATTATAACAATGGAGATTATCAAATCAATACCACTGATATTGGTTCATTGATACCGATTATGTCTAAGAATATTGAAGGAAACGGGTTGGATTCTCATGTGAAAGCTTATGAATTATTTTGGGGAGTTGAACAAGAGGATATACCAGTTGAAGTGATTTCCAAACAAGGTGTTGATTTAATCTTAGCTGCTGATTGTGTTTATAACGAACGGGCATTCGATATCTTGATCAAGACCCTTGTTGATATTTCTCAGTTGACATGGAGGGCTAGTGATGGGAACAGGTTCACTACTGTTTTGTTGGCTTCGAAGATTAGGAGAAAGGCAGATAAGAGATTTTATAAGAAATTATACAAATTTTTCGATTCTATTGAATTGAATGATTTTGAAGAATTTGAATTTTTCAAAAGACAAAGTGTATTTGTATTAAAATTGAATTTGAAGAAAAAGTTTTTGGTTTAGATTAAAATGGGTTTTTATATTATAATGTACGTGTTATTGATTTAAATAATATATATAGGTGTATATACAAGGTATTTTATGGACTTTATTGATTTTGTTACTCATTTTGTTAATTCATCATCAACACCAGGAGACATAGCGTTAGTCTCTAAGATAGTTGCATTTTTCTCTTCAGTAGCTTTTGTAGCTTTTGTTCTCCAATTTCTAATAATTGTTCCTTCCATTTCATATGATTTATTCATTGCTGAACCTGCGTTTACTATACCACCAAACATTTCAGATTCTTCTTTCATTACTTGAATTTCAACTTCTTCTCTCATTCTTAATTCGTAAAATTCGAATTTTGCCTGTTCATATGCTTCTAATATAGTTTCATATTTACCTTCTGTATCATTTTTCAATAAATACATGGTTCTTTGAACTACAGATTCACCATCTAATGGTTTATTCAATTGTAATACAGATTCCCAATTCATTTCTCCAATATCTATATTCTTTTCATTCTCATTCATTATCTTTGGATTGGCTAATTCCCATGGATGTTGTTTGAAAAACAAATCTCTAATATCATCTTCAAGGTATTGAATTGATTCATCGATTTTCAATAATCCAGTTCTGAAAGATTTAGGCTTTAATCTAGTAGTATAAAGACCTTGAGATTTGTTCTGTTTTAATTCATTAGCTTTCTTTTGTTCTAAGAAATCTTTTCTTAGTACTTTTGTATGATTCTTGATTGGTGGATGGAAAGCTACTGGTCTAAACCAAAGAGGAGTCTCACTTACAAGACTCGCTCCAAGCATTTCAGATGTGGTTTGCAACACTTTGGTTGCAGTATTGATTCCCTTGACCATTACTGTTTGTTTGTACCTTGAATGTTACCGATTGTATTAAGAACAAAAGAATAAATCTTATCAACATCTATCATATTAACTTAATATTTACATAGTGAATATTGAAAATTTTGATTTGTCGATGGTCGCTAAGTGAGAAGAAACTGATAGTTTTTACATCTATACACCGCGACAGTTTGTTATGTTGTGCTTGATTTACTTAACATTTACAATTAATTACATTCATCTTAATGTAATAAACGTATATGAATAGATTCAGTAACATACTTGTATGGAGAATATATATAACAGTGAGTATCGTATAATGTTCCAACCCAAACCGATTTAATGATGATGCTCATTGTCTTTCTTTGAGCTAGTGATGAAGTAATCTTCATAAATAGAAACCACTACAAAACAACCTAATCCAATAAAGAACCCAGGAAAGATATTACGAAATCTTTCCCTTCTTGTGAATATCCCAGTTGATCTCCATAGATCCCTGATTCAAGTAAAGTTAGTATAAATAAGCAAACACAGTTGATCGGTAAAGACATATTCAACTACCCCACTTATTCGAGAAGTAAAGCGGTTCGGTTATCTCACAAAGAACATACCTATTTCCAAAGGGACTCTTGGGTTTTGTAGTAGCAGCTGTAAGTGGTGTATCTGGTTTCACCATTGTACTGGAAAGAAATTTACGATAAATGATGAACTAACTGATAACCAGTATAACCTAACCACCTTTCAACAAACAATTACAATCCTTTTGGCCTTAAGAAAGAAAGAGATGCGAGAAGACAAGGTTATCTGCTGACGTCAGCGCGGTTTTTTTTTCTCTCTTCTAAGAGTGAGTGAAAAATTTGTGTGCAATTGTACATTTATGGGTTTGTGATAAATTTGCCTCCTTTCTTGTGGTATATAACTCCATAATAGACAGTTCAAAAATCGGTATACTTGTTACAAATGAGCTCTTCAGATACTGAAGAATCGTATTCTGTTGATCAGAGTAGTACAAATGAGGACACTTTACGAGAAAACTCTGAATTCAATAGCGAGACGGAGTTAGTATCCGATTCTGAGTCAGATATTGATCTTGAAGAAGATTCAGCTAATATAGTGAATGAAATCAATGAAGAACTTCAAAGAGGTACATATACATGTTTGGTGTGTACTGGGGAGATAGATAGTTCATCCCCTGTTTGGTCATGTCATATTTGTTGTAGAGTTTATGATTTACAATGTATTCAAGATTGGGCTAAAAAGGGTTCATCAACTGATTCAATTGATAGTTCATGGAAATGTCCGTCTTGTAATGGTAAACATTTCAAGATTCCTAAGAAATATACATGTTGGTGTGGGAAAGTAATCAATCCTCCACAAAATAACCATCAACCACATTCATGTGGTCAAACATGTAATCATAAATTAAAACAATGTGTTCATAATTGTTCATTCACATGTCATCCAGGACCACATATTCGTCAATGTACTGCATTAGGACCCAAGATGCTTTGTAATTGTGGTGAAATGGAGCAACAATTACCATGTGTCTTAACTCCGTATAATCAAGGTTGGAAATGTCCCAATAGATGTAATGATTTATTAAATTGTGGATTACATCGTTGTAAAGATCAATGTCATAAAGGGTTATGTCAAGAATGTACTGAAATTTTAAAAGATGTCAATTGTTATTGTGGTAAACATAAGAAAGACATATATTGTAATGATAAATCTATAGTTAAATCCACGACTTTGAATGATTATATGGGTTTATTTTCATGTGATGAAACGTGTAATGAATTATTAAGCTGTGGGAATCATAAATGTGAAATGATATGTCATATAAAAGAAGAAGAAACGTATTCCAAGGAGAAATCATTCCATAAATGTCCATTAAGTCCAGAACTTGTAGATAAATGTTGTTGTGGTAATACAACTTTGAAAGAATTAGGAATCGTTAGAGAATCATGTACTGATTCAATTCCAACATGTGATAAGATTTGTAATAAGACATTACCATGTGGTCATAAATGTTATTGGAATTGTCATGAAGGAGATGAATGTTCTCCATGTTATTTGAAAATCGATAAGAAATGTTCATGTGGTAATATGACATATAGTATACCTTGTCCTATGGATCAAGATGGATTTATCCCCAAATGTGATACGAAATGTTTATCATTATTGAATTGTAGAAGGCATAGATGTAATATTGTATGTTGTGAATATCAACATGTGGCAATGCAAAGGGAAAGAAATAGAAAGAAAGAATTACGTAGAAGTGCATATAATGCAAGTCATGATAATGATACGATGACAATTGAGGCAATTCATATTTGCACAAAAGATTGTAATAAGTTATTAAGTTGTGGGAAACATAAATGTGAAATGACATGTCATTTAGGTCCATGTCGTCCATGTCTTGAATCATCAAGTGAAGATTTGATTTGTCATTGTGGTAAGACTAAATTAGAAGCACCTGTAAGATGTGGTAGTAAATTACCTCCTTGTTTGAATCAATGTCAAAGACCATATTCATGTGGACATGAATCTATGCCTCATTTTTGTCATGAAGATGATATTAATTGTCCAAGATGTACGAAATTAGTCACAAAGAAGTGTAAATGTCATAGAGAGATAATGGTACCAAAGACATTATGTTATCTTGATTCAGGTAATTGTGGATTAAAATGTGGGAAATTATTATCATGTGAATCACACAAATGTGAAAAGATATGTCATAAAGATGGAGAATGTCCTTTGAAGTGTTTGTCAAAATGTGGTCAATTAAGACCATGTGGTCATAAATGTACACAAATATGTCATTCTAAATCCCCATGTCCTGAAAATATATCGTGTAATGAAAAAGTCAAAATTACATGTGATTGTGGTAGATTAGTTAAAGAGATTATGTGTTTCAATAAAGCTCAAGTTGATAAATTACAATGTGATGATGAATGTGCTAGATTAAAGAGAAACAAATTGTTATTCGAAGCTTTGAGTGTTGATGATAAAACGAAGAATGAGTTATCACCTCCTGGGAACGATGCTACTGATTACATAACTCAGTTATCAACTGTTGATAATCTTTATACGGATTATGTTATCGAAACGTATAAGCAACAAAAAGAATGGTGTTTACAAATTGAAAATAAATTAATGGATTTAATAAGAGATCAAACATCTACAAAAGGTTTCAATTTCCCATCCATGAAAAAACCACAAAGAAGGTTTATACATGAATTAAGTGAATCATTCAAGATGTATTCTGAATCTCAGGATATGGAACCTAAACGTAGTGTGTTTGTGAAAGTCACAAATCAATCTAGTATCCCTAAATTAAGTATTCAAGAGACTATAATGATCTTAGAGAAGAAAAGACAAGCTGAATTGGTTAAATTACAACAGAAGAAATTAATCTTGACTTCAAAATTAAAAGAAGAAGAAGAATTAGAAGAATCAAGATTACAATTTTTCAATTCTATTGTTATTAAGGATATTTTCTTTGGTACTACTTTATCTATGATTCAAGAATGTATTATACCAGTTTACAAAAATGTGACAGGAAAGGAAGAAGGTACAGTTCAGTACGTTGACAATTCGACGTATGTGTTTTATACATCAGATTACAAGACTAGGACAGAAGAATTGGATATGGAATTAAGAAATTTAAAAGAAAAATTCTTGGAAGAATTAAAGAATAAGAATCTCGCTTATTCTTGTTTATTGGGTAAACTTGATGAAACCGCGTCTGTTGTGTATGAACTTGAGACTGTTAAGAAAGACGAAGTTAAAGCACTTACATCTGGTAATTTTGACTCTCAATGGTGGTAGTCATTAATAATTAGATAAATAAACATAGATTTATAGATATATATATAATAAAGATAGATAGAGTAATAAAACGCGCTTAGATAAGCCGAAGCCGCCGCCCTGACAAAAGGAACGTGAATCAAAATCATAATCACGAAATTAAAATTTTGCGCAGGCAAAAACAGCAAAGCTTTAGATAGATAAATAGATAAACATTCGTCGTGTTTTTCTTATTATTTAAGTGATTTATCTATTCAATTTATTGATCTGTTAGATTATCTGGAATCAGTTGAAATACTTAGGAAGGTAAATTAATCAATAAAACAATATGTCTGCTCCTATTAAGAAAAGATTTGGTGAGATCGCTCAAGCACCTACCCCTCAGAACACACCATCATCGTTAACTGGATCTTATTTAAAGAACAATGCACCAATTATTCCAACAACTATAAGTGAAGAAGATAATGAAGAATTACGTAAGAAATTATTAAACAATCCATTTTTATTATCAATGATTCAAGGTAAATTAAATACATTGGTTAATAAAGATTCAGGATATGTTGAAAAATTACCAAAATCTATCAAAAATAGAGTATTTGGATTGAAATCAATTCAACAAAAGCAATTTAAATTAGAAGCTGATTTTCAAAGTGATTTATTAGAATTAGAGAAAAAATATCAATTAAAATATAAACCTTTATATGATCAAAGAAAGAAAATCATTTCAGGTGATGTAGAACCAACACAAGATGAAATTGAAGAAGGTCATACATTATTTGAAGAAGAAGAAGGTGGAGCTGATGAGGAGGATGAAGAGAAGATTGAAGAGTTGAAAGAGGAAGAAGAAGAAGAGGAAGAAGAGGAAGAAGAAGCTAAAGGTATTCCAGGTTTTTGGTTAACAGCTTTAGAGAATATTGGACCTATTGCAGAATCAATAACTGAAAGAGATACAGAAGTTTTAGCATCATTAATTGATATTAGAATGGAACATTTATCAACACCAGGTTTTAAATTAATTTTTGAATTTGATAAAAATGATTTTTTTTCAAATACAATTTTAACAAAATCATATTATTATCAAAAGGAATTAAGTTATGGTGGAGATTTTATTTATGATCATGCCGAGGGAAGTAAAATTGATTGGTTAAATAATGAACAAAATGTTACAATTACTGTTGAAAAGAGAAGACAAAGAAATAAACATACAAAGCAAGTACGTACAATTGAAAAAATTACACCAATTGATTCATTTTTCAATTTTTTCAATCCACCAAAGGCAACTAAGAAGGAAGAAGAAGATGGTGATGATGATGAAGTCAAAGAGAGTAAAGAGAGTAAAGAAGGAGAAGATAATGAAGAGAATGAAGATGATTATGAAGATGAAGATGAAGATGTTGAAGAAAGATTACAAATTGATTATGAAATTGGAGAATTAATTAAAGATAAATTAATTCCAAGAGCTGTTGATTGGTTTACAGGAGTAGCATTACAATATGAATTTGAAGGAGATGAAGAATATGAAGAAGATGAAGATGATTATGAAGATGAAGAAGATGATGATGAAGATGATGAAGATGAAGAAGGACATGATGATGATGATGATGATGATAGTGATGAAGATAGTGATGATGATGATGAAGCTGCAAATGCAGCAGCTCAAAAGACTCAACCACCTGAATGTAAACCACAATAGATCAATTCAAATTAATTAAATAATAAAAAAACCTTTTCTTTTTATAGTAATAATATATATTAATAATATGCGACATTTCAAATGTTGTCCCCACCAATTTTACTAAGTTGTATATACCATAGTAAACCAAATTCTACCTACCTCTACATCCCCCCTCTGAAAGAGAGAAAGAAAGAAAGCTGAACAGAATCGACCCTTAGCGACCCTATCGACCCTATCGACCCTATCGACCCGACTACCCTGCCCCTGCCCCTGCCCCCGAACGACGCGTCTCTCCTGTCCACGTTCCTGCTCCATTTCTCATTCTTTCCCAGTGCAACAAAACAACCAGAGAAACTCTCACTGACAGAAAAATCTAACAAACTTTCTTTAACAGAACAAGAAAAGCCGCATTTTGTGCTGTAAAAAGAAGCGGCGGGCGTTGTGAGATAAATCGGTGTGCCTGCTTGAGTGACTGAGTGGTACACTTGGTGTGATAAGTGAGTGGTAAGCGTAAGTGGTAAGGGTTATATTTATTATACTCAATTATATACTTTAATTGTCTGTCAGTTAATTTGCCTTTCATTAGTTCCTATATTCAATTACACTTTACGTTCTATAACTAATCAATCTCGCTTATTTTTATTGATTAATTAATTAGTTAATCAAATCAATTTCATTTCATCCCCTTGATTCATCTACTTGCTGTATACACAAAAATCATAGTATATATCAATTATAAATTATAAGTTATTACAAACCCATAATCCTTAAGTCATATTATGAAACAACCTTCACCGAGAACTTTAAGCCGATTAAATAATTCACATCAATCAATTTATTATAAATTATTATTCACTTTATTTACATTTTTACCAAAATTAACAAATGCTTTGCCTATTTCATACCCTATTGCAAATGCCTTTCATATAGGATTAGCTCATATTGGTTTACGTACCGGTGATGATGATAATTTAGTATTAGGTTCATCCGATATTTCCCCCAATGATGATATTCCATTAACAGAATCTGAATTTTATACATATATGTTTGCTTCAATTGCCTTGGTACTTTTAGGTGGTATATTTGCAGGTTTAACACTTGGTTTAATGGGTCAAGATGAAGTTTACTTAAAAGTTATGGCTGAATCAGGTTCAAATAATGAGAAAAAATGTGCAAAAGAAGTATTGAAATTAATAAGTAGAGGTAAACATTGGTTATTAGTTACTTTGCTTTTATCAAATGTTATAACTAATGAAACTTTACCTGTTATATTAGATAGATTTTTAGGTGGTGGTTTCATTGCTGTTTTTTCATCAACTGTTTCAATCGTTATATTCGGTGAAATCATTCCTCAATCTGTTTGTGTTAGATATGGTTTACAATTAGGTGCTTATTTCGCACCATTTGTCATTGTGTTGATGTATGTAATGTACCCTGTTGCTTATCCAATTGCTAAATTATTAGATTATATCTTAGGTCAAGATCATGGTACTTTATATAGAAAATCAGGTTTAAAGACATTGGTTACTTTACATCAAACTATGGGTGTTGAAAGATTAAATGAAGATGAAGTTACTATAATTTCATCTGTTTTGGATTTAAAAGCAAAACCTGTTAGTGATATTATGACTCCAATTGAAAAAGTTTATACTATGTCTTCTGATAAAATATTAGATGAAGACGCCGTTGAAGAGATTTTCAATGCTGGGTTTTCAAGAATTCCAATTCATTTACCTAATGAACCTACTAATTTCGTTGGTATGTTATTAGTTCGTATCTTGATAAGTTATGACCCTGAAGATGCATTACCTGTTTCATCTTTTCCCTTGGCTACATTACCTGAAACAGGATTAGATACTTCATGTTTAAACATCTTGAATTATTTCCAAGAGGGTAAATCTCATATGGTTATAGTTAGTGAAACCCCCGGAATGGATATTGGTGCAAAAGGTGTCCTAACTCTTGAGGATGTTATTGAAGAATTAATAGGTGAAGAAATCATTGATGAATCTGATGTTTATATCGATTTATCTAAAAATGTCAAAAGAACTCAACCTGGTCCTTTGGCTAAAAGGAATATTACAAATTATTTACAAAATCTTTATTCAAATACATCATCAACAAATGCAAATAATTTAAATTCCAATCTGAATAATTTGAATAACTCAAATAGAAACTTATTTTCAAATTCTTCACATTCATTAGATATTGGAAGTGCAAATCTTAATAATAATAATTTAAACAGTATCAATGTTCCAACTTATTATAATAAACGTCTTTCCATTGATTCACAAATTCAACAATTCCATAATAGTCGATCATCTTCTGTTAATACCCCTGTTCAGCAACAACCTAATGAACCTAATTCACTTAATGAACCCGATACATTACATCATCCAATTCCAGTAACTCAAATCAATGCAACTACATTAAATGGAATGAAACCATCTAATTTAGCAGTCAATCCATTACATACTACAAATACTCATGTTAAGATTAAAAAACAACCTCAATTGACAAATAGAGATCCTAAATTAGTCACTTCTGGTACATCAACTTCAAGACCATCACAAGAAGATAGTCAATTTGATAGATCTTCATTATTATCACCAATTAATGGTGACACGAATAATAAAGCTCGATCAGAGACTCCAGATTATGGAGCTGTTCATTCTACTGAAGCTGATGCTTTTGTTCAAGGTGTTAAAGATAATATTCAAAGAAAGATAATATCAAATGTTGGATCAGGTTCAGATAAAACCTCTACAACAACATCAAATGATGTTATTAGACAATTTTTATTACCACAGGATAAAAGAGATCAACAGGGTGAAATCGATTTAACTGATTCTTATTTCAAGAATAATTCATCAGGTATACCTGTTCCACGTAATGATAATATTTCCACCACGACTTTAATTAATGGTCAACAGAATGCAAATCAAGGATTTGGTAAATATGATGGTAATAATGGATTAACTCCAACTTCATCTACTATTGGTATAAAGAGTAAAAATAGTGTTAGATCAGATAGTATCAGTATTCAAACTAATTCAAATTTACTTCCTATTCAAGATAATGGTAACAACGGTAATACCAGTACAAATTTTGAGAATCAATCAATCAAGACAGGTAATCTTATTGAGAATATTATAAGTATCCGAGGAGTTAATAAAACAGTTATTGAAAGTGCAATGAGTGATACTGAACAAGATATATACAACAACAATAATAAATCGGATGATAATAACGATTTAGTCACTGATGAAGATGATTCATTGATTCCTAATTTCCATATACAAGGATCATCAGATACTGTTAATACACATACAAGACGTGATTCTAAGAAACTTTGGAATTGGTAATAAGTAATTTAAGTAGATAAAAAATACACCCATTGAATTAGTTTATCTTTTTTTAATTCTATTTTCCGCGCGTTTAATTTTATTTAGTTTAGTTTCTTTTTATAGTCACTGTTGTGGAGTACCTGGTTGTCCTTGCTGTGATTAAGCAGTCATGAAGTAAGTAATAAGTAATCAATCAAGTAAGTAAGTAAGTAATACAGCTATAAAGTAATTGATTGAACAAATAATAAATAAATAAGCAAAGTCAATTAAATTAGTAAATCCGAACTTGACTAAAACAAGCAGACAAGATAACATTGCTTATTGTCAATAGAAACTAAGAAAGTTACAAAGGTGATTATTTTTTTTAGATTTAATATTCATAGATTGATTGCCATTTGTGTTGTCTTGGTGATTAAATAGGTATAAGATCTGACTGTGTTTTATTAACTATTTTCTAATTGACTTGTAGATATTTATTAGGTAGGTAGGTAAACATTCTCACTGATACCAACCACCACTCACTCATTCATTCCAATCCCGAATCTCACGGAAACAAACCAAATTTCAAAATTCAAAAATTATCCGTCCGCTTTGACATAACGTACCTTGTAAGAGTTACCGTACGTTACATACATTAATTAATTCAATCATATTAATTGATTGATTGATTTTTCATTGGTTATCATTCGGAATTAAGAGGTATTACTTAGATTAATACATACATACATACATACACAATGTCAAATCAAACTGATGAATCGAGTGATTCTCAATCTCAATCAAATTCGGTACCTACTGTAATTATACAGCCGAGTGATGTTGATTACATCGGAAGTAATGGGAATGGAAATCAACAATTTTTAAATTCCCCACAAATTAATGGAGGAAATAATAATAACAGAAACGGCACAGGAAATACAAATACAACAGGCACAGGAAATTCAATGAGTAAAATACTAAGAGGTGCTGGTGGTTCAAGTCGTTCTTTAAGTTCATTGAATGGTTCATCAACTGGTGATGAATTAACACCAAAGACATCAAATTCTTCATCATTCAGAAGATTATTCGGAGGAAGTTCTAAAAAGAATTCAAACCATATCAATTCAAATTCATTCTCATCTTCTAAATCATCTGATGATATGAGGAATCTATCAGTCAAAATGAGTAATAATTCAAACCTCTCAGAATTGTCAAATGATTCAATGAATTCAAATTCAAATTCTTATTTCAATAATAATAATAACAGTAAAATATCAAATGGTTCATCACCTGATGAAAAGAAAAAAAGTTCTTCTTTGAAATTAAGAATGTTACCGAAATTAGACGATGATATAAGTTCGAATAGTTTGAAAAGATTTTTCAAGAAACCTTTAAAACATGCTAAAGAACAACATGAACAATTTCACAAAGCTCTTCATAATACAGCTCATGATTTAAGAGGTTCTTTTGAGTCGTCTAAGGATAAAGATAAGACTTCAACACCTTCTCCTTCAACTCCTACAACCCCATCTCCTCCATCTCCATCATCTTCATCATCAAACAAGAAAGAAAGAGAAACAAGTCCTTCTTTATCTGCTGGTGTTGCATCTTTATTCGGATTAAAGAAATCTTATCATCATCATCATCATCATCAAAAACATCAGACTAAACACAAGAATGCAATGGAAAGGTATACTGAAAATCTTAATAAAAAAGAAGAAGAAATTCAAAAACAATTACAAGAAGATGAAGAAAAATTCACAGATGAATTGATTAGTAAATATGGTATACCTGGTAAAGTACTAGGTGAAGGTGCTGGTGGTTCAGTAGCTATTGTAGAAAGACAAAAGGATAATCAAGTCTTTGCAGTTAAAAGATTCAGAGCAAGAGGAACAAAAGAATCTGAATATGAATATAAGAAAAAAGTAAAGGCTGAATTTTATATTGGTTCAACTTTACATCATCCAAATGTAATTGAAACTTATGAAATGTTAAATCAAGGTTCATTATTCTTGGTTGTTATGGAATATTGTCCATTTGATTTCTTTACAATTGTTATGTCTGGTGTTATGACAAAACATGAAATTTATTGTTATTTTAAACAAATGATCTTAGGTACCAAATATATTCATTCAATGGGTTTAGCTCATCGTGATTTAAAATTAGATAATTGTGTAGTTACAAAAGATGGTATATTGAAAATAATCGATTTTGGATCTGCTGTTATTTTCCAATACCCAGATGAAGATTCAATTATTAAAGCTACGGGAATAGTTGGGTCCGATCCATATTTAGCACCTGAAGTATTAGGTTTACAAAGTTATGATCCAAGATTATTAGACGTTTGGTCATTGGCTATAATATTCTGTTGTATGGTATTAAGAAGATTCCCATGGAAAGTTCCAAAGAGAAGTGATCCATCATTTGAAGCATTTTCACAACCTGAATTGGATGAAAATAAGGATAGTACCAACTCATCAGATAAAAAATCATCATCATCATCAAAACTTAGAGGTCCTAAAAGATTATTGAGATTATTACCTACTGCATCAAGACCATTGATTGCTAAGATGCTTGAACTTGATCCTAGAAATAGATTATTGATGGATCAAGTTGCCAATCATGAATTTGTTGAACAAATACACGATTGTAAAGTCGTTTATACAGATATAAACGGTATGAGTTCTACTGAAAGTACTATACCAAGCAGGACAACAAGCAGGGATACAACACTAGAGATTAAAAAAATTGAAGAAGATGATGTTAAACAAGATTTGTCTTCATTGCAGCAAGCTGATTTCGGAATCACGCAGAATGTAATCAAAGGAGATGATCATATTCATCATCTTATATCTGAAGAGCAATTGAATAAATTAGAACAAGAAAGACAAAAACAAAAAGAAATTGAACAAAAATTAAAAGATGCTTCTATATAATAATTAATTTATCAATAGCGTTAATTTTATTTAATAATTTTATTTAAATTTATTTAGTTTACTCTACCAACCATGGTCAAAAAGCATAGATACAGATTCACCATTATTAATCCTTCTTATAGCTTCAGATAAGATTCTTGAAACGTCTAATACTTCAATCTTATCGCTTAATTCTTCAAAATGTTCATCTTGTGGAACACTATTTGTTGTAATAATTTTATCTATTCCTGAATGTTTGATCCTATTAACAGCATCTCCACTGAATATACCATGTGTTATCAATGCATATACGTATGTGGCTCCTTGATCTTTCAATAATTTAGCTGCTCTAGTGATTGTATTTGATGTATCTACTAAATCATCAATCAATACACATACTTTTTCATTAACATCTCCAACTAACATCGTTGTAGCTACTACTTTATCTGATGAAACAGGTGTACTATTACTGCTATTTGTGTTAGTATTACTGTTTTGATGTGGTGGTGTGTTGTGTATGTTTTGATTCAACGGTATTGAACTCAAACTTGATGATGATGGATTAGAATGAATCATTAATCCATCTAATGAAGGTGTCATAACATTTGTCTGTGAATAATTGGTATTTGAATAAATATCATTAACACTAGTAACACTTGATGAATTACCTGCAACATTGACATTTGCAAGTTTACCATTATTACTATTGTTAGTGTTACTATTGTTGTTATTATTACCATTACCATTTGCTACTTGTCTTCTTTCCTTGTGAATTAAAGCAAATGATAAACCTAATACATCAGCAATTGCAGCTGCACGTTTAGCTCCACCGGCATCTGGTGAAACAATAACACAATCTTTATAATTAGGTATATAATTAACGATATAATGTTGTAATAATGGTTTTGAATAAAGGTTATCAACTGGAATATCAAAAAATCCTTGAAATTGTGGATCGTGTAAATCCATTGTTATTATATGATCAGCACCTGCTGTTGTTAATAAATTCGCAACTAAATTACCCGATTGTGCAATCCATTGTTTATATCCTGATTTTAATTGAGCTTTATTAGATACAGTTGAATTATTATTTGAATCCTTATCGTTAAGATTTATTGCTGAATCATTAGTTGGTAAGGAAATTGGATTGATATGAGCTTGAGATAATGGATGACTTGGTGTAGTAGGATGAGGAGATCTAGATCTGACAAATGGATCTCTACTTGGAGAGAAATGAGATGATGATGTATTTCTACTTAAACCATTAGTTGAAAAATTTGGATCTTTTAAAGATGCACTAATTGGTGGAATATCATGGTTTCCTCCTGTGAATTTAGAAACCATTCTTGGAGTTCCAGGAACACTTTCAAAAGTATACTTTGATGATTTTGATGGCTTAGAGACTAAAGGAGCTCCAGATCTATTATATGGAATATCAGGTTGTCTTGAATATGGGAACAATGGTAAAACTGCTGTGATTCTCTTTGCTGATGCCATCTTACAAGCAGATATCATGATCAATAACTCTAAGAAATTGTCATTAACATGACCTGATCCACTTTGAATAATGAAAACATCCTTTTCACGAACTGAATCAATCATCATAACTAGAGTTTCACCATTACTAAATTTGTTTAGTTCAACTTCACCTGGTTGTAATGATAAATTACGACATATTCTATCCGCTAAATCAGGATTTGAAGAACCTGAAAATATAAGCAAATCTCTCATGATTAGTTTTGTAGTATTGTTACAATGTCTTTATTGTGTAATGTATCCCTTAATACCCTGAAGTTAACTACTTAATTGATTCTTCTCCAGGCTTTTTTGTTTTCTATGCTGCCTTGCAAAAAATTTTAATTTTCTTTTTTTGACTCTTTTTACTGAGTGTGAGCGGTCACGTGGTGACAAGGGTTAGTTACACTTAGTGTAAGTTATATTGATTATATATATATATATAGTCATTGGTCTATATTTATTAAGCGTTCATCATCACCACTGCACCATTCAGCTTGTCATCAAATAATTTGCATCTTATAGGCATCTCTAATTGATAAAATGGATTCTTCAGTACATAATTACAATAAATTGAATAAATATGTCTGAACATCTTATGTAACGTTACTGTGTCATTGTTATTGGATATACCTGTAGTTGAAGTAGTGGTACTACTTGCACCAATGTTCATTCCAGGTTTAGATAATGGGGCTGTTATCAGTATGAATTTGATTCCTGTGACTGTTTGATGCATGTGAATATCAAACATACCCGTGCTAATAGAACTTAAACCAGATTTATTCGATACTGGTTTCACAGAAGTTGGGGAATTGGCTGATGTATGTGGGTTTCGAAGTGCATCTTGTGGTGTTATTCTAGATGCAATTGCATGAACACTGTGTAAAGTACCTGCTATCACTAAGTAATCATTAGTGTTGAGTCTGGAAATTGGAGATCCTGGAACGTTGAAATCCTTTTGATATATTAAACCTCCTGATTTATTAAGAATATAGAATGAATATACCTGCATCGTTTGGTATAATTAGGTTGGTTAATGGAATATCTATATCTATATGTAGCCTTGATCAATCTGCAACTATGGATGAATAACCCAGATAAGTTACAAAGCTGAAATCATCTCAGTATATACAGGTGCGAGGATCGATGACGACGCGTCGATTCTGATTTTATCACTAAATTATTCACAGATCTGCTTTTATGTAGATGTAACTAAGTTCGAAGATATTATTGGAGGGATATATATCAATACTACGTTCATAGAGACGATGACTGCAGAAGACGTATATACGCATGTCACTATAGTAGGTGGAGGTATATCCGGTTTGAAAGCTGCGCAAACGCTAGCTCAACATGGAGTCAAATTTGAATTATTAGAAGCACGAGATAGATTTGGAGGTAGAATAGAAACTGTCTACAGTGATGGTATAAATTACGATTTAGGTGCCTCTTGGGCTCATGATACTCTTGCGAATCCTTTATTCAATGAAATGGTTTTGAAAGACCAAGAAACTGGTAAATATGACTTGTTCTACGATGATGGGAAACAGTATCTTTTCACAAATGATCCAAAGATAAATTTTGCAGATGATGATTTAAAGATAGATCAAGTTACTAATGAGTTGAATAAGTACATTGAATTAGAGTTTTTCGAAAATTTAGATAAGAAAGATATCAGTCTTCATGAAATGGTCATGAGTTATTTATTCAAACAAAGAAAAATGTTGACTTCAGCTCAAATCGAATACGTACCTCAATTGATTAGAAATCTTGAACTTTGGCATGGTATTTCATGGGACTCTATGAGTAGTAAATTTGCATTAGTGGATAACGTTGGAAGAAATTGTCTTATACGTGGTGGATACAATACTCTTATCAAGGATATACTTGGAGAGTTGCCCGAAGAAAATCTACATATGAATAAAATTGTTCGTTTAATCGATAGACGTGATAAGAAACAGACATTAGTGGAGACAACAGATGGAACTCGTTATTACTCAGATTATGTCATTGTTACCGTTCCTCAAAGTATATTACAACTGAAAAATAGTGATGAAAAGGGGTATATTGAATTCCTTCCGAAATTATCAACTAATATAGAAGAAGCATTAGACAATATGAGTTTTGGAAAGCTTGGGAAAGTGATATTTGAGTTCCCTGTGAATTTCTGGAAAAAATTTCACGATAATGAAAGGTTTGTTGCAATTGCTGAACCTGAATCTGGTATCAAAGAACTATTGAGTCAGGACAAGCTGCCTGATTTATCTAGTATGGGAAAAACGACGAGAAATTCAAATGACTCTAATTTACCCAAACCGTGGAGTTTCCCCGTGCTGATACTGAATCTTTCTAAAGTCTACCATAATACTGATAAACATTCTCTCTTGGTTTTCACACAAGGAGAGTTGACAGAGTATCTGGAGAGAAATCCTGATAAAGCATGGGAGTATATGAGACCTATTTTATCCAAATTGAGAAACACCGATGACATAAGCAATATACCTGATCCAATAAATACTATTTGTACGCAATGGACAATAGATCCCTTTTCCAGGGGTTCATATGCAGCTTGTAAACCAGGGAATGATCCCACTGATTTAGTGATTCAATTGTCTCAAGGAATAGGAAATTTGAGATTTGCAGGTGAGCATACTATATTAGATGGTGCTGGAGCTGTTCATGGAGCTTGGATGTCGGGCTTGCGTGAGGCTAACTTTGTACTTGAGGATCTAGGATTGATTGAATCAAGTGAGTAAGTCTATATAGACTGTATATTATAAAACATAGTGGAAAAGCTAGTGTTATAATGTAATACAACTTAACACTCTCTGATATCATTCAATAATCAATAATAAATCAATATAATGCTGTGTATTTATCAATAGATTTATTTAATTACCAATATATGATCTATTGATCTATTGAGCCTGTCAATATGTTCTAGGTGAAAGTACAGGTCAACCCAAGTGAAAGGCAATCTGAGAAAGACCTAATTACACCACTTTGAGGACATCACAGAATGCATTAACTTTGTGAATCAATTACAAATATAGGCTGGTAAAACAGTATATCTTGTGGTCAGTCGTGTTATTGTGTTTACAGCTCAAAATATAAAAGTGATCACTTATTGGAGTGTTTAGAACTAATCAGATTACAATAAGTACATTGGAGTGTTGTAATATAACAAAATAGACTGATTGGAGTAATATATGTGTATTTTGACCTTGACTTTTGTTGATTTTACCTTAAAATCCTTAGATAAATTCCCAGGGAATTCAAATATGGTACTTTCACGTGCAAGATCCAGAAGTGTTACCCTCGCCCCAGATTCTATATAGAAAACTCACTACTACACGCTTAGAGCAGTTATCAATTAGGCCGGCTTGGGCCTATGCCTTCTGGCTTGATCACAAACAAGATCAAATACCTTTTAACGTTTATCATGTTTTTTTAATATTTTTTTTGTATGAAAGTGGGTACCATTGGGAAGCTGAGTGGTTGTAGATTTTTGTTTTTGATTGATTACAAGAGATATCTGATGTATTGACATCTTTATTGATTAGAATAGAGTATTTGGCCAATATAGTTTGATCACTAAAACTTTAAATCTAAAATGAATCCTCTGAAAATGGAACATAATTGTTGTAGGTGTGAGCAAAAGTGTCGCGTTGCGGCAAGGCGGTGAAAAGTCTAAACTCAGATCTGATTAGAGAATTCTATGGGAAGAAGGCGAATTTGGCTTGATAATTAATTAGAAAGCTTACAATTGATTGATTAATTGAGTTTGTATGTGCTTCTCGATGAATCTTATGATTTGTTGTATATAGTGTAAATATTGTTATTGATAAAAATACATTTGAGAAAACTATACAGAAAATTAGAATATTGTATTTCAAAAATCTTTTAAGAGACAAATGAAGCAGTTTATGAGCATTTTCTATGAAAATTAAATTTTTATTCCTAAATATTGGTTGTGAGTATTTGTTGCTTCTCAGCATATTTATGTATTCCTTCCTTCTGCTTAAACCAGTTTATTTCTGACTAATAATACTTAAAAACCTCGGAGCTTAGCTGCGTATCTCGGAAGTAAGATTAAAATAAGATTTGTTCTTAGTTCGCTATGTGTTGGCTATCAACATTGGCCAAGCAAATTAGCATAACTACTCTGCTATCCTATCAAGGGGCCGTTGTGCAAGGTGACATTAAATTCGATACAGCTATATAATAAGAGCTCTTTTCAAATTTAGGAATCATAGAAACATGAAAAAATATGTACGTTACATTCTCACTTATTCATCTTGCATTATAATGTCAGTTAAGAAGGAACAAATTTTGCGCGTTCATTTGACTGTTTTGTAATTGTAATCAAAGAGATGCGGTATTTTCAAAAGGGAAGAGTTTATTCTTACTATAAAGTATCTATTGACAGGGGGGTATAACTATGATACTATTAATATGAAGGTTTTATGTTATACATAAACGGTAACTATGCGTTGTAAACTACAGAATCGCCGAATCTATTGTGTTTGAAGCAATTTGTACAGTTACATGCATCATCAGGACAACAACAATAGTCTTGGAACTCAGATAAATCAAGAGAATCTAAAAATGCATTAGCAGACGCTTGAATATCATTCATTGATATTGGTGGTGCATTATGATAGATTGCTCCAGGGCTAGCTTCTTTCAGTTGCATCTTGGTCTCAGCTTTCACATCAAAATTACCACTACCACGACAACATGAGCCCATTTTTGATTCCGTTCCATTATTGTTATTGAAATTGTTGTTGTTGTTGAATGCAGGGGATGATGTTCCTGGCAGACTGTTATTTGTGTTGTTTTCAATTTCCATTTTCACCATACGGTCACTCAAACCATTATAACTATTTTGATGGAATGAAAGTTCACTATTGATATCTGTGTCTTGTCGAGGAACAGTGGCATTGGAGCTGCCCTCAGTCTTTTCCAAGTCACCAAGATTGACGATCACACCATCCAATAATCTGACACCTTTATAGATTCCATGCTTTTCACAAAAATAGCATGCACATTCCTCTTCACTACATTGACATTCACTCGTAGCTGTTAACGAAGGTGACGAAATTTCAGATGTCGGAGTTGAATCCAATGATAGAAGTGGATTATATGCCTGGTTAATAACGTTATCGTGCTTGTTATTTATATTTCTTTCGTTGAAAAAGGCATCAACTGAACCATCTACATTCTGTGCAGATAACATTGGATAGACAGCGTGATTATTATCCTCGTTAAACTGAGAAGAGTTGTTCAAGACAGGTTCCTTTTGTAAATTATAACCTTGAATATTAGGAGATCGCTGTTGAGAATATTGTTGATATTGTGTATCTTTTGGTATGAATGATTGCATTCTAATTTGTCCAAAAAGTAGCATATTTGAGGCATCATTCTGGTATCCATTTATGTTTGGTTGATTTGGAGTTGTCCCCAGTTCTATAGGCGACATATCGTAATTTGCTGGGAGAAACTGGCTATTGATCTGGTTCGCAAAATATTTTGAATTTTGTAGGTTCTGTGTATTAGTGTGATTGATTGTAGGGCGAGCATGTGGAACATTATGTACAAGACAACCGGGACAAGAACATGAATCATCATCACAGCAACAAGATCCAGGAACAGTACATGAATTTGCAACATACATGTCATATAATAGTGGGGAACCGGTCGCCAAATTATTTGAGAGTATTTGCAAGTTATCCGTGCTTGAACTCTGTGATACGTTAGATGGTGAAAGATGATTCATTGTAAAATGGTTATTACCAGGAGAATTAGTTCGTATGATGTCATTTATAACGGACAGCTTGACGTTTTGTTTGGTATTCGAAGAATCATTTGACCTAGATGGGAGTGCTTTCTTGGTACAACATGAACTACCATGCTTCGACTCTCTTTTCTTTGCCATCTTTCTGATCATATCCAACCCAACTTCATTGTTTGGTATATCCGAGACAGGTTGTAAAAGCTTCAAGGGACCCTTTGCCACGTTGAATACTTGCCTCTTAGAAGCCTTTAACATAATGACAGGTGATCCATTTGCTCCTGATTTTGAAGATGAACTTTTGGATGGGCAACAAGAGGATGTGGAAGTAGAAGGCGATAATGATCTTGACGGTGTGCTATTATTCCTGGAGCCACAACATCCTGTGGTTTGCTTCTTAGATTCATTAACATTGTTTTCACTTCCACCTTCAACTTTCACTTTCACCTGCGTATTTTCAGTATCATTGGTATCATCTACATCACCTACATCTTGTTTTTTGACATTATAGTTTCCTTCTGAATCTTTTTGTAACTCTTCTGCAAAGATTGCAATTCTTTGGGTGGTATTGAAGGGTCTACCACGAGACCTCACTAACACTAAAGGTCGTTTTATATGTGAGCATGTGGAAGACCTGTGACCTCTTATACACTGCTCACAAGCATATTTTTCCCCTTCTACCAGAATCATGGGCTATAGAGTGACAGTAATCAGATCAGTTGTTGTTTCAGTTGAAATCTAGATATACATAAAATATTCAAGTGGGTCGATAAATATAGAAATAAAATTTGACTTTTGATGCGAAGGAATAAGTCGGTTAAGTTTCCCTTAGTCAGCGAGGAACTTTGAACAAAAATATATTGTGTTGGTAGTACAAATGTATGTCCTGATAGGGATACTCTAAGCTAAGACAAATGCCCCTGATGAAAATGGTAATAGAAACCTCAAGAGAACGGAGTCAAGGTATAGAGAAACAAACATGTCTTAGCAGACGTGCACCGCTCATTTGCAATTTGCTCGTTTTTCCTCTCTGCGCCGCTCGCCTTTTTCATCATTCTCGATTGGGTGCCCTGGGAAGATTGACATGCTTGTTAACTAAACAATCAGTTTATTATAAATAATACCTTGATCGTTGGTTTATCAACCTTACAAGCTCTATAGATACCAATCAATTAGACCTTACCAATTGTCACTCACTTATTGATTTGATTAGCCATGCCTAAGCCTTCAACAGCTCAACGTAGATTACTTAGGGAGTTTCAAGATCTCCTTAAGGACTCCCCAGAGGGCATCATCGCATCTCCCGTATCAGACGATAACTTGTTTGAATGGAAATGTGTGATTACCGGTCCACCAGGAACATGCTATGAATATGGGGTATTCGAAGCCAGAATCAGTTTCCCCAAGGAATATCCATTAGAGCCACCAAAGATGAAATTCACACCTCCTCTTTTACATCCAAATATCTATGCAGATGGAACAGTATGTATTTCGATCTTACATCCAATGGGAGATGATCCATTACAATATGAGTCCGCTGATGAAAGATGGGGTCCTTTACAAAGTATAGAGAAGATCCTTTTGAGTGTTTCCAGTATGATTGCCGATCCAAACACTGAAAGTGGTGCCAATGTGGATGCATGTAAACTGTGGAGAGACAACAGAGATGAGTTCAACAGGATAGTACGTGAACAGGTCATTAAATCGTTACAACTTTGAGGTATAAGTTTGTTTGCCTTACCAAAGTATACAGGTACGAGGACTCCAATCACTTTTAGATTGGTGAATCAAATCGGTTACACTTCCCGGAAATCAGGGTATGCTGTCGCAAACGATCGGTATGAAGGTTCAACAACGTTTGTTAACATCCCCTTTTTAGTGAATTACAGTCGATATAGTGCTCTCCTAAGCCTTTCTCTCAATGAGTCACTCCGCCAACTGTCTTCAAAAACTAGTTGAAATTCCCCCACAAAGATATCTGGGAATCCCATAACCCCAATCAAAAACCTCACCCCGTCCTTCTCCGGAACGGCGCCCCACCCACACTTGACACCATAATAAATTTTTCTATACCTAAATTTCGTCAAGACTTTTCATCCATCAAATCCGGCGATCGCTGACGTTTGGGGAAAGCCATCAGTTGACAGAAGCAGTGAAAAATTGGCTTTTTATTTATTTATGCCTAACTACTCTATATAATTTTGAGCGTTAATATAGAAGAACTTTTAGGCCTCAGTTGTTATTATTTATTTCTGTAGTGTATCCTAGAAAATGTCTGAAGAGGATAACCATCAGGAACAACAAGAGGTTGTCGAGGAAAGAATTATTCAACTTTCTATCAATTTACCAGAAGCTCCTGGTCAATTGAAATTTCCAGTTTCCGTTAACAGTTCTATTGCTGATATAGTTCAAGTATTGAATGTTTCACCAGCTACTCAACAATACACCTCTTTCAAATTGGTCGTCGATGGTGATTCTAAAGCCAAATTAGAAGATGGTCTTTTTGTAGAGGATATTGTTTCAGCCGAAGCCACTTCTTTATCTTTGACTTTGAAACAAACAGCTTACACTGAAAAGTCAGCAAGGGAACATTTAGTCAAAGTCAGAGAAATTGCTTGTTTAGAAACTCCATCCTTTTACAACTCTTTGTACGATTTCAGTGGTGTCAATGTTGGTGCTTCTACTTACTCAGAATTGAATTTGAGTGAAATTAAGCCAAGAACCGAAAAGGAAGAAGTCAAGGAAGAAACTGAAGAATCCAAAACTGAAGAGAAAGAAACCTCTCAACCAAAAGTACCAGAAGTTGTCATTTCAGAGGAAGACAAGTCTAAAATTACTGAAATCGTCTCTTCTTTCACTGATTCAATTAATCAAAACGTCTTTGCAGCTAAGGCAAACGTCTCTATTGCTCCATGTTTGAGATCTTTGTATGTTTCTCCTTGGTCTCCAGCTGAACATCAAAGAAATCTCCTCGGTGACTTATTGTACTTACAATGTCAAACCTTAGAAGGTGAAACTTTCCATATCACCGCTCATGTTTCTGGTTTCTTTGTCAACAGCTCATCTGTTTCAAGATTTGACGGTTCCCAAAAGCAAGTCTTATCTGCCAATGGCAAGGCTAAACTTTCTAAATCACACTCATTATTGACTTTATTAAGATCATTATCTCCAAGATTCCAAGAACAATTAGCTGAAAACTCAAAAATCTTAAACTCTTTAGTTACTGAAACTTTTGCATACCCAACCAATAGTTTCTTGGCTAACCCATGGCTTGTTGATACCCAAAATATTCAAAAGAAACAACCTGATTTAGCCAAGTCCCAAGCCAATTACATTGAAGGTGGTTTATATGGTGCAGATTTACAAAAAGACTGGAATACTGAATATCAAACTCTCAGAGAATTGGAAATCAATACTCAAGATGATAGACTTATCCAAGAAAAATTACTCAACAAGAAGACTTACGACTTCACTACTGCTTCTATCCAAGGTGCAGTTGCTATTATCAAAGGTGAAATTGCCCCAATGAATCCAGAAGATCCATTCCCTGAACAAATCTTTTTACACAACAGTATATTCTACTCATTCGGTGATGCTATCCAATTCAAAGATGTTGGTGGTATTGAAGCTGCTAGAGCTGCTGCTGGTAAGGATTTGAATGGTATCAAATGTTTACACAGATTGAATGTCAAAGGTGTTTACCATTTATGTACCACCGTTGTTGATTACTGTGGTAAGAGAGTTTTATGTCAAACCCCTGTTCCAGGTATTTTCAATCAAGCCCCAGTTGTTCAAGAATCTGGTGAATTATTACCAGAATCAAACGTTGTATATGGTTCCGCTGAAGAAGGTACTCTTTTGAACGCTGATGAAGAATTCACAAAGGCTTTTGCTCCAATTACTGAAGCTTTTCATTTGAAACCACACACTGCTTGGTTAAAAGACGGTTCAAAATCCGTAGATTTAGTTACATCTTTAGATACCAAGGGTATGCAAGGTACTGATGGACGTAAGTATATCATTGACTTATATCGTACTACACCATTAGATATTGAATTCATCGAAAACCACTTCGATTTATCAAAGAAAGATTCATATCCTCATCGTGAAGTCACTTTGAGAAACGAAGCTATCCAAGAATGGTATGCTCGTCAAGTCAGTGTCGCTATCAAGGCTGAAACTGAAAGACTCGAGAAGGAAAATGCTGGCAAGGAAGACAAAGATGCTGAAAAGCCAGACTTGAATATTGATACTTCCAAGTTCACTTTGAACCCAGATGCTTTCAACTTACCATATGATGCTGCTCCTAGTGAAAAAGCTTTGAAACAATTGAAAGAAGATGAAGTCACCGTTAGAGAAGCTTCCAAGTTTGTTTCCGATGTTTTGATTCCAGAATTCATTAGAGATGTTGCCAATAACGAAATTTCCATCCCAATTGATGGTACACAATTGACAACTGCTTTACACAATCAAGGTATTAACTTACGTTACTTAGGTTTTATTGCAAAGAACGCTCTTTTGAGTAAAGAAGCCTACTTCACTGAATTGAAGATCAAGAAGGAAAAAATTGCCAAAGAAAATGAAAAGATCAGAGAAGAAGAAGCCAAAAAGGCTGCTGCCAAAGCAGAGGCTGGCGAATCTAAGATTGAAGAAGAAGAAAAAGCCAAAGAAGAGAAATCTGAAGAAGTTTCCAATTTGGATATTACCCCAGTTGCCAAGACTCTTGACACAGTTTACTCTATTTCTGTCAATGAAATGATTTCCCGTGCCACTAAGCACTACTTACGTAAGGCTCTTGTTGATGTTCCATTACCATTAGTTTCATACGTCATCGCTCATGTTCACAATGCTTTAATTGGTTCAAAGGCCAACTCATCTCCATCCAAGCCAGTTATTGATGAAGCACTTTTATCTATCTATGATGAAGTTGATTTATCAATCCTTGATGCCACTCCAGCTGATATTCAATCTGCTATTGCCAAAGAAGTTTATGCTCGTTTCCGTTTCGAATTACCAGCAAATTATGCTGACGACATCAAACCATTGGCTTTATTACGTGATATTGCTATCAAATTCGGTATCCAATGGAAGGCTCGTGAGTATGCTTTCACTAAGGAACAGTTAGATGCTCAAGTTACTAAATTTGAAGCTTCCCGTGCTGTCCATGAAGATGACAAGAAGAAATCAGACAAGAAAGGTAAACATTCTTCCCCTTCCGTTGCAGCCACTGGTGCATCCGCTCCTTCAACTACCTTCACTGCTGAAGATATTGTTTCTCTTATCCCAGTTGTCAAAGATTCTATCTACCGTTCAATGATGATCGAAGAATTTGTTAACATTGCTCGTAAGAACATAGCTGAAGGTGACGCTGAAAACGCATTAGCCCACGTCAAGGCCTCTGTCAGTTTCAACGAATCTGTGTATGGTACCATCCACCCAGATGTTGCTTCCTCTTACAATACTTTGTCCCAATTCTACTTCGATGTTCAAATGTACCCTGAATCTTGTGAAGCTGCAAGAAAGGCTTTCCAAATTTACGAAAGAACAAAGGGTATTGACTCATACGAAGTTAATGTTTCATTGAGTAAAATTGCATTTGGTGAAAACTCCAATGAAAGTCCTGCCAACTCATATCTTGCTTACAAACGTATGTTAGATCAAATAGAATTGGTTTCTGGTGAGAGACAACATCCAAATTACTCAAATGCTTTGAGTTCCATTGGTTCCTCATTACAAAGTCTCAAATTGTTCGACCAAGCCATTAAGGTCTTCAAATACAACCTTGAATTTGTCGAAGCAGGTGAACAACTTGAAGGTTTGTTGCATTACCAAATCGGTAACTCTTACATCTTATTGGAGAAGTTACCTTTGGCACTTGAACACCTTGAGAAGGCTGCCAAGATTTTCGAAGCTACTCTTGGTCTCAAGGATACTTCTTACATCCAAGCCAACAAATGGGTTGTTCAATTGCAAAACTACCTAGCTTACTTGAAGCAACAACAAAAAGCAGAAGCAGCTAACGCTAGTAAGAAGGGTAAGAAACAGGTTACTTCTTCTTCTGCCCAACAAGCTCAAGTTGCTGCTCCTTCTACTTCATCTAAGAATGGTAAGAACAAGAAGAACAAGAAGCCTGTTCCAAACCCAGAGATTGCTCAACAATCACTTGATGATATCATGAACTTCATCAATGGTGGAAGCAGCTCATCTAAAAAGAACAAGAAGAAAGCTTGATCATCATTTGCTAAAAACAAAAAAATATAATTTAATTAATTAATTACATAGAAGAAAGGACTTCAAATTTGTATATAGGTTTCCTTTTGAATGAGTAAATAGATATACCGTCATTATAATCACTACAATTGTACTTGATAATGTAAACATTATGTATATACATATATATTAAGTATTTAACAACTATATTATTTTTTGACTATTTCAAAATTCATCATCAGAGTCTTCAATATCACCGTAATGCCAGATAGCAATATGGTCTGATTTAGCCTTTCTTTCTAATTCAAGGAGATCTTCCCATTCAGGTTTCAATCCATTTTGGAAGCCCTTGAGTTTCTTGACTACCATAACAAGACCTTTTTCAACCATTTCTTTATTGATTGAATAAGTTGGATTACTAGATACAGTAGATGCATCATACAGAGTAACGTCCATTTCAACACCAGGACTTGGATTGCGGAAATTCTCACAGGCAACTAATGGTTTACCCATAACGTAATCCTCAATAAAGAAAACAGCTGGTTCTTTATCCATTGATGGAATCTTAATCAATGATAATTGAGCAATATGAGCTTGAGCTGAGTATTTTGTAGTATTGAATTGAGCTGGTAATTCACGTAAATCAGATAACGGTACAGATTCGATAAAACCATAATCAATATGTTGAATTTCGATTTTATGAGTTGATCTTTCAACTTGTAAAACTCTGGCACGATAATATTTGCCATCATCTGAGAACTTAGCACTAACTAAAGTACCTACCTTTGGTGGTCTACTTAAGCTTGGAAGGTTGGAAGATGCATTATAGGCTTTGAATTCTTTCATGAAGGATGAAAGTCTCTTTTTCTCTTCGTTCAAAATATGGAGAGCTACAGTTCCATCTTTCAAGATTTCCACTAATTCAACATCATAGTATTTCTTAGAGAGTTGGAGGTTTTCAGTCTTTTGAGCCAAATCTTTGATTGAAGGAAGATCAGCAGCAGTAGAATCAGTTTCTTCGTAGTCTTTCCAGAGACCTAATCTGGCTTCTCTTGCAGTTCTTTCAGCATCTAAGAATTGAGATTGGAATTTAGTTTGAACTAAAGATGACTCGTGAACTTCAGCTAAACCTTGTGATAATAAGGTAGTTTGGTAAGGTAATGTTTGACCTGGTAAGTATAAGTTACCAATGAAACTACCTATTTTATCGACATTATAGATATCAATATGAACATCTCTTTGGTATAATTTCTTGTTTGCAAGTGCGAATGCAGCCTTATTGAATTCAGAATCTCTGTCACCAGAGTTAGCTAATCCACCAAGGACTAAAGTAAGTCTAACACCATCAGTTGGTAATAATATTCTTAATCTGTTACCAGAGACAACATGATCGACAATACAGGCAATTTTACTTCTGTTTTGGAAACTGAACAAGTAAGGTTTGGATCTAGCAGCATTTTCACTTGCATCAACAATTCTTTCTGGTTCTGGGACTTTACCATGAATACCCTTCTTCTTTTTGATGGCAATAGCTTCCGATTCAACAAGACTGTCCCAATCTGGAGATCTGTCATCGTCACCACGTTTATGTCTAATAACAGTGGCGTAACCTGAACTTACAATCAGATCAGATAATTTTTGACCATCTGGTAATACAATTGTGACTAAAGCACGTTCATCAATTTTATCGGTTTTTGGACGAATAGCATCAACAGTAGCTTTGACTTTTTTACCAATTGCTTTAGAACGAACAAATTCACGAGCTATGGAAACAAATGGAGCAGTAGCTCCATCACTTTGACGTGGAGCACGTAATGAGGATAATTGAACTGTGACTTCATCGTCGTTCTTCAATCTCAACACTAATGTATCAGAGGAGATGATTCTAGCAACAGTGGCATCAAGAGTTTTACCGACTTCAACAGATGGAGAGTCACTAGAGACAGCTTTTGAACCAGCTGATGGAGTGGCAGACTTCCATAATCCCTTTCCGGCAACTTTAGCACTTCTTTCTAAACGACGTAAAGTACCCATGGTTTCAGAACCAACAATTGATGATTGCCAATCTGAGACTTCAGCTAAACCATCTTCCAATACCTTTTCGGAGATGTTACCACCAACGGAGTGTACAACAGTACCTACTAATACACCAGCAGATGATTCACCAATAATGGATACTTTGACTGTCTTTGAGGCAAGTCTCGATTCAACATACAATTTGGCTGTGTCGCCTAACTTTTCACCTGGTTGATCAGGAGAGGATGATCTTGGACATCTAATACCTGAGAGTAAGACGGGTAAGACGGCATGCCTTGCTGGAGATAAGATAAAACGGATCAATATTCTGTCTCCTGAGATGACTTTTTCAACAATTGATGAAATTGGACCTTTTGATTTATCAGTATTAGATAACGATGAAACCAACTCAATTGGTTTGACCTTTGACAAATCCCATACTCCAATTTTACCATTTTCGGCTTTCTTTTGGGTTTCCTGTAACTCGGAGATGAAATCATCATCGTCTTCGACATTGTCACGAAGTTTGGTAGTTGCCTTTTCCAAAGTGTATTGAATTAAACTTTGAAAAATTGGACTTGAGATATCACCGAATTCTTTACCAGATTGGTTTTTATACAAGACTTTGAACTTGATTTCTCTACCAACCAGTAATGTACGTAACAATTCTCTTGATTCAAAGGAATATTTCTCATTACTGGATAATTTTGGGGCTTGAACATAAGCCAATGTCAATAATCTCTCTTGAGATGGGTTACCATTTGGTGGGATCAAAACCACAGTGTCACCGGATAAGACTGACTTGACTCTTGCACTAAAACTCTTGGACATTTTCTCTTTTTTTTTGTCAATTAGCAAATTTCAGGAGCTGTAGAGAATAGAATTGCGTAATCTCTAGATCAATGTGAAATATTTCAACGCTAGGAAGTTTGAAGTATCAGATCATTGCAGAACCTCAATTGGAAGTTGACACAGTTGAGGTTTTGAAATATCTCGCTTCAATTTGCCTCGAGAACCCAAAAGGGAAATATGGCTCAAGCCGCATATAAGGAGCTACATCGTGCAACTTTTACTGACTGATATGATTATGATTATAATCATTATTATTATCGTTAATTATACACTAATTTACATTCTTTTTCGACAACAGTTGCATGTTTTGATTAAAAACACGCATCTGACACAAATGGTTAGCCAAGATAAATTCATCAATAACAAGATTAAAATCTATGAGGAATAAGAAATGCAATTCTAATTTAAACAATTCAGATACTTTTTGTATACCTGTAATCTTACAGTAAGCTGCTTGTTTATGATTGATATCTTCAATCAACTTAAATGCTACTCTTACTGCTGATAGAATTAATCTGAAAACGTTTAATGGTTCAATAGGGGTCATGTTTATTGGAGAGGTGGGAGATTTCAATGCGGCTCTTGGTGGTTTCTCAAAGTCAATTGAATCACTATTCAATGCCCCAGTTGTTTTCAAATTGAAAGCTATGTTGAATAAATATAAGGAAGCCGTTAAATAAATTGAGGTCGAAGGTTGAAGGAATTGATGCAATCTTTCGAGATATTTTTCAACAGATAAACTTGGTAACGATACTAGATAGAAACATTTCATTAATTCAATGCATTCATCATACGTTCTACTTTTATTGATGAGATATGTTCCTTCAGATTCTGGTTGTTCTTCAATCGGTAGAGTAATTTTATCTGATTCGTCAACAGGCACATCATCGGTCATTGTATCGTCAGTCATTAAATCTTCAAAGTTTGAATATATCCTAGATTTCTTCTTCAAGGGAAGTTCCAGATCTTTTAACAGACTTGAACTGTATTCTTCTAATTTGGAATTTGTACTGGAGCTATTATTGAGATCTCCTGGTAGCATTGGTATACCGGTAACACTACTGAGTTCACTTTGAATGCTCAGACTAGAGTCGTTGCTATTTGTAAATAATAGACTTGAAGAAGAATCATCCAGATGAATACTCGATTTATTGTCAAACACTATGTGATTGAGTTTATATTGATTCTGTTCATTATTATTATCAGTTTCATCCTGTGATATATCTGATGACGATGACGTTGTTGTGATACGGTATAGATCCAATAAATTATTTATAGTTCTGTTAAATATAGCTAATGCCTCAATTGGAGTTAATTTCTTTAGTGTGTACTTGTCAAGATTTTCAAAGAGTTTATCTACATCAACCGAGTTTATTGGAGGTGGTTTTTCCTTCTGGTGGACCTGTTTATGTTCATGTTTATTGATGCTTTCTGGATTCTCGCTATTGGTATTAGTATCTTCATTATCATTATTATCATTACTATTGGCGCTATTTTGGCTATCGTGCGTATTATCAGAATGTGATAGTAATCCAACTTGTTCCTTTTCTATAGTATCCTCTTCAAAACTTGGTTTGGGTTTCTTCAATCGTATGTAACTAAGATCGTCTCTCTCGTCCATCTTGTATCTTCTGTATGTACACAGACAAAATTGAGATAGGAAGTGCTCTTTGATATGTCGTACGACAAATTTTATATAATCGACTCCGCAAAAAAGCAGCGATTGAGGTAGAAAATTTGAATACAGGTAGTGACAATCGTATCTGTTGATCTAATTGACAAACTTAACACTTTGTGAAGAATGATAAAACGGCAATTCAACAGACAATGAAAGACACGATAGATTCGATATATCAAAGTGTACAGGTAATGAATAAACAGCAACCTGAGAAAAAGCCTGTGGGGTTAAATCTAACTCAAACTGAAAGGGGAAAAAAGCAGTGAAGGAGTGACAATCAGAAAAGTATGGGGCAAGATTTTTCCAGAAAATGTTATGCTAATATCCTTTCCAATATAAACGAATACCTAAAAGTGTGAAAGATGTATGTCACCAAACAAAGACAGTTACTCAGAAACAAAGAACAGAAGTAACGAAAAGGAAACACAAGAGATCTCTTCTTCTTCTTCCGGGCACCGTCGCCGTCTCTTTGTTCGGAAAAATTATAGTCTTGAAATGTGGGTGGGATTTAGTCTTTGCTGTCTTTGGCTGTTCAAAAGTGGGATTTCAGCTGGATTTATTTATCGTATCTAATGTATTCGAGTTCAGTTTGCAACCTACATGTCTAACAAAAAGCTGAACCCTGACTAGAATCACTAGAATCACTACAATTATCAGACTCGATGATCTTTTACTTTCAACAGAGAGTGTTCTACAGACAGCCCCAGACTAATACAGTATTAATTCCCAAACAAGTAATTTACTCGAGCCGCATTTAAAAAATTAAAAAAAAAATTTAGAAAATTTAAAAAATTTATAGTAGGTAAATAAAATATCAGTAAATTAATATTAATCGACTTACTGTTTGATTGGTTTTCTTTTTATCATAGAAGAAGTCACTTGGTTGCACGTAGTCACGTATTCATATATATTTGCATATGGATTCACAGCAGGCGAACAAGGCCCATAGAGGTGCCTCTAATAGAACGCCGGCCAAAAAGAAGCTTCATTCACAAGGTCATAATGCAAAGGCCTTTGTAGTTTCCCGTCCAGGAAAACTGATGAAGCAAGCTAAGAGAGCCAGTGATAAGAATGAAAGAAAATTGCATGTTCCAATGGTTGACCGTACTCCTGATGAGGATCCTCCTCCAGTTATAGTAGCTGTTGTTGGTCCTCCAGGTACAGGTAAGACTACTTTGATCAGATCATTGATTAGAAGAATTACAAAGACTACAATCACAGATATAAGAGGTCCAATCACTGTTGTTTCAGGTAAAAGAAGAAGATTGACTTTTATTGAATGTTCAAATGATATGAATTCAATGATTGATGTTGCTAAAATTGCCGATCTTGTTTTATTACTAATGGATGGTAATTTTGGATTTGAAATGGAAACTATGGAATTTTTAAATATTGCCCAACATCATGGTATGCCTCGTGTCCTTGGTGTCACCACTCATTTAGATTTATTCAAGAAACAATCTACTTTAAGAGCTTCGAAGAAAAGATTAAAGCAAAGATTTTGGACTGAAGTTTATCAAGGTGCTAAATTATTTTACCTTTCAGGTGTTATGAATGGTAGATATCCAGATAGAGAAATCTTAAACTTGACTCGTTTTATATCCGTTATGAAATTCAGACCTTTGAAATGGAGAAATGAACATCCATATCTTTTAGGTGATAGAGTTCTTGATTTGACTCATCCTTCTTTAATTGAAAATAATCCTAAAGTTGATAGAAAAATTGCCATATATGGTTACTTACATGGTACTGCTTTACCAAATGAAAATGCAAGAGTTCATATTCCAGGTGTTGGTGATTATACAGTCGGAAGTGTTGAAAAATTACCAGATCCATGTCCTACACCTTTCTACGAACAGAAATTAGAAGAATTTGAAAGAGAACAAGCTAAAATTGCTGAAGAAAATGGTGCTGAAGTTGCACCAAGAACAAGACGTAGAAAGAGATTGGAAGATAAACAAAAGATCATTTACGCTCCAATGTCTGACATCAATGGTGTCTTAATAGATAAAGATGCAGTTTATATTGATGTTGGTAAAGAATCTTTCAAAGCACCAGATAGTGAAGACGAAGATGATGACGGACAAGATAAAGGACTTGGGGAAAGATTAGTCACAGAATTACAAAATGTTGGTAGTATCGTGGAAGAAAGAGAAACAAAAGTTAATCAAGGTTTCAAGTTATTTAGTGGAGGTCCAGAAATTACAGAAATTAGAGCAAATGACAGTGATGAAGAAGACGAAGATGAGGAAGAAGAAGAAAATAACGAATTAGTCGGACATTCCGGTAGAACACATATGAGAAATGCTAGACTTTATGGTAAATCAGTTGCAGAAGGTAATGATGATGAACTTGACGATGGTGAAGAAGATGATGAAAATGAAGAAGACTATCTTGACGATGACGATGAAGAAAAGAGACTCTCAAGAAAATACAGATTTGAAGATGATAATCAAGATGGAAAATCCGAAAAGTTACAATTTGAGTCTGATTCTGAATTCGAGTTCGATGATGACGAAGGATCTAATGGTCAATGGAAAGCAATGGGTTCAAAGTTGAAAAACATCGAAGTCAAGAAGACCTGGGATTTGAATAAATTGATTTACCTTAATAATATAGATCCAGTTGATGTTATCCAAAGATGGAAAAAGGAAGAAGAAGAGTTAGCCAACGAAACTTCTGATTCTGAGGAGGACATTGAAGAAGATGATGATGATTTCTTCAGAAAGAAAGACGATAAATTACCATTTTCAGGATCTACTACCAGCGATGAAAATATTGATTCTACAAGACAGAAGTTTGAACCTGTTGAGAAATTGGAAGCTAAATGGACAGTTGGTTCTGATTCATTAAGTAAGATTCAAAAAAGATTTTTCTTGTCTCCAAAGCAAAGACTTGCTGCGGAGGAAGCTGAAGCCGATGAAGTATATGGTGATTTCGAAGATTTAGAAGCAGACGGCAGTGATGCAGAAGAAGGAAAACAAGCAGAAGAAGCAGAGGAGGATGAGGAAGATGATTTTGCTGATTTTGAGGCAGAAGAAGAAAAAGATGAAGAAATGGACGAAGGTGACGATGATGATGATGATGATGATGAAGAAGAAGTTGATATTGGAAACTTGACAATTGAAGAACAAAGAGAGTTGAATGCCAAGAAGAAGGAGAAATTGAAACAACAATTCGAAGAAGAAGAAGAATTCAACGGTAAAGGTGAAGATCCATTCACTGAACATGATACATGGTATGAATTCCAAAAGGCAAAGATGGCTAAGCAATCAGAGATCAATAAAGCAGAATTGATGAAATTAGATTCTGAAACACGTAGTAGAATTGAAGGACATCAAGCTGGTTCATATGTTAAGATTACATTTGACAATCTTCCTATGGAATTCATTGAAAATTTCAATCCTAATTATCCTTTAGTAGTTGGTGGTTTATTACAAACCGAAGAAAGATTTGGATATTTAAACGTTAGAATAAGAAGACATAGATGGCATAAAAAGATTCTTAAATCCAATGATCCATTGATTTTATCATTAGGATGGAGAAGATTCCAAACTTTACCAATATATACAACATCAGATTCTCGTACTAGAAACAGAATGTTGAAGTATACACCAGAACATACATATTGTTTTGCTACATTTTACGGACCATTAGTAGCACCAAATACTACTTTCTGTGGTGTTCAAAGAGTTGCACAAGAAGAAACTACAGGTTCTTTCAGAATTGCAGCTACTGGTATCGTTGAAGATTTAAATGCAGATGTTGAAATTGTGAAGAAACTGAAACTTGTTGGTCATCCATATAAAGTATTCCGTAATACTGCATTTATCAAGGATATGTTTTCAAGTGCTTTAGAAGTTGCTAAGTTTGAAGGTGCTTCGATTAAGACAGTTTCTGGTATTAGGGGTGAGATTAAGAGAGCATTATCTAAACCTGAAGGTTGTTATAGAGCTACATTCGAAGATAAGATTTTATTAAGTGATATTATCTTCTTAAAGACATGGTATCCAATTCAACCAAAGAGATTTTATAATCCTGTTACATCATTATTATTGAAAGATAAAGAAAATTGGAAAGGTATGAAATTAACAGGTCAAGTTAGAGCTGAGAATAATATTGCAACTCCAATGAATAAAGATAGTGCATATGGTAAAGTGGAAAGAACTGAGCGTAAGTTTAATCCATTAAAAGTTCCAAAATCAATCAAGAGTAATTTACCTTTCAAATCTCAAATTCATGAGATGAAAAAGCAAAAGAAGACTACTTATTTGTCTAAGAGAGCTGTTGTATTGAATGGTGATGAAAAGAAGGCAAGATCTTTGATTCAAACCATTGAGACTATAAAGAAGGATAAAGATGATAAGAAACAAGCTAAGAAATCAGAAAAGAATAAAGAAAGATTTAAGAAATTAGCTAAATTAGCAGAAATTAAGATTGAAAAGGATAAGGAAAGAAAGAAGGAATATTTCTCTAAAGAAGGTAAAAAGAGAAAGCTTGGATCAAGTGAAGCATCAAGTAATGCATTTGGTAAGAAGAGAAGAGCTTGATGTGTTGTTATTTAAATTGTCATGACTGACTGCTATGACTGTTCTTCGAATGAATGAGAAGGAAGAATACTCTTGAAACTATGTATGCAAGTAACTCTATGTATATAATAATCAAATTGATCAAATTTAAGAAAAGAAGAAAAGTTAAAAGTAATAAAATAGTATAATATATTAATCAATTAAATAGGTTTCATGTAATAGAGAGAGTGAGAGAAATAAAGGTTTAAATCAAACTCACATGTATTTAGAGAACCATTTGAAACCTTCACCGTAACCTTGTCTCATAAGGATAGAACACATAAAGACTTCAACAGGTCTAACATCTTTAACAATGGCATCACCTTTACCAGTAGTATTATATAATCCTAAGAAATGTCTTAGTTCATTTTCAGAAACGGCTCTTGGAGCATCAATTTTATTACCTAAGATTAGGAATGGAACTTTAGCTAATTCTTCAATTGCAAATAAAGCATCTAATTCAATTCTTGATTCTTCAAATCTTTCAGGATCAGCCGCATCAACAAGGTATACAATACCATCAACTTCAGGGAAATAGTCTTTCCATAATCTTCTAGTTTGTTCATGTCCACCAAGGTCAAAAGTAGTGAATCTGATCTTACCGATTGATAATTCTTCAGAAGTTGGATGTAAAGTTGGTTGTAATGAAGCTAATCTATCATTCTTTAACATATGTAAAAGTGTTGTTTTACCAGCGTTATCTAAACCTAAGAATAAGATCTTGGCGTGTTTATTCCATAAACCTAAAGTGGCTAAAACGTCTTGGACTGTAATGAAAGAATACGTGAGTTATCATAAGTTAGTACAATGTAAAATTTGAAAATATCATGTATGAGATCGTTGGATGTGAAACTACTCATGAGATATGCAAATGATTGGAAGATGACACTTCCATTATAGTGAATAGAGTGATTCTGTAAACAAGACAATACATACACCAGTCAAAAATCCACATTGTGTTTATACGTATTGATGCTAGATAGTTATATGGGAGGAGTCTATCAACAGCCAGCCAGCCAACCAGCCAACACCCTGTTGAAAATAAAAATAAACCAAATCTGCCCTACCAACTCAACTCCTCTGGCAATCCAAGTCCAAATCTCCTGCCAGCGAGCATTCTCCCATTTCCGTCCAGTCGCTGAGTCGCAGATTTGGCTGAAACAGAAGTAAAATTCTCGAAACTGAACACGACAGCGAGCGACTGCGAAAGAGAGAGAGAGAGAGAGAGAGAGCGTTGATTTGATTTGATACAGTGGGTTTGGCAGGTTGGTGGTTAAAGGACTGGGTTCTGGGTATAGATACACACTCAATCCATCAACTCATCCATACATCCATCATCCCACAAATATGAGATTGGACGTCAAGGTATGTATTTTACTAGTTACACTGTATTCAATTCCACCCTCCCCCTTGTTGACTTTGATTTACTAACAACAAACAACACCATTTTGATATTTATAGCAACACTTTAGTACACGTTCTGATCGTGTCAAAGGTATCGATTTCCATCCTACTGAACCTTGGGTACTGACCACTCTTTACTCCGGTAAGATTGAGATCTGGTCCTATGATACTGGAAGCAAAGTTAAATCCATTGATGTCACTAATGTTCCTGTTAGAGCTGGTAAATTTATCGCCAGAAAGAATTGGATCATTGTTGGATCAGATGATTTCCAAATTAGAATATATAATTATAACACAGGTGAAAAAGTAGCTCAATTTGAAGCGCATCCAGATTATATCAGATCAATTGCTGTTCATCCAACTCTTCCTTATGTTTTAACCTCATCTGATGATACTACTATCAAATTATGGAATTGGGATAATAATTGGAAATTGGAAAAAGTATTTGAAGGTCATCAACATTATGTTATGTCTTTAGCTTTCAATCCTAAAGATCTCAATACTTTTGCCTCTGCATGTCTTGATAGAACAGTTAAGATTTGGAGTTTAAACTCAACAGTTCCAAATTTTACATTAGTTGCACATGAAGCCAAAGGTGTTAATTATGTTGATTATTATCCACATTCTGATAAACCATATTTAATTACAGCATCTGATGATAAATCTATTAAAGTTTGGGATTATCAAACTAAATCATGTATTGCTACTTTAGAAGGTCATATTTCCAATGTTTCATTTGCAATTTTCCATCCAGAATTACCTTTAATTATTTCTGGTTCTGAAGATTCTTCAATCAAGATTTGGAATTCAAATACTTATAAATTAGAAAAATCTTTGAATTATTCAATGGAAAGAGCTTGGTGTATCTCTACAAGATTAGGATCAAGTTTGATTGCCGTTGGTTTCGATACAGGTCATGTAGTTGTTCAATTAGGTGATGATAAACCATTAATTTCAATGGATCCATTAGGTAAAATTATATGGGCAAAACATACAGATATTTATAATTCTGTTATTAAGACAAATGACGTTGCAGAAATTAATGATGGTGAAATTTTACCATTAACTCAAAAGGAATTAGGTAATATTGAAATTTTCCCAAGTTCTCTTAATCATTCACCAAATGGTAGATTTGTTACCGTTACTGGTGATGGTGAATATATCATATATACAGCTTTAGCTTGGAGAAACAAATCTTATGGTAAAGCATTAGAATTTGTTTGGGCTCAAGATTCAAATTTCTTTGCCATTAGAGAATCTAGTTCAATTGTTAAAATCTTCAAGAATTTCAAAGAAAAACAACAGGGACAAATTGATTTAATCTATTCAGCTGATAAGATCTTTGGTGGTTCATTATTAACCGTTAAATCTGAAGGTTTTGTATCTTTCTATGATTGGGAAAGTGGCTCTTTAGTAAGAAGAGTTGATGTTGAAGCTCAAGATGTTATTTGGAGTGAAGATGGTGAATTAGTCTTGATTATTTCAAATGATACTGCTTATGCTTTAAAATTTAACAAAGAAATCTTTGATGAAAACTTAACCAATGGTACTATAGATGAAAAAGAAGGTTGTGAAGAAAGTCTTGATTTATTATATGATGTCAATGATTCAGTCTTAAGTGGTAAATGGGCTGGTGATGTATTTATTTATACTTCAGTGACAAACAGATTGAATTATTTAGTTGGTGGATTAATCTATAATTTAGCACATTTTGATAAATCAATGTATTTATTAGGTTATTTACCAAGGGATAATAAAGTTTATGTTTGTGATAAAGATATTAACATTATTTCATATAATTTATCATTAAAAGTTTTACAATATCAAACTTTAGTATTAAGAGGTGAATTAGAAGAAGCTAATTTATTATTAGATGAAATTGATTCAAGTGAAATGACTAAAATTGCAAGATTCTTAGAAAAACAAGGTGAATTAGAATTAGCTATTAAGATAACTACTGATAGTGAACAAAAATTCGAATTAGCTATAAAGACATTAAAATTAGATGTTGCTGAAAAGATTGCTAAAGAAGATAATTCTCAACATAAATGGAAATTATTAGGTGATGTATCAATAAAAAATTGGAATGTTAAATTAGCTATTGAATCATATGAAAATTCTCAAGATTTTGAAAGTTTATTATTAATTTATTCATCAATTAATGATACTGAAAGATTAATTAAATTAGGTGAAGAATCAATGGAATCTGGTAAATATAATATAGCATTTCAAGCATTTTGGCAAGCTAAATCTTTAGATAATTGTGTTAAATTATTACAAAAGACAGATCGTTTTACAGAGGCAAGTATATTGGCTTCTGTTTATTCTAAAGATGGTAAATTAGTTGATGAAAATGTTAAATTATGGTCTCAATTCTTGGATAAACAAGGTAAGGATAAATTAGCATCAAGATTGTTAGTTTCTGATAATTTAATTGATTTAAACGGAAATGAAGAGACTGAAGAAGAAACAAAAGAGAAAGAAGTTGAAGAAGAACCTGAAGTAGTGGAAGAAACTGCTGAAGAAACCGCTGAAGAAGAAGCTGTTGAACCAGAGACTGTTGAAGCTTAATCTAATTACTACTATTACACTATTTTCTAACTAAAATATATAAGAATTACAACAAATAAAAGTATCCTTTATCGAACATTTTCATTAATATAAATAGATATGTACAAGTAAGTAAAACATTACCTTAATTAATAACTTTGGAAAACTTTAACTTTATCAACATTTTTTTTCTTATTTTTACAAATAAAATAAGCTTCTTTTGATTCAGATCTAGATGCTTTTGGTTTAAACCTCTTTACTTCCAAAAACACATTTTTCAATCTGTTTTCTAACATTGTATCTTCAGCACCCATGAAGAATTTAATAACCATATGACCTTTTGGTTTTAATAAATCACAGGCAAGTATTAATGCAGCATCGCATAAATCCATCGATCCTAAATGATCCTTCACTGCTAGTCCTGAAGTATTAGACATCCTGGAAATAGGAAAGTTAGTAGTGGAAGCATTGAAACCGGTAATTGGAACAAAAGGTGCACACATATCACTCAAGACTAGATTCAATGGATATTTGAAACTATCTGATTTTTTAAAAATTTCTAATTCTTCATCTAATTGATGTTCTATTATCGGTTCAGATTGATCAACAACATTATCCGCAAATGAATCCTCGTTTGTGATAGCTCTAGATTCAGCATAAGCTTTAGTTAAACTCGATTTTACTTCAGACTCTAATACATCTTCAAAATACGACTCTTTTTCAATCTCAATATCTTCTTCATTTGTTGAATCATGTACTAATTGAGTCTTTTGTTTATTTCTACGATCTACTTCTAATTCAAAGAAAAATTCACGAATTCTATCATGTGTGCTTTTACTCAAGATATTAGCTTGCATTGCATTGACACCCTTAGGTGGATTACATGGTAAGATATCAACACCTAATATTGTAGCTTTAGATTTCGTCCTTTCTCTAGCTACTTGAGACCAAGCACCAGGAGCAAAACCTAAATCAACAATATTATAGTATCCCATATCATTATCATTATCATGATCATCGTCTTTATCTTTATCTTTATCTTTATTTTCAATTACTTTACTGTCATCTTTTAGAATTCGTGAATCAGGATCTTTAAGTCCTTTTTTAGGGAAAATATGGAACTTTTCGTCAATTTGTAATAACTTAAAAGCAGCCCTTGATCGAAGGTTTCGATTTTGTGCTTCTTTAGTATATGGATCTGTGGATTGACGTTGATTCCATCTTGACGAAGTACTTGATTTAGCTTTTGCTTTTGCTTTTGCTTTAGTCTTTGTCTTTGTCTTTGTCGTCTTTGATTTAGTAGCCTTTTTAGTCTCAGCCTCATCACTCTGCGGTTTAGTATCATCACTCTTTGCTGATTTCTTAGCTCGAGCTTCGTTTATTATCGTTGAAGAAAATGATCTATTAAATGAGGATTGAATATGAGTATGGCGAAATTGAAGAAGTAAAATTGAAGTAGGTCTGGTCGTCCAGGTTAATAAACTCCGTCGAAGAGCTGAATTTTGTAAAATCATGGTTCCTAATGTAAAATCCGAGTATCTGGGATTAGCTTCAAATGTTGAACTTTGAACCTTGTCCGTTGTTTCAACTACAATGACTATATCACTTAACTATTCATTCATTTTATCTATGATTGATGTTAGACCTACCCCAGCAAGACACGACACAGCCACTTTCTTAGTTTCTCTAGCCACATCTAAACCACTCCAGCCACGCACAGCCATATCCCTCACACATCACGTGCCAGACACCAGGGTTAGGCAGACCTCACTGTCTATTCACATGGCTCGCGATAATTTCAAATTCACCACAGAGGAAAAAATGAGAAATTGAGAAAATTGTTAGGAATTCTCACTTTGGTGCTGTGAAAAATTTACTAGTTAGTTTCGTTATCCCTTCCCTGTACTCTCTTTTCATTCCAAATTTTATTTCTCTCCTTTTCTTTATCGTCGAAAGAGCCATTTATCGGAATTACCTATTAGTAGGGAGACAATCATATATTTAGCTGTTATTCAAAATGTCTAAAATTTCAAACACTCAAGTTAGAGAACAAGTTAAAGAAATCATCAAGTACTCTACTGAAACTAAGAAGAGAAATTTCTTAGAATCAGTTGAATTACAAATTGGTTTAAAGAACTATGATCCTCAAAGAGATAAGCGTTTCTCTGGTACTTTAAAATTACCACAAGTTCCAAGACCAAACATGACCATTTGTATCTTTGGTGATGCTTTTGATGTTGATAGAGCTAAGTCTGTTGGTTCTGATGCTATGTCAGTTGATGATTTAAAAAAATTAAACAAGAACAAAAAATTAATTAAAAAATTAGCTAAGAAATATAATGCTTTTATTGCTTCTGAAGTTTTAATTAAACAAGTTCCAAGATTATTAGGTCCTCAATTATCAAAAGCTGGTAAGTTCCCAACTCCAGTTTCTCATAATGATGATTTATATTCTAAGATTCAAGATGTCAAATCAACCATTAAGTTCCAATTAAAGAAGGTTTTATGTTTAGCCGTTGCTGTTGGTCACGTTGAAATGGAAGAAGATGTCTTAGTTTCTCAAATTATGATGGCTGTTAACTTTTTAGTTTCTTTATTAAAGAAGAACTGGCAAAATGTTGGTTCCTTAGTTATTAAATCTTCTATGGGTCCAGCTTTTAGATTATACTAGGTTATTTAACTTATTTATTTCATTTAATCATTTAATATAACTCTTGTAATTTATTTCTTTTAATTGTAAAAATAAAATTAGAAACTAATCAATGCAAAGGGGAGTAGGGAATGAAAAACTAAAAACCTCGCATAATCATTTATTTACACAAACTATTCTGCATGATAAGGTATACTCTTTCTTATCAGATAGTTCAAATGAGTGTAAGATGACAAGTAATAACCCAATTTCACTAGACTCAGACGATGAACCATTTCAAGATGATTCATCATTGATAATTGAGTCTGTTATAACTAAACAAAAAAGCAGGAAATTGAGTAATGATGATGATATACTGGAATTAAAAGAGGGTTTTAAAAAGCAAAAGACTGCTGTAATTAGTACGAATGCTAATGAATTAGATACTCAGATTTCAAGTGAGGACGAATTGAGTATTTTGTCTGAGACAATTGAAGAAAGTAATTTAGAGATACCACTCGAATCACCTATTAGATTATATGAATGTGATTCATTCAACAAGACAGCGAATAAAGATACGGTATCTTTATATGATTTACTTCATAATCATGAATTAGAGGCAACTTATCAATTCAATTTATTAATTAATTTCAAATTCTTGATGGAATTTTTTGATAAATCAAGTGAAGTTGAAGTTTATTTAATTAGTTCAAACCAAGGTAAAGATGAAGAAGTTGAAGTTGATTTACATGCACGTGAATGTAAATTTTTCAAATTTATAAAAGTTGTTGATGTTAAGATGAAAAGAAAATTCACAAGTCATCATTCTAAAATAATGGTTAATTTTTATAAAGACTTAACAGCTGAGATTGTTATTCATACGATGAATTTGATACCATCTGATTACAGAGCACAAACTCAAATGGCATGGAGAAGTCCGAGATTACCTAAAAAAGCAACGAAAAATGAAGAGTATAATGATTTCAAAAGATCATTTTTAGAATATTTAAGAACTTATGAATCCAAGGAAGTTTTAAGTTTAGCTAATAGATTGGAAGGGTATGATTTTAGTCCAATTCAAGCAGAGTTTATTGGTTGTGCTCCTGGGGAGTATGTACTTGATCTTGAAGAAGATGAAAGTAATTCACAATCAGCTATTGTTCAATATGGATATGGTAGAGTGTATCAGTTATTCAAGAGATTTAACTTAAGCAAAATCAATAACAATAACAATAACAATAAGAAGACAAAATATGTAGCACAAATATCATCAATTGCAGCACATTATGAATCAGGTAAAAATATTTTTCTGAATATATTATTACCTATAATGTCAGGAAATTCAAAATGGCCACTTGATGAATATATTGACAATGATAAAGAAGAACCTATTATAATTTGGCCAACGGTTAAAGAAGTAATGAATGCATTATATGGACATATATCAGGACATGCATTACATTTTGATATTACTGATTCAGGATATAGATCAACAAAGGAACTTCAATATAAACAATTGAAGAAATATTTATATAAATGGGGGAATCCTATGAGTAATCAAATGAATAAAAGTTATAGATCATTAGTATCACCACATTGTAAGACATATTGTTCAACAAATGATAATTTTAGTACTTTAAATTGGTTTATTTTAACAAGTGCAAATATGTCAAAACAAGCATGGGGTTATCCCAAAAAACCAGGTACAGTAGATAAAAGAAAACACTTATATCAAGGAGGTTCATATGAAGCAGGTATTTTATTACACCCAGGTAGTTTCAGTAAAAAAAAAAAAAAAACAGTTAAATTAGTTCCTGTTATTGGAAGAGGTACATTACATCCATCAATTAAAAAAGACGATGATAAATTTGAATATGTTCCAATAAGATTACCTTATGATTTACCATTACTTAAATACGGAAGTGATGATAAACCATGGAATAAACAAGAACATATGAGAGTATTGAATAGTGATATTGTACATAATCCTTTGTTAATAGATTTACTAGCGGAGTAGTAGTTACTACCTACCGCTTACTCTTGTACTTCTCTACCCCGTACTACTCTACTACCCCTTATTTAGTCTACCCTCCTGTACTACCCCCGTACACCACAACCACTCTCCGTCTACTACTACCCTCACTACTCTACTACCCCTCTACTACTTCCCACACCCATACCCCCTTACACCACTTCCTGCCCACTCCGGGTAACGAACACCCACAAAAAAAACCCCACTGGCACCGCCCGAATCCCTCGCTCCCTCGTTCCAGCCACCCAATTCAGCCACCGGCAAAGAAACCAAACAAAAAAAGCCAAACTAATAATAAAAAAAAATAAAATAACAAATCAGCCCCCTGCCCATTCTCACTTTCTTTCCACTTTCCACTACTGAATGAATCTAAAACATCCACGACGACACAAAGATAATTGGAGTTGACAAATTTACATTGATTCATCAAGATCATATCAGTCTTGTTTTATTTATTTCATTTATTTCATTTGATTACTTGTTATTTACTTGATTTGTTTATATCTTGATACATTCATTTATTCACATACACTGTTTGATCTTTCATTGTATTCATATCAATTAATTCATTTCTCTCATTCCTCAACTTATCATATAGTCAAATTGGCAACTTTACCTTACCTTACCGCTTATTGGCTCTGTACATTTCATTCACTCATTACTGTAATTAATCAAGTCAATTAACCAAACAATGAGTCAAAGAGCTCAACCAAATATAAGTGCTGCTCAAGCTGCTGCTCAAGCTGCAACTAATTCATCTCCAAATAATAATAATAATAATATCCCATATTCAAATCAACCAACAACTCTTAATCCAAATGTTTTATCTTCAACTATTAATAATACTCAAAATACTTTAAATACTCCTTCAAATTCTGTTATCCCTCAATATTCAAATGCTAATCAGCAATCTCAACCAGCGCAACAACAACAATCACAACAACAACAACAACAACAACAACAATCATCATCATCATCAAATTCATCTCAAGTTGTTGGTTTACATTATAAAATAGGTAAAAAAATTGGTGAAGGTTCATTTGGTGTTATCTTTGAAGGTACAAATATGATTAATGGTATACCAGTTGCAATTAAATTTGAACCAAGAAAGACTGAAGCTCCACAATTAAGAGATGAATATAGAACTTATAAACATTTAAATAATGTTAAAGGTATACCAAATGCTTATTATTTTGGTCAAGAAGGTTTACATAATATCTTAGTTATTGATTTATTAGGTCCTTCATTAGAAGATTTATTTGATTGGTGTGGTAGAAAATTTTCAATAAAGACAACTGTTCAAATTGCTGTTCAAATGATTGATTTAATTAGATTAGTTCATGAACATGATTTAATTTATAGAGATATTAAACCTGATAATTTTTTAATTGGAAGACATGGATTACCTGATGAAAATGAAGTTCATTTAGTTGATTTTGGTATGGCAAAACAATATAGAGATCCAAGAACAAAACAACATATTCCATATAGAGAAAAAAAATCTTTAAGTGGTACTGCAAGATATATGTCTGTTAATACACATCTTGGTAGAGAACAATCAAGAAGAGATGATTTAGAAGCTTTAGGTCATGTATTTTTTTATTTTTTAAAAGGTCAATTACCATGGCAAGGATTAAAAGCACAAACAAATAAATTAAAATATGAAAAAATTGGTGAAAAAAAGAGATCAACAAATGTTTATGATCTTTGTAATGGTTATCCAAAACAATTTGCAATTTATTTAGAAAATGTTAGAAATTTAGACTTTGATGAAACTCCAAATTATGATAATTATAAAAAATTATTATTATCAATTTTAGATGATTTAAATGAAAAATTTGATGGTTATTATGATTGGATGGATTTAAATGGTGGTAAAGGTTGGGATTTAAATATTAATAAAAAACCAAATTTACATGGTTATGGACATCCAAATCCACCAGGTGAAAGAGAAAAACATAGACAACAAAGAAAAAGGCAACAACAAGCACAGCAACAACAACAACAACAACAACAACAGGCTCAAGCACAACAACAAGCACAACAATTACAACAACAACAACAAGCACAACAATTACAACAACAACAAGCACATCAAGTTGTTCAACAACAACAACAACAGTATAGTAGTACTGTAAATAATGGTTTACAATATTCTCAATCTTATAACGCTAATAACGCTAACGCAAATAGTCAAAATCAACAAACTTCTGAAAGACCATTGCCTAATTTACCACAATTAGGTCAAGAAAAATCATTTACAAATAATCAACCATATGAAATTAATGATCCAATTAGATTAAATCAACAGAAGAATAACAAACCAAAAAATAATAATAAAGATGATGAATCAAAAGGATTCTTCTCTAAATTATTCACTTGTTGTTCTTAGTCATACTTATTATACACAAATTCTTTCTTTTCCTGTTTCTTATCTCTTTTTAAAACTATATACTCTTTATAATATATCAATATATCAATAAATCAATCTCATTCATATTAATTTACTAAAGACTAAAATCATGGAATAAAATAGCGCACATGTTTTCATGAGAAAATTGTGGCTCTTTTTTGTTGGTTGATTTAAATTGATTTTTTTTTGCCTACTTAAATTTAACTGGTTTATATACTACTGTTCTGTTTTTTTAATAAAGTAACTAAAGATGAGAGCATACTTCCACGATAATAAAACAGATACACCATTTACTGATCCACATATTGATTTTAACAAGCCTGAATTGACTGATAACTTAGAATTATTAGAAAAATTAGGTATAATATATCATAATTTCTCTAATTTAGAACAAGTTAATGAATTAAGTACAGAGAGAAATTACAAAAACAGAGATATAATTGAATTATCACCTTTGACTTTCCCTACTGGTCCCGTTGAGTTCCAGAAGAAATTAGATGTTTTTTATCAAGAACATTTACACGAAGATGAAGAAATTAGGTACATTATGAAAGGTACTGGTTATTTCGATGTTCGTGATCAAGAGGATAATTGGATTAGATTGTTCTTAGCCCAGGGGGACTTGATCATCTTGCCCGCTGGGATCTATCATCGTTTCACAATGTGTTCTAAGCCTTTTGTTCATACTGGGGATACCAACACTGATTCATTGAGTAAAGAGGAAAGTTTTGAAAAGGGTATTATGTACGTTCAGGCACTCAGATTGTTTAAAGATGAGCCCAAATGGTTGGCTTTGAATAGAACAGAGTTGAATCAGGAAGTAAATGGTGGTGATTTGAAAATTCCATCAAGATTAGAGTATATTAATTCTATCAAGACTTAGTTCGGTGCCTTATTTTATTTACTTGATTTACTTGATTTACTTGATTTATATACCTATCTATACCTTTGTAGTCCAAATTTATTCTTATGATATTATGTTATTAAAAAATTAAATTAAATTATACTACTAGCCGCACTGTGTTAAATCAATTCAATCGAATCCCCTCATTTGGAAAATTAAATTAACAAAATCACAACAATTGATTTAGTGTTTTTGTTTTTTTATTCCTCTAATCTTTTTTGTTCTGTTACTTAGATAATTAGATAGATAGATAGGGAAGTGGATAGATATAGATAATAAATACATAATGTTTCTGATGAATAAGAGAGTACCTATTGGTTCTAATTCATTCACATCCACATCCACAAGATTCTTTCATCATTCGCTTATACGGAATCAATTAATCTACAAGAAGAAATCAATTAATTCAACTCCTGAAATAACGAAAGAAGTACAACAACCCAAATTAACTAAGTTAGAAGCCAAGTATGATAAATTAATCAATTCCAAGATGTATATCAATTACATACCAAATTTCATAAAACCATATATTAAATTAATTTACATTAAACCATTGAATTTCACATTGGCTTTTGCAATATTGCATGAATTGACTGCTATTGTTCCCTTTCTTGGATTATGGATGTTGTTTATAAAGTATGATTGGATACCATTGGAGTTTGATCTTCCTTTAGAGTCCTTAGAAAAAGGTTTTAAAATTATTTCTGATAATGTATGTATGTCTCAGTTAATTTACTTCATTTCATTAAACTAATGCTTTTTACTAACTAACTAACTAACTAACAGATTGCTAATGTAGATAGGTTTACAATTGAGGAGAAGAATAATATAATCGTATCAGGCGCAAATTCATACGCATTGACTAAATTACTATTACCTATTCGTATCCCATTATCTGTATTACTATCACCTTCGTTTGATAGATGGATTATTGTTCCTTTTGGAAATACTTTTAGATTTTTAGGTCGTTTGTTTAAATTTACTAGATCCCCTGTTGGTGTTACTGGTAGTGGCACATCACAGAGTCAATTAAAGAAGTGAATATTCATGTATATATTTTATGTTATAAGTTATAATAATAAATGGTACCATGTATTTAGTCGCATTAAAGAAAGTAAAATGCAAATCGAGCAGAGAACTTACTTATCTTGCTTCGTATGTATTATGTATGTATATATTGATCAGTTATAGGGGATTGGATCAGTTAGTAAGTAAGTAAACAATGTCACAACCAATACGAGTGGCAAGTAATGATTTTTTCACAATAGGTCCATATAGAAGAAGAAAAGACTTGAGTCGAGTTTCAATTGTTGATAAATATGAAGTATTAGGGTATATTGCAGCAGGTACTTATGGTAAAGTGTTTAAGACAAGGGGTAAATTAGGTTCACAAACTGGGAAATTATATGCAATTAAGAAATTCAAGAGTGATGTTAAAGATAATGAAGTTATGCATTATACTGGGATAAGTCAAAGTGCAATAAGAGAAATGTCATTATGTCGTGAATTACAACATGAAAATATATCAAAATTATGTGAAATTTTATTAGAATCAAAATCTATATATATGGTTTTTGAATTCAGTGAGCATGATTTATTACAAATTATTCATTTCCATTCTCATCCTGATTTTAAACCTATACCTGAATTGACATTAAAATCAGCAATGTTTCAAATCTTAAAAGGTTTGACTTATCTTCATGAAAATTGGATATTACATCGTGATTTAAAACCTGCTAATATTATGGTTACTAATGATGGTGTAATCAAAATTGGTGATCTTGGTTTGGCTAGAAAATTTAATAATACTTTACAAAATTTGTATATTGGTGATAAAGTAGTTGTTACTATTTGGTATAGAGCTCCTGAATTATTATTAGGTGCAAGACATTATACACCAGCAATTGATCTTTGGGCAGTAGGTTGTATCCTGGCAGAATTGTTGTCACTAAGACCTTTATTTAAAGGTGAAGAGACTAAAATGGATAATAAAAAGCAAGTTCCATTTCAAGAAAATCAAATGATGAAAATCTTAGAGATTTTAGGAACACCAACTTTAGATAAATGGTCAAATCTTAATAATTATCCTGAATATCCACAATTATCGAAATTTTCACTTTATCCATCTAATTTAAAAGCATGGTATCAGACAAATGGTGGAACAAATAAGAATTGTTTGAAATTATTACAAGATTTATTAGAATATGATCCTGCTAAAAGAATTACATCGGAAGATGCATTGAATCATAAATGGTTTACACAAGAACAAATTAAACCTGTGGCTAATATCTTTGAGAATTCTAAATTTAAATACCCAATTAGAAAGATTCAAAAAGATGACAATGATATACTTAATAGTTTCCAAAGAAATTCACAGCAACAGCAACAACAGCAACAACAACAACAGGCTCAGATTCAAGCTGCTAGAGCTCATGCTCATGCTCAAGCACAGGCCCAGGCTCAGGCGCAAGCTCAGGCCCAGGCACAAGCTCAAGCGCAAGCGCAAGCACACGCACAGGCCCAAGCACAAGCTCATGCAAGAGCACAAGTACAGGCTCAGACTCGTGTTCAAGAATCTTATAATGGTTCAAATATGATGCATAATTCATATATCCCCAAATATAATGGAAATTCAATTCAATCACAAGCTCAGTATTCAATGCAACAACAGCAGCAGCAGCAGCCGCAGCAGCCGCAGCAACAGGCTCAACAACAACAGAAGATGAACAATAAAAGAAATTACGATTCTTCTTCAAGTAGTAATAGGAAGAGAATGAAGTAGTATAAATATGAGAGTATTATTAATATATAAGTATATATGTATTGCGAACTAGTTTTCTGCGATGAAACTAAGTTATTTAGCGTTCAGAGTAAGTAAGTAAGTAAAAATTATTGTTGAAGTTCTTCATCAACAACTTCAATGACTTCATGTAAGACATCTTCAATGGATCTATTACCTGTATAAATACCATATTCATCACCACCTTGACTTAATAAATCTTCTTCAGATGGGATTTCCATAATTTCATATTGAGATTTAACCATATCTGATTTCATAAAATGATTTGATCTATTTGAAACACGATTTAATAAATCTTCATAATTTGTATATAAAAATAAAAATAAAAATTTAACATCACAATTTTCTGGTATATTTGATCCATGATTTCCAATTTCTTTAATATAATTTCTATAATCTTTTTTCAACATTGAACATGAAACAATACACATATGTTTTGAAGATTCATTTGATTCCATTACTGCTTCTTCGGTTAATTTATTCAACCATGGATATCTATCTTCATCAGTTAATGGGATTCCATGTGCCATTTTTTTAATATTTGATTCAGGATGATATGAATCACCTTCAACAAATGGACATTCAAGATGTTCACTTAATAATTTACCAATTGTTGATTTTCCTGTTCCTGCTGGACCTCCAATAACGATAACAAATTCTTCAGATAATGTCATTTTCCTTTATTTATTTATAAAACAAAACACGAATAAATGCTGTATGTATATGTAAAACTTTTAGTTTTCTATTTCTATTTGATGATGAAATATTTTTTTTTTTAATTTATAAAATTTTTTTTCTTGAGTTAGGGTATGTCTGATTATAGCTGTATTACGGACATTAAACGAACGATGATCATATAACGAGAGTATGGTGCATAAGTTCTATAAACAACATTTGAATATGAATATCTTGAAATGAGGGATAAAAACAAGGGATAAATCCAAAGGTATTTAAATAATCAAAAAAATCTAATGAAAAAAGGTGACAATAGTCATTTTTGTTACCCCAGAAACAAATTTTGTCTTTGGAATTTCTTTTGCGCTGCAAAGCTTTTAAAATTGAGAAATTTAAATCCCTCATGGCTGTGTTTGTGATTAGTTTATGAGCTGCCTGCCTGTTTTATTGTGCCTTTGCAATTGTTCACTGTACCCATTGATACTGATATACACTATATATATATATATATACATCACTACTGTAATAAATATTAATACTAAATACTAAATACTAAATACTAAATACAAACAAAAACAAAAAGAATACAAAAAAAAAAACAACGCAAAACCGAAGAACCGATTAAATAAAAAAATGATTCACAACCGCAAAAATCCACTACCGCTTTGGGAAATTGTGGTGGTAACGAACGTAGTAAGTAGTATGTATAGGAGGATAGGCTGTCTCCGTGTTTTTTTTATTTTATTTTATTTAATTATCTAAATTCCATTGGATCCGGTTATTTGATACTATGATAACTCAATTACTCTATTACCTTCTATCTTCAAGTACATAAACAGATAAATGAATATAAAATATAAAAATACAAATAACACGTATGTATATAAACACCATAAACAGTCAAGTGATCATAAATCCCACTTACTGCCCCACTAAATAGAAAAACAAGGATCGGCAACACAGCCACACTTTAATTTATCCGACAAATGTTAATGCGCCACATCGTGTATTAATGCGCCACAATTAATTAGACGATCGACGGGTTAGATATTCTAATGCATCCGTGCACCACTGATAAAATTAATTTCTTCATACATGTATGTATGTATAGGTAAGTAATTTTTCTGACATTTCTTGATTTTTTGTCACTTGAATCATGTGGTAGTTTCGTATTATTGTTAGCTTTTATATCATCAACTAATGAGCATACTGTACTTATCTGCTCTCAGGAGCCGGAGGGTACCGATAAGGCCGGTTTATTCTACAAAATTATCTTCAATATGGCTTCGAAACTATGCACATGCTACTTCAATAGGTGATTCTGATTCCCCCACTACTACTTCTAAAGATGGTAGTAAACCCACCAAGACTGATTTAAATCAAGTTATACTCAAGGAAATCTTAGCGTCAAAGGAAAGAATAGAGAAAATAATATCAAATAAGAAAAACCATAAGTTGATGAAGGATAAGTTATTCTATGATAACCTTTTAAAAGATGAGAAATTTATGAAGGAAAATGTATCCCTTATGGGAAAGAAACTAAAGGATATAGAGACTCATTTCCGTAATTCACTTAAGAGTAGAACCCACATTCACCATAATTCAGATCCACCAGAAAAAATATATATCGATTTGTTATCTCCAACTTTAGAAAGATCAACTGATATAATGTATAACTTATTTCAAAATCATTCAAATTTGAACCTCCCCGAGAGTACTGATCAAGTCTTGTCTAAATTATTATACAATGAAATGAAACCAACGAGGTTATACCATATTTATAACGATGCATCGAATAATCAAAATTTCACAAAGAATTTGACTTTAAATATAATGGATATTAATAACCCATATGAATGGTTCCCAGATGCTAGAAAATTGAAAAGAAAATTAATATTACATATGGGTCCAACTAATTCTGGTAAAACTTATAGAGCTTTGAAAAGATTAGAGACATGTTCAAAAGGTTACTTTGCTGGTCCTTTAAGATTATTAGCTCGTGAAGTTTATGATAGATTTCAAAATAATAATATTAGATGTAATTTAGTTACAGGTGAAGAAGTTATTGCAGATATAGATGAATTTGGTAATAGAGCAGGTTTAACTTCTGGTACAATTGAAATGTTAAGTACTACTGAAAATTATGATGTTGTTGTTATTGATGAGATTCAAATGATTAATGACCCCAATAGAGGTTCTGCATGGACAAATGCTTTATTAGGTGCAAAAGCTAAAGAAATTCACATATGTGGTGAACCATCTGTTATACCCTTGATCGAAAAAATGGTTTCTATGACAGGTGATGATCTTGAGATCAATCATTATGAAAGATTAGGTGCTTTAGAAGTCGAACAAAATGCCATATCTTTAAATCAATTACGTAAAGGAGATGCAGTGGTTTCATTTCGAAAAAGTGAAATCTTGAAATTGAAACATACAATTGAATCATCAACGAGCTTGAAATGTGGATTGATCTATGGTGCATTACCACCAGAAACGAGAGTTCAAGAAGCAAATAGGTTCAATAGTGGTGTGTATGATATAGTCATCGCTACTGATGCAATTGGAATGGGTCTGAATTTGAGTATTAATAGAGTAGTTTTCACTACAACTTTGAAATTCGACGGTTATAGAGATGTTAGATTAAGCACTTCAAGTATCAAACAAATTGCAGGAAGAGCTGGTAGATACGGTAAGACTAAGAAAAGTATTGGATTAGTAACTGCTTTAAGACAAAAAGATTTAGAAATCATAAGAGAAAATTTAGATCAACCTTATGATATCATTGAAAAAGCAGTCTTATGGCCTCCTGAGTCCCTTTGGATTAAATATTTCTCAATGTATCCTAGAAACACATCATTGATTGAAGTATATGATAGGTTTATCAAAGACGTTAAGAAGAATTCTGAAGATATAGCTAATAATTCAATTACTTTAAAAGAAGAAATATCCTGTTTATATGAAAAAATTTCCAACAAAACAGCAACTAATATATTTGAACTATTGTCCTTGAAGGATCTTGCAGTAGTTGCTACTTTCTTCAAAGAAGGTGAATTGGATCGTAAAGGGAGATTTAATATCTTAGATCAATTGAAAATCGTACAATCTCCATTCCCTGTGAATCAAAATGGGTTCTTACGTACATTGATACCTGTATTATTCACAGAACTCATAGAAAGTGTTATAGTTAGAAATAAAATTGGGATATTCGATTTCTTGAAAATGCCATTACATTTACTGTCTAATGTACCCATTGAAGACCAAATGAAGAACAGTTTCTCGAATTCACATAGCTTGCATGCTAGAGCATCACAATTGATGAATCAAATCACAAGGGGAAAAAGAGGAGGCAGAGATGGTGGTCAAGAAGCCACGTTTGGAAGTGTTTATGATTTACCCACAGCTCAGAAGATCACTTGGGTCACAGAGAGATTAGCGCAATTAGAAGAGTTTCATAAACTACTGAGTGCTTTTGTATGGTTGAGTTATAGGTATCCTCAAAATTTCATTGATCGTGAGTCTTTGATCAAAGTTAAGGAAATGGTCGAGTTTAAAATCGGTCAGATGATTGATGATTTAAGGGTAAGAAAATTGACTACTAAGAAACCAGGTAATCAGAAGGATAATACCCCTTCTGCTCACAAACATAAAAATAGTAAATAATTTCTTGTATATATTACACCTGTACATAATAAATGAATAATTAAACTAAATTATAAATCCCAATCTTCAGGATGATCTTCATTGAGAATAAGTGGCATATCAATCGAATTGATTTTCAAATCACTACAGAGACAACATTTTGAAGTCAATAATTCATCAATCTCATTCTTCAAATCGTTAATCAATGCATGATTACCCCTATTCAAACCTAATTTCTTCTGTAAGACGTATATCTTGTTTTTCAATTTATAATCATTAGAATTCAAGATCTCTTTAACGATACAATCTTGATGGAACGAATGCATACATGGATATATCAAGAACTTACGAGTAACTAAAATCTTTGAACATAAATTACATGATTCATGTGGTTCGATGATTTGATAAGATTCATTCTTGTAGTTTTTAATTTGTGAATTTATGGAATAATTCATTTCTATTGATTGAGTCATCTCATTGGATAATTTATTCATCTTATTGTTCAAAGTCTCAAGAAGATCAACTATCTCTTTTTTGAAATTATCAATTACTATAGTATCAGGGAACAAAGGTAACAAGTCCCTTATTGTAAGTAAATCACATTTGAACAACAAGAAACGTATCAATTGTTTTACTTTATTATCATCATCATCATCTTCTTCTTCTTTTTCTTCATTTTCTCCATTACTATTATTATTGAAATCAGTAATATCCTCTATTGTGAATGCCTTTTTATTCTCTTCGAGGAAATTATCATCATTGATCACTTTATGTATCAATTTCTTAGAAATTTGTAACCATAACTTCTTTCTTTCCTTATCGTCATCCATTGGTTTATCAGCTACAAATATTGCAACTTCTATAAGATCATGATTTAGGGCTAATTTCACAGCATCTTCAAATTTTCCAATCATTGAATAAATATAGATTATAACTTGCATCTTATTATACTTGAAACATAACCTAAGAATATAATCTGTATCAAATAATATATCGCTAGAATCAATATTTCCTCTTCTACGATTGTTACTCAATATACCATCTCCATTTCTAAATCCAACATAGTTACTCTCAAAATATTTCAAAACCAAATTATCATTTGGAATGTTAGGATACCTTATTAATAAAGATAACAAGGTATTATGTACAATTTGTGCTTTACATTTCGTCTCTTTGATATATGTGCGTAAAAATATTATCCCCTGATGATGGTCGGGTGATACACGAGATGCATAACACTTATCGTATGTTAATATTGCCGGTAAAAGCTTATTGACATCCAATTCACCTATTATTCTTAGCCATGCTTCAACTGTCTTTTGAGAATAATTGATAAGTAGTACAGTAGAGTATTTGTATATTAGTATAGGATTTTTCTGACTTAGCAGAATTTTCAAAGCGTCTTTCCATTTTTGTAAATTGATATAATATTTCAACACGAAATCATCATCTTTGATCAAATTACAATAATCCAATAGTTCCTCTTTACGATTATTTGAGATTAAAATTTGATACACTGTCTCTTTATCAATATAATCATTCTCGTGATACTTGATTAAAAAATTCTTGAATTCATCTTTTGCCTTGCGAAACTCATCAGTCACAGTAGCGGTAGTAGTGGTAGTAGTTGTTGTTGTCACTGAAGTATTAATGTTACCATTCCCACTTTCTAGTTCATTCAATCTTTGAACGTACAACTGAACAATCCAAGAACTCAACATTCTTCTTTGCATATATTGAGATTTCATAAGTTTATTCATCTTTGTAGTCAAATAAATTATTAAAGCACGGTCTTGCTTTTGATCCAAATATTTTAATGTGATTTCCTCAAATGATTCGTTTGTGAAACCTAATATCCTAGCAGATTCTTCGTACTCATGTTTAACATCCAAAAGATAGTTCCCCTTTGCAGTTAATACAGAATCTCTATTTATAGTATCATTGGGTTTTAACAAAGCTAGAGCATCATCAAACAAATTCTGGTTAACCATGGTTTTCCAAATATTCGAATTTTCATTATCCACTATTATTTCATAAATATTCTGTGTTGAATATAGCCAAAATGTCTCATATAAATCATCAGATGTAATTCCAACAAAATTATCGTCTTCAGGAAGTTGTATTACTCCTCTTTCACCGTCCAATTGGTTATAAAATATGATTTTAGTATTACATAGCAATAGGATATGGTATTTTGTAGGCAAGATGCATTTTATTTCATCGTCAATATCCAATTTGAAATTAGTGAGATCTTTACTTTTATGTTCCATCTTACCAAACGTAAGCTTATCAATGTTAATAAAAGATAAAGTCTTGGAATTGTAACCAAATGACTTGATTTCATTGAAATTTTGAAATGTTGGTTGTTGCTTTTTGAATAAGCTGTATAAATTAGATGAAGAAGTGTTCAATTTGAAATCGAGATTCAATTTGAAGTAAACAAGTTTATTATTCGATGTTATCACCAGCTTGTAATCTTTGCTTTCCTGTGTTCCGTTGTTTTTTGCTAAATTATCTTCGTGATAATAAGTTCCACAAATGTTATCAATTGAATGAGTAGTCTTAAATACTTGCTTCAGATAATTCTCAGATTTGTTACTTGAATCAATCAAGGTCTCGTAAAGAATTCCATTTGAACAACCAATCAACAAAGGTCCCGTTCGTTGCCTTGTTATCAAATCATTAAAGAAAAACATTGTACTTATGTTCAATTTTGAAAATTTGGATAAGCATGTGAAATTACTTGAATCAATATTGGCATAGTATAATTCATTCTTTGAAGTTTGTAGGAATAAATGGTACCCCTTGGGGTCTAAAAACGAGTTCGTAATATACTCATTGGAACCACTATGATTATTCCGTTGATTGAATGGAAATAAGTGATCTATCTTCTCAGGATTATTCAAATCTATCCTAAACACATTCCCATTGATTAAGACTAAATACAAGATGTTATTTGATACCAAAAGATTTTGAATATCTGAATTGAACTGGAACTGTAATTGAACAGGTTCAATCGAGAAAATCTTATCGGAAGCATCGTTCCCAATTGCGAGGTCCATTGCAATATTCTTGATGAATGCGAGTGTTCAGTTATAGATTCAAGCAAGATAACACAATGACCACTAATCATATACATCAATCAGTCTATGTTAATCAGTATTCATGTTGGTCTCTCTATCTGCGCCAATCGGCTACTAGGCGGTGCATCAAGTTGTGGCTGGTGTATTTTTATAATCCAGTGGCGCAGCTGACTACCGTGGAATTAGAAAAGTAGCGATTATCAATCTATTAGCATTTTACTTAATAAAAGGATGTTTAAAGAGGAAGGAATTGTTCTCTTATAACATATAGATACTAGTATAAACATCACAATGAGTAGCAGTGTTCCTATCAAACTCCTGAATGAATCCCAGGGTCATACCATCACACTTGAATTGATTTCAGGTGCCAGTTACAGAGGAAGATTAATTGAATCAGAAGATAACATGAATGTTCAATTGAAAGACGTTGTTGTTACTCATAGAGATGGTAAAGTTGAGAAGAAAGAACAGATATTCTTAAGAGGTTCCATGATCAAGTTCATATCAGTGCCGGATATGCTCAATTATTCGCCCCTTTTGACCAAGAAATAAGGGTTCAACATGATTGCTAATGATATATATATAAATATTAAAATTTTACACATTGTATAATAGAATAAAACATCCTACGCGTTTAGTTAATTTTGTAAAGTCAAGTAACCCTCGCACCAGAACGCCAAACGGAACATTGGATCAAGTATAAGTAAGGTATGGAATATGGTGCATATTTGTATACGTGAAATTGTATCATTGTGAAATGTACTTTGCAAGAAGCGTTCATTCAAAGGCAGTATCATGGTGAATGAAAAAGAACTACTAGACTTTTATGGGCTCGAGTCATTGACCCCAGCTTCATGGAATTCAGCACCGTTACTACCTTCTTTGAATGAGAACTCTATTTCGGAACAGGTTATTTCAAACATATTAGATGTCACTCGTAACACGTCGAACAACAAGTATAGAAACTTCAATGAACTCTCGAAAAACTCTAACATGAATCTGAACACAGATGATCCTTTAGGATTTCATGAATCAGTTCTACATGAACTGATAGACAAGGATATAATTGACGATTCAAGAGATCCAAAGAAACTGAAATATTTAGTTGATTCAAAAGTGTTCAATCCAAGATTGTTTCTTAGTATAGTTCACAAGGACAAGTCTTTCAATGAATTACAAGACTCTTTGAGATATTTAGATCAGGAAATGATGCGCAAGTCAAAGGCATTACAAGAAATTGTTCAAAAGGAGTTCACTCATTTCATCAAGTGTAAATCTTCATTAGATCAAGTGTATTCCCAATTCCACGACACTAACCTTACTACCGATAGTAAAAATGTTGCTGCTACACCTAAGACTACTACCACAAATAAAGAAGCTCATATAGATACTTTAGGAACTGCTTTGACTACGTCATCTGCATCTATGAATATGATTCTCAATCCTGTCATCGAGTCAACTTCAAAAGAAACAATATACAAATCAATTATCCAAATTGTTCATGATAATAAGTTTTTATTTGATTTGCCAAGTAAGATAACTGATCATATAGAGAAAAATGATTATGACTCTCTCATCAACGATTATAGAACAGGTAAGAAACAATATAATGCAATTATGAAATCGAATGATGGAACTAAGATTAAACCCATGATCAATAAGATTTGGAATGAGGTTGAGAAAATTGTTAGTAGATATAAGAGACAATTATGGGAGAAATTGGGTAATACCCATATAGAAAACATTGGTACGATCTCACTGTTCCAAAATAATGAGTCAAACTTTTTGGTCCTCATAACAAGAATCTTACAATTAGGTTCAGATAGTGAAAACCCAATCATTGAGTTCATCAATTTACAATATGATTACATTCTTGACCTCATTACAGGCGAAAACTCTTTGATAAGATCCCAATTGGTCAGATTTTTGAAAACTAGACAATTGATCACCCCATCTTACACACAGGAATCCATGAAGACAATGCCTGCTAAATACTTGTTCCAATTGTTTACAGCAAACAATAAACATATCTCTTCTACTACTTTGGATAACAATGAACTAAAATCTAATTTACCTTTGGTAAATGATACCTGGCAAGCACTAGACTCATATATAACCGAATTGACCACGGTGATATTGGATAAACAACTGCATAAATTTGGTCAAATTGTAGATTACTTCATCAATGGTAAATTCCAGCAAGAGTTGAGTCAATTTAAATTATCAGTCGATAAAAACTATTTGGTTTTTGAAGAAGAAGAATTGGCCAAATTACAAACACAATATGAAACTTTAATTTATGATGTTTTCAATAGATTGCTTTTGATTTTCAACACCAAAGGTGATCAATTGAATCAACTATTAGCGGATGATACCGCTACAGGCAATGGAAGAGCTTTACCATCGTCTCCAGTACTCGGTGATTCTACAAAATCGAAGCTGAATGACTTTGGTTTTATTCCACCTCTAGCTACATCTATTTCTACTTTGAAATATTGTTCATCATTTGATAAGCTGATCTCACAATCCATTCAGAAACTGTCAGCTTATAAGTCAACTTTGATTACAAATCCTGGTGAATTGCAGATGACCTTGAATAACACTTTCTCAAAGATCATTCAAAATCTTATATTTGGTTCATTATCTGTACTTATATCAGATCAAGCTAATTTACAATATATTACGGATTGGTCTTGTCAATCACAAGTATACGAAGGTTGTACATTAGTCCCAGAATACTTACTCAGTTTATACGAAACAGTCATTTCTAAAATAAGTGCATTGATCTCTTCAATGAATACCAAGAAGCTTTCAAAAGTCGCATATACTTATATTCAAACACAGTTCATATACTCTTTGAAAGTATCACTAGAAACAATACCCAAAGTTTTGAACAATGATAAGAAAATCGATCCACAATACACCAATGAATTCAGGTTGATCAAAACTGCAAGTAACTTACAGATAGTCAACAAAGTTGTTGTTCCTAGCATTTTTGAAATTTATAGATCACAAATTGACTATTGTGATGAGTCATTGAACACTGAAATATATAGTTTGTTAGATCAATATGAGATTGATCTATTGACCTCTTTCATATCCATCTACAGATCTAAAATTTCTAAGATCTTAGAAAGTGGAATCAAAGCCAACGATTGGAATAAACAATATGACCCTGATAACATTTCCAACTATGTACTATTATTGATAACAGAATTAATCAACTTGAAGAAAAATCTCATAGACTACAATACTCCAAATTGGTTATCTAACAAGATCCAAACAGAGTTACTGAAAGTTATTGTTGACAAGACCAAAAACTGTATTCGTGGAATTCAAAATTTCAGTTCTGGTGGACTATTGCAAATCAGTATTGACTTGAAATTCTTAATCGAAGTGTTTGGCATATCGAGTTATAACCCAGATGCATTGGACTTGTTAAGAGGAATATATAAGAGAATGGTGAGCAAATTGCATGGGGGTTCTGGAGAATCTAAAGTTAATCAAATTTTGGAAAAGGCAATGTTTTCTAATAAGTTAGCCATGGACTGTTTCACAAACTTGAACAATTGATCTAGTTTTAAATAGACTTTATAAAATCTAACTGAGTAGTTTTTCTATTCTAATATACAGATTATTTATTTTGTTTGAATATATATACATATACTATGATTTCTTACGTAACACATCACTAATCAGATCCTTAATTTCATGCAATGAATCATTGAATGACTCATTGACGCCGTTCATGCTAACATCACTACCTCTTCTAGAACCAACGTTTTTGGTCTTGTCTTTCACTGATCTAACCAGCTGTTGCAACTCGGTTAAACTCTTGGATAAATCATTTGAGAGAGGTTTCAATTTAGCGTTACCAGAACCGTCAGATAATGACGATCCAATAAATTGTTTTCCGTTTCCATTGACGCTTGTAGATGGTGTACTTGAGATTGAACTTTCTCTAGAAGGATTTTGTGAAGTTCTAGATACTTGCCTTCTTGCGTAATTGTTACTCATTGCCAGTTGAGTCATAATGTATTCGTTTCTTCTTTCTCTTTTCTTGCTACGTAAAAGTGAAGTTTCTGTATTTGAATTCATCATTGAACTTGAGCTGCCTATATTACTCAAAGTACTTTGATTAAATGAAAGCAACGAGCTCGTGCTTCTATTGGATGTATGATTTGAAGAAATCAAAGAATCACTTTTGAAAACACTTGCCAAATTACCTATAGAATCACTTAGATTCTCGGTCAATCTCTTCCAATTGTCTGGATTTGAACCACAGAGGTAGAAATCAGAAAGGTTGACTATTTTCAATTGTCTAATCTTTGGTTCCCTTGAGGCTGCTTCATCGCATTTCAACACCGAAAGTATATCAGACTCTTTGACAGATGTGTTATTGAATATTGTAACAAGGAAATTGACTTGCCTTCTACTATAAAGTTTAATGTCTTGTATAACACCATTCAACGAATTTCTGTACCTGCTTAACTGGGATCTTATATCATCTGAACTATCCAATATGACTGCAAAAATAACTACATTTTGATTCTTGAACCAATGAATAGGTTTGAAATCAACACTCATTTTTCCACTTCTATCATCAGGGGAGAGACTAATCAGTAATCTTTTACGTTCGCTTTGAATCACATTGAAATAAGATTTTAATCTTGGTTCAAGCTTCATACCCAGTTTGTTGAAAACTAGCCATTTAAAGGGCATGCTTTCTTGGATGTTATCTGGAGAAGGTGCAACAACTAGAACATTCAACTGTAAGGAAGAATGCGATGGAAATACATCAAGTACAAGAGACTTGAAATCAATTGGTCCGCTTGTATCAACAGTGTAATTTGGTCCTGTTGATTTGCTTTGAGGGGTACTAACTATTCTAGAAGTCTCTTCAGTAAACGAAACTGATGGAGATGTTGAGCTGCTGTTGCTTATATTTCTAAACATACCAACAAATTTCTTCTTACGGTCTAGAACAGAAGTTGGTTGATGCATTTTTCTCTTTGATTCGATTGGAGCATTGACATTATTAACATACTGTTCGATCTCTTCAAGTTTTCTCTTCTTATATTGAAGCTTGTTGTAACTGATCTTCGCTTGCACTAATATTTTATGTGTAGTGTTCTTTTTCAACGTTTTTTCCGCAAAATTATCAGCAAGATTTTCCATAGTTGCGATATAAATCTGTTCTTTCAAGAATGAGTTCAGTAATTCATTACTTAGTGAGTTGATAGTATCATTTCTAATATGCTTTCTCTGAATATCCATCTGCCTTTTTTGCTCTTGAAGTATTCTAGCTTCCTCTTGTTGTTTCTTTTTCTCCTGTTCTCTTCTATGTAACTCTCTTTCGTAAGAATGCTTCACTACTTTTGGAACTTCTCTCTTCATGAACTCACTCAGAATCCCATCGACAATCTTCATGCCGTTAGCTTTGAACTCAGGCAATTGCGAGAGGTAAACTTTAGGCTTTTCCACAACAGGCTCAACCACAGGTTGAGATACTGATGGCGCTCTTTCTGTAGTTGATGCTGCTGACGTTGAAGGAGTAATGTTGAATGAAGGTTGTGGCTGTTGTTGCTGTGTTGAAGGCACACTAAAATTGAAAGGAGGAGTACCAGTGTTGTTCACCATAGTGTTATTCGTATTCCCGAATGACACAGCATTATTTGTAGGTTGTGGAAAATTGAATGCAGATGCTCCCTCAGAAGATACAGGTACTGAATCAATAAAATCTGGAGTTGTGACCCTCGTTGAATCCAACAGATTATCAACAGAGTTGAAACCGGGATGTTGGGCTAATGTTTCTGTTGCAATCGATTCAAGAAGCTGAGTATTCTTGTCCATGGGTATACCAAAAGGACCATTTGGTTTACCTGCATTTATTATATCGCTCATGCTCTTCCCTTGGATTTTTTGATTCAAAGCTAACGTATATGCTTGTTTTTGAGATGATTTGAATTCTTGATGATTCATAACCGACAAATCCAATTTGATTTCTCCACTTTCAGGATCTTGTGTGAATGGAATTTTCAAAAAGTTGACAGTTTTCATAAATTCTTGCTCGTTGTCGAATCCAAGCCAAGATGAAAGAATTCCTATTTTTGGAGGGATGGCTTTTGAGTGGAAACTTCTGGCCATCAACTTCAATGCATTAAATCTTATCTCATTGAAATGACTTTCAGCAAGACATGATAACAAGAAAGGGGTCTTTGGATTCTTGATCACCTGGAAGAATTGTGTAAAGTTGTTCAAACTACCTACTGCAGCTGGTTGGATTACCATCCCTCTAAGCATCAACGCACATTGAACAATCTCACTTTCAAAAATCTCTGTAGGTAATTGTTGAATATTCCTATCCATTTCAGAGTCTCGTAGATTTGACAATAGTTCATACGCTCTGAATTCAGCTTCATTAGGGCATATACCACCTCTTGATCTCACATCGTTGTACATATGAGTTAATGTTTGTAAAGAGTTAATGAATTGTTCTATTTCTTGTTGTTGTTGATAATCTGGATCATTAGCACCTGCCATGATATGTAAAGATAGCAAATGAATCCTACAGATCTTCTCGTGACACTCAACAGCTTCTGGACCGGAATAGTTATTTTGAAAGGTGAAATCTTGACGAATAGATCTCGTTCTATCCCATATAAATGATTGAGTATCAGGTAATTTGGGAAGCAACTCTTGTGTTATATAATCTAGAGTTTTCACCAAGACATGTGGGGGTCTAACATCAGAAGGCAAAGATGGTGCCTGACCCGAGGGTCTTATAAAAGTCTTTAGTGCATAATTTCTTGATATCTTATTTGTTGCCGGATCCTTTTCCCATTTGGAAACTTGATTTTTGAAAGTTCTTTCGACTCGCTCATAAGTAGGACACATATCCACACATGTTCCCTTGAATATCAAAGCATCACTCAATGATTTCTTTGCATTTTCTACGTCCACCAAATTCATTTCTTCCATCTTTTTTCTTTCTTCTGCCCTGATCTCCTGAAACTGTTCAAATAAAGTTTGGGCATCACCATGATGTTCTTGTTCCATTCTCAGCATCCTTGCTTGATTTTCAATATCCCATTGATTAGGTGTGAAGGGTAAAGAATGAAATTGCACCTGTTCCTTCATCAAATACTTTGGTATGGGTTTGGGCTTGCGAACAAACTTTGTGTATCCTATGCTTTCTGGATTGATGATAAATGCACCAACATATTGAGATTCTATACTTGAGTATTTCTGGGTGGATGTTTTCCCACTACTTCCAGATGATTTCGGCTGAATTGCATTTGAGTATATATGTGGTTGTGTTTTAGGTCTATTGCTGTTGTCAATGTTAGTGGTAGTGGTTGGCTTGACGTTGAGACTACTCATTCTGATATTGTTGTTGTTGTTATTATTATTTTTATTGTAAGGTAGGCCGCTGTTATCGCCACCGTCTGGAACTTTTCTGTTCGATGATTGTCTTTGAGAGCCACCTCTACCCCTTGAACTTGTCCTTGAAGAGTGTCCTCTGGGATTATTGTTGCCTCTCGTGGGCCTATTACTGCCGTTTCTTTGCTTGAAAGAACCACCATTTCCAAGGCCGCCGTTGTTATTGAGCTCGCTAGTGGCTTCTGCCCCGCTCATCTTTCCAATTAACAAAGATGAGATTCGACGAAAGGAAAATGGCAACTGGTTGATCGGCGTTGTTTCCAATTACTTGAAGCTTATATAGAATATCCTGCAATAACTGAAAAGATATGTCTATAATGAAAATAATACGATTCATCCATGTTAGCCCAAATCTCGCACGAGAAGGTTTGTCAATCCACGACCGAGAACTTAAGTGATCATGTTTTCCCTTATGATTAGTATATACATTAACGTATAATTTGATTGTTTTACATTCAATTGAAGTTATTAGTGAAGCGTAAGAACTGCTTATTGGGGTACACTACACAATGGACCTCAAGTCAACGGGTGTTCTATCCCCCTACGAATCGATCACATTCGCCAACCCTCTCTCCCTGAGGGTTGATGGTGGAGTGGGTGCAATGTCTCTTTCCCCATGTGGTAGAGACGCTGTGCTTGCAGGGTATGTCATTGCATGAATAACGATTATGTTCCCATTTATCAGGTTATACTAACTGTCTTATGCACCATTTATGAAATTAGTCGTCGAGGCCTTTTTGTTATTGATCTAGATGACCCTTTTGCAGCTCCTAGATGGCTGCACCATATGACTTCATGGGAAGTTGCAGATGTACAATGGTCTCCACATAAGTCTAAGCCATCCTGGGTTGTTTCAACATCCAATCAAAAAGCCATGGTCTGGAATTTAGCTAGATCATCACATAACGCAATTGAGCATACTTTACATTTCCACACTAGAGCCATTACAGATATCAACTTTCATCCTCATCATCCCGAACTATTAGCCACTTGTTCTGTAGATAGTTTTATTCTATCTTGGGATCTTAGATCCCCAAAGAAACCAGTCAGTCAATGGGCAGACTTTAGGGCTGCAGCATGTCAAGTGAAATGGAATTATCAAAATCCAAACATTATTGCTTCTTCTCATGATAATCGTGTATCAATTTGGGATTCAAGAAAAGGTGCTGTCCCGTTGGAAAAACTAGAAGCACACTCAGGTAGAGTCAATGGTATAGATTGGAGTAGAGATACGGAGTCTGAGTTGATTACATGCTCAAATGATATGACGGTCAAGTTCTGGGACTACTATCAAAGTTCAACAGAACCCCAATATACAATCAATACAGATTTCCCTGTAGCAAGAGCTCGTCATGTTCCATTCGGTGACCATACGTGTGGTATTATGCCTGCCCGTGGTGGTAATAATTCCATATATATTGCCAAGTACAAGGGCGAAGTAGGAAGTTCAAGATTGAAACCGAGTTATATTTTCAAAGGACATACAGAACCTGTTAAAGATTTCCTTTGGAGGAGCAGGCATCATCCAAACACAACGGTCGACGATAGAGAATTTCAATTGGTTACTTGGGCTAAGGATGATGATTTGAGATTATGGCCTATAAGCGAAGATATCTACGATAACTTCAACTATGAAAAGAACAAACCTTTACCTAATGATTCCAAATTGATTGATTATGATTATAGAACGTATAGAAATGAGCCGTTAATAACGGATGTTACAGTCAGCAGTGATAAGATAATACGGTCCGCAAAGAACCATTCCAAATTTGTATCTGGTGGTAGAAGTAGTTTCACAACTTCGAATGATCACTTCAACTATTTGAACTGGATCGCCGGTGTTAGAATAGGTCAATCCGCTTTTGAACCATCTGACAATCCGAATAGTGCCAATTTTGGAGGTGCAACCGAAGCATCTCAACCCGCTAATCTTGGAGAAGAGGTCAGTATTGTAGGTCATAAATTTCCAAAACTCAGATTTGAAAGAATCTCTGTGTCCACAGGAAGTCTGGTGTTTTCTCTAAATGGACCATGGGCTGCTACATCATCAGATGATAATAAAGATGCTTTAGTTTTCATAAGAGTAGAGATAGATTTCCCAAAATCTTACCCATCCCCCAAGAATGGTGTTCCTAAATTCAAAGTTGAAGAAACAAGAGATCTGACGGATGAAAAGAGAAAAGAAATAGTCTCCACCCTTCAAGAAATAGCAGAGAAATACTGCTCATTAAATAGGTTTTGTCTTGAGGTTTGTCTTCGATATTTATTGGGCGAGAAGATCAATTTGGATATAAGTAACTTTGAAGATGACGATTTAACACTTGATCCATTTTCGATACCATATCAGGATGATTTTGATAGTGATATATCGATCAACGATAGCCATAGTATAGACGATGATGATTTAGATGACGATGATAACTCTGTGATATCTGAGAAGATTAATCATGCAAGTGATACGGATGATGAGATGCATAATCACTCTAAAAAGATACCTGGTTTTGACAGTACTCCTGTTCCAAAAGGATGTGGTGCTATCTGGACGCCTAGTGGCCATTTAGTATGTTTTTTCATTTCCAAAGAAGATCTACAGAAAACAAGCGGTTTGAAATTTGGCCAACAAGGTTTCAGTCTTGTAAATAGATTAAAAAGAAAGAAAATAGAAAACGGTATGGATTTAGCATTAGAACAACACGAGGCGAACGATGATGATGATGACAGTGATGACAGTGATGACTCAATGACATCAGATGATAGTTTTTCCAATGATTTGGATGTTTTACAGTACGAGAGACCATATAGATCTCGTGTTCCGGGCTTGATGAGAGCCAACATTGGTAACAGGCAATTATCTGTAGCCAAAAGTGGTGGTACTTACGGTAATAACAATTTCTCGAACCCAACAGATAGATCGCATACTACGCATAAATCCAAAGGTACCAGAAATATAATCAAAATTCATGATTTCCGCCATTTGATACCTGCAAAGATGGAATTGGCATATGAATATAGGATATTGGGAGATTCTCCAGAATCCCTCGCAAGACATAATGCCATGGTCGCTGAAAAATATGGTTTCAAGAATCTTGCCGATTGTTGGAGAATCCTAGAGGTAATATTGGTCAAGGATGTCAATATTGACATGGAAAACGCCAATCAGAACGCAATGAGCAATCTTGTATTACAAAACGATTTGGTTCATAAATTTATCACGAATTCACAGGATATTGATGTTAATAAGAATTATAGATTTTATTGGGGAAATCATCCATTGGGTAGCAGATGGCTTGCAAAAGAGATTATGAATTACTATGAAAGATTAGGAGACGTTCAAATGCTTTCAATGTTGTCATGTGTCATGCACGAGAATATAATCAATAAGACTATTCCAAATGTGCCTATCAATACCCCTTATGTTTTACCAGTTATGAAAAGTCTGAGTGTCTCCTTTGATCGTAATAGATCTGTGATCAGTTTCACTAATGATGATATGGTCAACCCTACGATGAAGCAGCCTTCTTACTATAATCAAATGTTACAGCAACAACACCAGCATCAACAACAGCACCCCAGAATGGCGTCTGTGAGTAGTATGTCTTCCTATGAAGGCAGTCAAAGTTTCAAATCTGGTTCTCCTGATAGATACAGTTACTTCAATAATAAAAGAGGAATTAGACCTAGTTTTAGTATGACTATGCCTGACAGTCCAACAATGACTAGAGGTGGTAGTACTGGTACAAGTAACGGATATTCTTTATACCATAATCAACAACAGTACAATGGCAGAAAATCTATATCTTCGAGAGTCCAAAGTCCTTTCAATGATAAAGTAGAGTTTATTCATTATGAGAATAGTACACCAGTTGTTAAGGTAAAAATGATGAATGAGGATGTTTTGGACTTATACGACGATGTATATTCAGCTGAATTGTTGGATTCCATTGATAAGAATAAACTGGCTATGATAAGGGCGGAATATGCTTCCTTGTTGTTCTTCTGGGGTTTACCCGTGAACAGAGTCAAAGTGTTGAAGTTTAACTATGATCAATATTTGCACTCACAGCGCAATAATAAAATACAAGAGGCAGAAGAGGCGATTGACGAGGGTAATTCTTCTTATACTTCCGACTATGAAGAGCATAGAGGTGAATTAGGATGGTCAGGTGTCACTTTTGTTGAAGCTGAATTGAACCCAGCTAAGCAAAGATTTTGGAACGATAAGTTGAAGAAGCAATGTTCTTTCTGTGGTTTATCTGTTAATAAACGAGTGGTTGTTTGTTCCAAGTGTAGTCATGTTCTTCATGCTTCATGTGCACTTGAGTGGTGGGAAAAGGAACGACAAACAGAATGTCCAAGTGCTTGTGGCTGTAGCTGCCTGATTGATAAGGAGTATGTATATAATGTATAATATAGTCAATATTTTGACATTATTTTTGAACTAATCTTGTTTGATTGATTATTCATACGAAAGTAGTTAAAGAGTGCAAGAATACCCAAAGTACACGCGTTTAGTTACATAATATATTCGTAACCGGGTAACCTAAGAAGTTGAAGTGAGAGCGAGAAGAAAAGAACCAGCCCTTGGAACACGCTCTCAGGAAAGCATACATCATTATAAACATGAACTTGAACATTTACAACTAATCGTTTCTATCTCTGATAATCTGTCCAGTATACCAGTCATCTAACTCAAGAAGATCGTTTCACATTATGTCTTCTAAGTATAAAGTTCAGAAACAGACTAAAGCGCAACAAAAAGCTGCACAAGCTGCAAGTTTGGCGTCCAATGCAAAGAATCAACAAAGGGCTAATCAAATGGCTGCTGCTGCTGCTGCCGCTGCCGCTGCTTCCAAACCTGCAAACGGTGCTGTATCAAACTATACATTTAAGCCAACTGACACTTTGGTTCCTTCCTCGATTAGAGAAATGTTCCCAGATAGCATTGCTCTCCATGATGAATTAAAGAAAAGAGAAAAACAATTAGATCTATTAATCAATAAAAAGTTATTGGATTTACAAGACTATCAAACGAGTCAAACTAATCAATTGATTGATGATTCGAAAGACAATGCCATTTTAAGAATATTTGTTTATAATACTTCCGAAAATCAACCTTGGCAAAAGGAATTGAACACAGATCCTCAACAACCTTCATATCCTCCTTCATGGACTTTACGAATTGAAGGTAGATTGTTGGATGACAATGGCAATGAAAAACCAATGCCTGCAGAGGGAGATGATAAACAACAACAGCTTCCACATGGTCCAAAATTCAGCACCTTTTTGTCAAGTATATCTGTTGAATTTCACGCCAAAGATGGTAACAATAATGATCTGATCATAAATTCAGTCAATGGTGGTCCAAATTCCAAAATTGTAGAATGGCACGATAGTCTCCAAGTTGCCAAAGATGATTTGGAGAGAGAACAACAACAATTTGATGGTTTGGATATAAAGAGAGGGGGTTCATCAATCCCAGAATCTTTGATCCCAGAGGGAGAAACCGTTGACGCATCTGAAAAGGAAATTGTTTGTGATATTTTAATTCAACCAAAATTGTTCCCTGTCAAATTACAGATTGTGAAAGAAGGCTTAGTAGAGTTATTAGGATGTACTGAAATCACTCAACATGATTGTTTCACAAAGATTTTCAACTATATCAAGAATAATAATTTATTTGAAATCACCACTACTCAACAACAAGGACAACAACAGGATCAACATCAACAACAACAACAACATACAACCAACACACAAGACTCCAAATCCTCTATAATTTTAAAGACCGATGATTTACTATTTAGAATATTTGAAACCGATAAATTGACTGTTCCTCAAATGATGGATATTATCTCAACTAAGTTATTGAAACCAATTCAACCAATTAAGATACAAACCAGTATCAACACATTGACAAACTCTACCTTAGGAGATATCATAGTTGATTTAAGAGTGAATCCTAAACTTATGAATCCAAAATATCCACCTGGTAATTCATCATTACAAGAAGTAAACAGTCTTTTGAATGAATTTATGCCAAATGAATCTACTCAAATTGAAATCAACAAGTTGAAAAACAACATCAGTTTGAATTTACAATTATTGAACTTCAATAAATTGAAGTATGATTTCTACAAATCGTTAGCTGATGACCCAATCAATTTCTTAGAAAAATTCCAAAAGAACAATTCCGAGTACCTTAAGATTTTGGCGAGTGATTCTGTATCGTACAATGTTAGAGATGATAAATCAACTGCTATAGATGATATAGTGGATGAAGAAAGAATTAGAAGATCCGATTACTATACCAATGAATTTGTAAGTGAGCATATTAGTCTTTTACTCAATGCTGGTCGTTTATAGACAACAAATGATGAAACTCATTTGTTGTGTATCATATAATACATGTATTTTTTACCCTTTATAGTTATATATATATAATAGCAATAACAAAAGCGAAATAATTTGAAAGAAACAGTAACCTGATTTAGCCCAATTTAACCTAATTGCATAACCTATAATGCAAATAATTTTTTATTAACCTCTTCTTTCCAACGTACGAGGAACCCAGTATATATATCACCAAGAAGGGATTCAAAAGTAGGATAATACTCCAATCGACTAGTTTCAAACCATCCCCTTTCAATAACTTGGACTACAAATGTTTCCTTCTCAAAAGTGACTATCTTCAATGATTTGTAATCGTCCACCTCTATTATACTCAAAGATTCGAAATACGTGCTGTATTCCTTGACTATTTGCTCATACTCGGGGACTGGGTCAAAGGACATTGAAATTGTATTGTATTTGTCTTATTCTGCCCTTTGTTCAACAGACAATACTATCAATTGACTGTTCAATATAATGATATCTCAAGAACACAAAGAAGATAAAGAATGGAGTTGCATGAGTGCTCTCTGACACGTGACGCGAACTTCATCCTTTACTATCTCGACGCGTTTTGCTGTTAGTTTATTTTATTTCACTCTTGGTGAACTTATTTACTGATGTGTTCACAAAGTGGTATCAATCGTATATTCAATCTGTTAGACATAATCACTAATCAGCATATACAATATGAGCAAGACAGTGAGCTTTGGTGATTTACCAATGGTCGATTCGGACAATGAAAGTGATCAGGAAAACGGCGAAACCGAACCAAATGAAGAACTTACCATTGTTGAAGAATATAAACTATGGAGAAAGAATTGTAGATATATGTATGATTTTATATCTGAGACTGCTCTTACATGGCCATCCTTATCCATAGAATGGGTTCCTGGTAATACATTTATCAACAAGACCAAAGATACTGATGCTTTCAAAGTTCGTAATTTGTTATTATCAACACATACATCAGGTGAAGATATTGATTACTTGAAAATTGCGTCAACCCAATTGCCTGTATCGTTATTCCCATCGGATAGTGGCGACCAAAAAGATATTGACCTAACTAATGTCAATTCAAGATTGAAGATCACTAAGAAATTACCACAAGATTATGAAATTAACAGAATTAGAGCTATGCCGCAAGATCCACACTATATCTCAACTATCAATGGACAAGGTGAGGTGTACTTGTACCATTTAGACGATGAATTCAAAGAAGTTGAACATGTCAAGACATTCAAGCATCACACTGAAAATGGGTTTGGATTGAGTTGGAATCCAGTACAAAGAGGAAAACTTTTAACCTCATCAGATGACAAAACCATTGCTTTATGGGATTTGGAAAACACGGGAAGTAGCGGGGAAGAAAACGTGGTGTTACCATACCATATATATAAAACTCATAGTGATATAGTGAATGATGTCAAATGGAATCAATTAGACTCCAATTTCTTCGGTGCTGTTTCAGAAGACAAATATTTCAGTTATCACGATATAAGAACTTTAGGATCTAACTCTAAACCTATCTTCAATCAAGTATTATCACCAAAGACTTCGTTCAATTCTATCGCATTCTCTCCTTATTCCAAAAACTTATTTGCTGTTGGTGGTGAAGATTCAAATATTTACTTGTATGATTTAAGAAACTTGAGTCAACCTTTGCATATGATGATGGGTCATACCAAATCAATCACTAATATTGAATGGGATCCTCATCACGAAAGCGTTTTGGCTTCAAGTTCCCTCGATAGAAGAATTATCCTTTGGGATATTTCCAAAATAGGTGAAGAGCAATTACAGGATGAAATGGAAGACGGTGTTCCTGAATTACTTATGATGCATGGTGGCCACACTGGTGGTATCAATGATTTCCAATTCAACAAAGAAATTCCATGGTGTTTAGCTTCTTCCTCTGATGACAACATTGTCCATATCTGGAAGGTTAGCAAGAATATCGTAGAAGAGCAAAATGAAGATGTTGACCTCAAAGAGCTTGAATAATAAGCTTGTATACTTTACATATTGATTGTACCATAAATATATAACTATAAAACACAATATAACTCCATAACTAAATCCGTATGACCAAATGGTTTTAATTGTCACATATTTCAAAATGACAGATTTTTCAAAGAAAGAAATTTGCCGAGCGTGAAAAGTTGGACTTGATTTGATTAGTGAGTGGTACTTTGATGAAGTTGTATAAGTTGGAGAGGTGCTAAAGGGAAGATTGTATACCGGTCACACAATCTGATTTTTTGAATTGCACGCATATTATTCACAATGTTTTCTCGAAGAAGTTCCCTTGTGTTTGAATCTCTCTTGTCAGAGACAAAAAGAACAGGTATAAGGCACTCTGCTCAAAGTAAGAAGAATAGAGTTCAAGTTCAATTACTTGAAAATGTTCAAGGTTATGGGTACAAAGGTGAAATTGTCACAGTTAAAGCTAGTGTCGCCCTTGATATACTCACACCAAAGAATAAAGCTTACTTCTTACTCAAAGGTCAATCTCCAAGAATCCCTGTTGTAGAACGTGTACAAAGAGCAGCTCCAATAAAGGTCAAGAAACCAATAAGTACTGAATATATACCATTTGTTGATACCGTCTCAGACAGTGGTCTCTCATCAGCTGATGCTGAACCAAAATTAATGTCATTAGAAGACTTATTAAATGTTGATACATCCAACATCGAAAGTGATAATTTAAAGACCATTATGAACTCATTCCCACGTTCATACAAGTTAGACCGTCGTGCTAATGATACATTGAAAATCGATAGAGTATTATATCTTTTGATAAAGCAAGCTTCCAAAAGTTTACCAGGTTTCTTATCATGTGGTCAATACTTGAAAACCGGTATCGTTACATCTCTTTTCAATTCCGAAGGAAAACAAGTACAAACTATCCAGGAAGCAGGTGAATATGAAATGAGATTCATTAACTCTAAAGGTGAAATCGATTTTGTCTGTCAAATTACTGCTTAAATGATGCAATGATATTCATATTTATTTCATGAAGTTTTATCTCATCGTTTACATTGCATTGCATTCTCATTTTCGTTCTCATTCTCAACTCCCCTCTACTTCTCTTATCTCTTTGTAGCTAGTAACCCAACTCGTGTACATATACATCAAATAGAATATAATCTTATACTGAACAAAAAAATTCATAGATAGTAAATTTTGTGTAACAAGGTAAAATTTCCCCACTAACATTGAAAAATCTCGAATTGAAGATTAGGGTTTCAACAAGAAGATTAGTAATATTGAACTTGACATGTCTTTCTTATATCTTTACATATACACACTCTATTACTGTAGGCAAACTCTAGCGCACTTGCAAGATGGTAGGGATGAATCTCACAGGGTCAAAAAGTTCAATAATGAACAGGAAGGCATTTCTTCGATCTCAATTAAACCATACCAATACAAAAAGAGATAAATTACCGATCCGATCTACTGAAAGAGGATCATCACAAGATCGACCTATGCTGCCCTCTGAACAACAATACTTGCGGGAACTAGAAGAGCAGCAAAAGGAAAGGAAAGATGAAAGGGAATCTAGGCAGGAAAAACTTGTTGAACTGGATTACAATATACGCTTATATGATGATGTTAAAGAACTAGATTATGATTCACTAGATGATTTTTATGATAATGATAATGAAATTGAGATAGGAGATATGGAAGTGGAAATAGATAATGATCCAGGGTTGAAATTGATACTTATAGCCATTGGTGTCATTATCCGACAACAATTTGATGACTCTTTTCCCGTGGAGAAAGGTGGTATCACAAAGAAAATGAAACATCAGATTCAAGTAAGTAGATCAACGTACCCTAGATTGATCATCCTTAACCAATTGTACGCTATATTCATTAACAACCAGACATTTGTGGACCGTAAGATAGCAAAGTTAATTAGAATTGGGAAGATCAAACAATTCAATATCAATATCAACAACGGTATCGACCAAAAATTTCTTATCTTGATTGAAGACTACATTTATACGATTAATAGGAACAAAGAAACATGTGGTGGCAACGTTGACGATGTAAAAGCTTTGAATAACTTCCAAAATTTTGTTTCCGACAGCTTAACGGGCTCAATGGAAGAGTTTGACGAGTCTTATCTCATCAACGAATACAGTTTGGATATTAATAGGTTACTGAAGCTGGGATATTTGACTTTTAACATGAGCTCCAACGCTTATCAATTATCAGTCCCGAATATAGGGGCTTGTCTTAGACTAGTTAAAGGATCAGTTGCATGGCTGCTCAAGTGTTTATCACAGACTAAGTTCAAAGAAGATTTAGAGTCGAGATTAGAAGAAAAATATAAGCTAAGAAACACAAAATGGGTTAAATTTAATGGTTTAAATATGAATTGGGTATTGAGTATTTGTTTAGGAAATGGGGTTTGTGAAGTTTTCAATACACCCGCTGGTAGGGGTTGGAAATTAACTGGTAAGAAATTTTAGATTTAAATCAGATTCGAATATGTAAATAAAGTAGATTATTATATAATATATAGAGATATATTATTGAATAGAAATGAATTTGATTGAATTAGATTACGTTGATTTTCGTAGTTTTTTTTTGTTGCATTCACTTTGCTCAAGTTCTAACCTTTTGGTTCTTCATCATTCTTCTTTGTCTTCTCTCAGCTTGTTTCTTTTCAAGTTTTCTTTGTTCTTCTGGTGACAATTTAGCAATTTCAGCTTTTAATTTCTTTTCTTCAAGAGCCTTCTTTTCATCTAAAGCTTCTTTTCTTGCTAAGTCTTCTATTTTCTTCAACTTGGCAATTTCAGCTTCTCTTGTCTTCTTGACACGTCTTGTCAATTCTGGTCTGAATGAAGCCTTGTTGACTAAGAAATCAATGTAGTCAATAACAAATTCGACTAAATCAGTAGCAGCAGCAATATCTTCTTTGGAAGATGGCATTGCCATTGATAAGATGACTTTCTTCTTTGGTTCAACTTCTTTCAAGTTTTCTGGCTTATCAGATGGTTGATCAGTAATTGCTAAGAATTGTAAGAACTTCTTACAACGTGGTAATAATTCTTTGAATTTTGGTCTGTATAATAAATCGTTCATTTCAGAAACTTCATTCATGAAAACAAATTCAATTGGTAATTTTTCAGATTCGGCAGTCTTGGTTAAAGATAAGAAGTAATTTTCGGTTCTGTATTTGTTCATATTATCCTTAGTAACAATAGCCCAAATAAAGTTATCGTAACTAGCAGAAGCTTCTTTATCTAAGGCAAATGTAATCTCAACATGGTCATTTGGAGTTGGTAAGGAATCAATGAAAAGTGACATAACAAGCTCCATAACCCAAAGGAATGGGTTTTGTCTTGGCTTCAATTTGATTTCAGCAAACATTGATTCGATATTGATACGACCAGTAGCATATGAAGCATAATTTTCACCATCATCTTTGACGTACAATTCTTTTGAAGTTGGACCAACTTGATAGAATTGGTTTTTCAAGGTTTGATCCCTTAAGCTTTCCAGAAACTTTGTGACTTTACCATCATTGATATTTTTACCAATCAAATAAAGTACAACGGTAAAACCAATAAAACCAAGTGACATCAATTCAATTGACCAGTTGTAGATACGTAATCTTTGGAGAATTGACATTTGCATCAATTCAGCTGGTGTGTAGTCAACATAAGACTTTCTAGTATAATTGATAATAAATGTTAGTAAATTTGTGAAAAGGAGTGGAGTAACCTGACTTAAAGTGGGGGGCGGGGGTTCAATGAGTCGATGAATAATTGTGGATACATACCCAGTAGAGATGACTTCTTCTTCAGCCAATGCTGAGACTGCAAAGAATAAAGCAGTGATCAAAGTCTTTGATAACATGTTTGATAGTGAGATGCTGAATACTTTTACTCTATAAACAAACAGGAGATAAGAAATATAGATAAGATAAACCAGTCAGATTTGTCAACCCTTCACAAGATTGTTGATAAAGCGAACGTCGAGATTTTTCAATTGTTTGATTTATTTTCCTCGAGGAAAAAGAGAAAGCAGTGCGTCGATTACTCAATTAGACTAAAAGCATCTATTATTTTATATCCATTTATACATTATTAAAGTACTCGGTACAACATTTAAGGTTACTTAAGTGGTAGTTTCTCATAGAGTAACCCTCCACTATGTCTTCTACTCTTCCTTGAAAGTCGCTGAACCAGTTTTGCAAATCAGCTAAACCTAGTCTCTTGGTATTCGAAGCGTTACACTCTTGCAATTTATTCTGAGTTTCTTTCAAGAATCTCTTCAAGGCGTATTTGATCGACTCCTTTTTGGCTGCATCAAAGACAGGAGGGCCCTGAAGAACTTGGTCATTGATGATTTGGAGGTAAGATAACATTGTTTGTCTTCTGATGAGCATTGCATCCTGCATCACTGACTGACACTGGACTAATAATATTTCGAAATCGAGATCGTTATTAGCGTTATTGTTATTATCGGTACTCGTGGTAACTGCGGCTGCATTGTCCACTGAGAGGTTTATATTATCAAGTCCCGCGTCTCTGCTATCTCCAATTGTTGAAGATGATGATGTTCCGTGTGATCCAAACCTTAAACTCGAGACTTGCTCTATTTCTTTGGTTTTAGAAAAAGCACCAACCGGCTCAATCTTTGTAGATTGAGTAACATAATCCAATTTGACACTTTCGTATTCATTACTCACTTCAATCATCTTGGATGAAACTGAATCCAGGTCAACTCGAAGTTTCAACAATATAGATTTCTGATTCTCGTGATGAAGATTATTGAAACTGATTTGAACACTCGATAATTGTTGTTCTTTATCTTTCAAATCCACCATCTTCCCATTACTTTCAATAGCTATCACTTTCACGGTATCTGCGAAGGACAGATTGGAAGTGACTCGCTTAACAGTGACTTTATGGAAATTTTCAATCATATGAGTAAGTTTGTCCTGCAAACTTGTGAAATCTTGTACTATTTGTTGTTTCAAATGATTAGTGATTACACCAGGAGTTGAATATTTCACCATTTGCTCAAAATTTTGTAATAATTCATTTGACTGATATTTGAATTCATCAGTAAGTAAAATAAAAGTGATATTGCATAATTTTGAATCTGATAACTTCTGAACTCTTTGGAAGAAATCTAATTTTTTAGATTTTCTAGTGGACCACAATGGCTCCGTACCCTCATACTCATCTTCAATATGTATCTTTTTGAAAAATAGATTGGAGTTCAGAACGATAACCTCTGTGATCATATTTGTCTCTTCCACGTTGGAATTGGTAGCACTTATCGTCAATAGCAACTCGACATATTTGATGGCTTCCTCCCATTGATCTTTTTGAAATCCACCATCACAAGTTGATGTGTTGCATTCCATTGAATCAATAACACCTAACCAACCTTCCCAATTAACATCAACAGATCCATAATAATTACCTACCCCGGAATCTTGGGGTTTGTCAATAAACACAACTCCGACTTTGTCATTCTGTGAGAGATTCGCTAGTACGGTATCTAAACAAGTCTTGAGTCCCTGTGTAAATTCACTTGGAGAAACCCCAAGATCTTCGTTGTATGCCAAAGATATCACCAAGACGAGATTTAAAACTGATGTTTCCTCCTCAACTGAATAATTTGAGTCTTTCTTCTTGGAAGAACCAAATGGAGAATTCAGATCAAACAATGATTTTTCAGGGGAATCAAGTTGAAAGCTTTTGTCCAAAGAATTTTGTTTCATTTTGAGCGGAGACACGCGGGAAGTAATAGTCTTATCTTCTAAGTCCAAAGTTAAGTTTGGTCTTATTATACTTGATGTTCCTCTTTCTCCTCCTTTGCGGACTTTCTTGGTTATCCAAGATAGGAAGACATACAATTGTTGCTTCTTCTTTGGTATTGTCAAGGACAATTCAGGCAAATCTAATACAGTTAAATGCAAAACAACTGTCACTGTGGAGAGATCTTTATTCTCATGCTGCACAAGAGAGCTGACTTGATTAGTCAGGTCTATATTTTGTATAACGCTAGCATTATGTCCCACTATAACCATTCTCTTTTCAAATAAGAAACATACGGCATTATTATATTTATCGCCATTCATATCCACGTCAATATAGCAAGAATACAAGATGTCTCCGTACTCGATAAAGCTGATATTCAGCTCGGTTCTCAGCTTGGTTTCATAAAATTTCTCTAAATCTTCAGATTCAAACTTTGAATTATCCTCTTTGAGTCTTTTACCAGGATTTTGAAGATTGTGGGCATGCGTCGAAAGTTGATTGACTGTATTATTTGGAAACACAGATGAGATAGGAGAAGAGTTCAATGAATGTGGTTTAGGTTTTCTTTGTCCCAAAACCTCAATCATGCACAAAACCTCATGAAATCTATCTTCCACATCGTTCAGAATGATCTTTGAGTATTGTGAAATGATTGATACTTTTGCTTCGTTTTTATGAATCAAACCAAGTGAAGATGCAAGTGTGTGACGTTCAGAGTTTCTTATGTTATTATTACTATCAAGTGAAAAGTAATTAGACGAATTGTTTGAGTCTTTTGAATTTGGACCAGCGTCAAAGCTGTTTTGTGACTCCTTTGTCAGTGGGGAGATTTGAGGTATTTGATATTCAATTCTCAATTTATGTGGAGGTTTATTATTACCATCAACATCCATTTGACCATTAGAAAGATTGAAATGTTTGAAGTTTTCACCAATTTGAGATGTTGGAGTAACTAGTTGAAAATTGTTCAAATCACTTGCTACTAATGGGGTTACCATACTTTTATTGACATTTGGAGTAATTGCATCGAATTCATCAATATCAATATAAGATGAACTTAATAGTTGAGATTTAATCAATTGGTCTCTTGTATCTTCATCATCACAAGTTACCTTCATTCTACATAGGGGGCAAAACACACTGATATCATCTTCTTCTTCATTATTATCATTATAGTCATCGCCTCCTTCCATCACTCCGTAATTCATGTTCATTAGCATACTAATACAATCAAAATGTGAATGATGAGAACATGAAAGGGTAACAATACTTTCCCCATTCAATGTATTTGTCAGTGATTCTTCACATAAACAACAACTCTCATCAAGTGTAATCTTTTTCTTTTTTTCAGAGGTTGGATATGAAGAAATTGTAGATGATTTCTTGGACTCGTATGATTTGAATGAGAAATTAGAAGAAGTTGGGGAGTCTGTTAACCCTGTATGTTGTGAAAAGGGTGTTGAATTCACAGATGAAAAATGATACCCATTGCCTCCGCCATAAATGTTACTGCCGTTACCGCTGCCACCATAACCATTACTGCCGGTACTTCCATACCTAGGGGCTGGACTAGATGTTTGTTGTCGGTAGAGTTTCAAATTAGATGTCTTCGGGGATGCTCTTATGGAATCCATTGAAGATTTAGAAGATGACCATGATGAAGAAGAGGAAGTTGAAGTACGATTCTTGATAGAGAATAACATCTTGGAGGTAGTATTCTTAAAAAGATTCAATGAGCTTTGCCTCTTATATGTGTTGCTTGGAGAAGTGGTTTCTTCCGTCCTTGACATACTGTGTGTTTCAATCTACAAAGTGAACGTTGTGAATGTTTTACACTCGTTTGATAGTTGTTTCAAACTGAGGGTTACGAAAAAAGGAGAGAGATATTACAACGAAGAAGAGAAAGGTATATACAGAGGGTAGGATACGACAAGGCTAGATTAATTACTTGCATATTATTCATTTGGTTTCAGAATTTATCTGAATGTGGTTGTCTTCCCTAGAAATATGACACTCAGAGAGAAAGTGAAGTTTCGAATTTACCTTCTTGGTTGCATGTGGGTGGAGAGAGTTTAGTGCGGAAGGAAATTCGGATATTCAAAAAACTGTGTACATGCAGAACTACATTATTTAACTTGCAGTTCAGCGGTTTTAAGTTTACTCGTTAGTGAAAATAATAAGGATCATCAATATGATTGGAATTTTTTGGGTTCTCGGGTCTGGGAAATTAGTAAAAGTTTGCAGTTTGTGCATGTGTTAATTGCCTTTTTCACATCTGAGTATTATTAATGATGATAAACTTGTCTCATGCCAGATATACACACTTGGAAAAGTACACTGGGGCTCCATATAGACTTATAGTACAGTCGTCAATTTAGACGGATGCATCACCGGTTACATTTCAGTGAGTCTGTGTAACGGGTAAAGTGGCTACATCACATTTATATCAAGAAGTCTTAGATGCTAAAATAAAAGTGCAGACGATCGATAAGCGCCCCCACCACATTTACACTCTGCCGCTACCTTACAGGACTGTTTTGAAACTAATGATGAAGAAATACAATACTGAAACGTGCGATATACATATACTCAAATCTTCCCATCTTTTTGAAGTACAGTTTGTAGTAGTGTAATCAAATCTAATTACTCGATCGTAGATCCGCTGCTCATTTCTCGTGTGAAAGTGTGTAAACTGTGCAGCAAATTGCATAAAAATAAGCAGACCTCGCATACTTTGAAACCACTTTAAGGGTGTAATTTGATTACGTAATAGTGCTTTACGACAGTTTCTTGTTAAAAATTAACTCATTTTTCACTCTCCTTAAATTGTTAGATAATAATTCTTTACATTCATTGTGTTAATCGGGAGCTTGGGTTGTCCTCGTGGCTAAATCCATGAGAATCATTGTATGTTAACCCCAATACATTGTATGTGATGCCCCTTTTTCTGTTAATCTAGCATGTGCTCGTATGTTGAATATTACATACTGCATATCTTAGGGCAAAGTAAGCAAGTATGAGACATAACAGTGTGATACATGTATATATATATAACTGCTAGGAGCAGTTATTCCTGATGATATAAATGTAGGCTAGATTAAAATATGGGGTGAAAGATATTACCCTGATTACAGAAATAAGGTAACTTAACAAAAAGGAGATCAAGGGGGTACAAATTATATCTACTGCCCATATTCTTCTTTTGTGTTTTTTAGTAATCTTCGTTCTCCGCATAGATAGGCTTATATCTCTGGACTTTTGTGCGATACTCTGCTATGCACTTATCCTGTAATATATCTGCATTTATCAGTACCCAATTCTCGGGATTCAAATTAATTGGTACATATGCAATTAATTAACTGGCCGCTGCGTATGCTTTTTACTACTTCTCAACTTGATTAACTGAAGTCACTTATTGCTTAAACTAAGGTAATATGTGAAGATATATCATGTCAGAGGTAAAATTAAATTAGTAATTACTTATTAAGTACATACTTGATTACTAAAACCTGTAAGAATCTGCGAGATTAGAGGGAGAGAACTGTGGTCTTTTTGTTGATACATGAATGTATACGAACGTCATTATAGGCTATCTAAACAATTGGATACTGAAATCACTATGATTGTATTGAGGGGACCTAAATTAATTAGAGGGGTGCTTTATATATATGTACATGAATGATAATAACTAGATATCTCTATGGTTGTATGTGTGATGAGAGTGTTGTATGTGGAGTAGTATGTATTTCAAAATGCGACATAACTCAGAGTTTACCACTGACATCCAATCTTGATTCTCTGATATAATAATGCTTGTTTCTTGGTCTGTATTTAAGTGGTTTTCTGACGATCTCAAGTCTAACAATCCATGGATGGTAAACAGGTATAATCATTTCATATCCTAAATCATCTACTTTATTTCTAAGAGTCATGGTTGAAGCAATTCCTTTTCTCTTGACAGCAATTACTTGACCGGTAACTGGCTTTTGATTCTTATAATGAACAGTGACTACATCATCTGCTTTGATTCTTTGTGGATTTGATAAATCAAATAATGCCCTTTTTTTACCTTGTGGATCGAATTTCTCGTATTGAGCGTTGTTGACATATTCATTAAGTTTTTGACCATCACGTAATTTAGGTAATGGTTCATATACTATCATTTTCTTTGCAGCTATAATCGTTTCATCTAGTTAGTACATTTGTTCATAGATATTTCTTCCGAATCAAGTTGATGGACTTTGGTTTGACATACCATTTACGCTCTGTGAAAAAGAAGCTTTCTGTATGAGAGAAGACGCAGTTAATGCAGATCTACTGCTTATTGATCTTAACCCTCTTAATGCAAACATATTTGTGTGAGTATATAATAAATCTATCTCTACGAGTGATCAACTTAACCCCCCACTCTTTATTCAATCTTGTTAACCGTCACTTCTTTAACTAGTAAGAGCTTCTCAGAGCGAAAAGTTGGATATTTTTTTTCCCCGATCGAGACGGGTAACAAAACTTTTATGGCCTGTGTAAGTGGCACGTATTTCAGATGGCAGTTGTCTAGTTCTATACATCAATGATTTACGAACTTATTATAAACTCAAATCTTGGTTTATTAGGGTGCTATATAGCTACAAATACAGTGGGGGAAGATGTGGAGAATCATATATATATATAGGTGGATATGAGTAAAAATGAGAAAATTCGGGAAAGGAAAAAGCGGATCGAATAAAAATAAATCAAAAACGGACTTTTCTTTGTCTACCTGTGAATTTAGAGTCTCTTGCAACAACTCTACCTCTTCTCTTCATAACATCTTTCTTTCTATTGATGAAGTCTTTCTTTGTCTCTAATTTTCTTGCTAATTTTTTGTTTACTCTTTTTTCTTTGACAGGTCTGGTATTCTCGACTTCAATATCACCTAGATTCAAAGGTCTATCTGAAGCACCTGCCATCAACACTAAATAATGTTTCTTATTCTTCTTACTCTCCGGTTCATCTATGACAACACCACATTGGAAACCAGACAATTTTGCAGCGGCTGTAATTTGTTCTATTTGATTTTCATTTGATGGATAGAATTGTGCAACGAATTTTCCACCTTTTTTCAAGGATGCATATAAAGTTTGGAAGAAATGATTCAATCTTCTCTTTGGATCCGCATTGGATGTGTCGGCATTACATAACCATTGAATAGCTGAAATGGATATACCAGCATCAAAAGTACCAGCTCTAAAAGGTACACCGCATCCAATATCTGCTAAAAATAAATCACCTTCTAAATCTCTATCTAACCCAGTCGCAAGCATACTTGGGGATATGTCCATACCACACCATATGTGACCTTCTTCAGACAATATTTCACCGGAAAGACCAGAACCACAACCAACATCCAATACAAAATGTGTCTTTCCAGGCTCTAAATTCAAGAGTTCTAAAGCTCTAAATGTCATCTTAGCTTGAATATGCTGCACTCTTGTAGAGCCGGTATACTTTTCTGCTTCCGAATCATTGTAGAAGATCTCCGGTGGAGCCAACTGTTCTGGACGTGACATTTCTCGATACTAATCTATACTGTGGTCTATCTATATCCACATATACAACCAGATCACCACAACTTTAACAGGTAGAAAAAACCAAAAAAATATCAAAAAATTAGAAAAAAAAAATATCTAGCTCTGCGGCTGTGCAGAGAAAGCGGGTCCTGGGAGTTGCTGCTTATCTAAGAAGCGATGGACTGATTAGCTTTGTGGGTTTGGCACATTTCATTCACCCTGACCACCCTATTATTTGTTCCTCTTCTCTTGTCTCCATCTAGGCAAAGGACAGGATAAGTAATCACACGAGAATACTCTCCAGGTTTTGTTTTGTCAAGGTTGTGGAAGTTTATCCGGTCACTGGTTATACTATTAGATCATCACTGATTTTACATATCGCATTTTACACTCACCGCATCTCACACTCACCCCCTTATCGTTTATTTCAAAATGGCACCTGCATTAAGAAGTATAAAGCGTGAAATTAAGGATCAATTGAAGGAGAAGATTGTTGCTACAAATTCTAAGAAGAGAAGATCTATCATTGAGGACACGGAGTACTCTGATGATGGTAGTGAAGAAGCCGAGGTTCCCATTGCTACGAATAAGAGTGAAATAGCCGAGGGAAGCGATGATAGTCATATTGATTTATTAGAGGCGAAATTTCCCAAGGAGTCTATTGATATTGGTAATGGCGAAGGTTTAGTTGATTTGATCAAGCTAGGTAAAACTGCTAAATCAAAAGATGATATATATCTAGACGAAGAGAGACATGTACTATATCTAAAGAATTCTCAATCGAAACATAAAAAAGTTCGTTATAACAGAGATGGAACATTAAGATCAAAATTTTCAGATATTAAGTTCAAACCACAGCAATCAATCTTTGATGAAAAGATCAAATTTGGGGCTCCATTTTATGGATTTTACGTAGCTGCTTGGTTTTCCACTGGTATATCAGTACTCCGAGTATTGATTATTCATTATTTAAAACATGGAGATTGGACACAAGCTTCATTAGTTAAGATGATGTCTACGGATTTGATTTATATTGGATTAACAGATTTAGCAATGTATTTGTATCTGTATGTCAGTGTCTTTATTCAACTTGGCTTGAAGAAAAAGTTATATTCATGGAACAAAATAGGCTATTATTTACAAAGTGGATGTGAAGTATTATTCTTTGCTGGATCTTTGACTTGGAATATGAATTCTAACTTCCATTGGATTGGACGTATTTTCTTGTTGCTTCATTCTTTGGTTTTGTTAATGAAGTTACATTCCTATGGATTTTATAATGGATACCTTTGGGAGATCAAAAGAGAGTTGAACTTTTCTAAAAGCTTTTTGAAAAGAAGTTCGGATGAAGATCAAGATGAAGATGATGAATTGACTGAACAAACTAAATTATCCTTGGAGAAAAGTATCTCATTCTGTGAATTTGAATTGAAGGCAAATGAACAATTCCCTGATAATATCACATTCTGGAATTTTTTCGAATTTACCATGTTCCCAACTTTAGTCTACCAAATCTCCTATCCAAGAACAGATAAGGTAAGGTACGATTATTTAGCTGGTAAAGTGATTGGTATATTTGGTGTCATTTCATTGATGATCATCTTATCAGAATCATTCCTATACCCGATAGTACTTGAATGTTTGAAACTAAGAGAAACTGAAAGTTTTATCACCAGGCTGAAATTGTATCCTTTGATTCTATTGGATACAATTCCTCCATTTTTAGCAGTTTATCTCTTGGTATTCTACCTTATATGGGAACTAATCTGTAATGCTATTGCTGAAATATCAATGTTTGCAGATCGTGATTTCTATAAATATTGGTGGAATGATGTAACCTGGGATGAATATGCAAGAGATTGGAATACCCCAGTCCACACCTTTTTACTGAGACATGTTTATCATTCATCAATAAGTGCGTTTCATTTCTCAAAAGCTCAAGCTACTCTGACTACTTTCTTCCTAAGTTCAATCTTCCATGAACTAGCAATGGCTGTTATATTCCGTAAGATCAGATGTTATTTATTATTTTTCCAAATGTCTCAATTACCATTAGTTGCTATAAGTAGAACAAGATTTTTGAGGGATAGAAAGATCGTTGGTAATGTTATCTTTTGGTTTGGTATCATTTGTGGTCCTAGTTTGATGTGCACATGTTACTTATTGTTTTAGAAAGGAAAAATAAGGAACCCCATCGATGTGTTTTCTTCTATCGCATTTATTAGATTCATATACATACATACATAAATATTATGTAAAAATAGAAAAGAAAAAATTATTCCACAAATTCATAATCCGGTTATATATACAGGTAACTTGATCATTTATAGATCATTTCAAAAGGTCTAGTATCATTGAAACAACTTCTAAATACTTCATCAACTATTCTCTTAGCTTCATCATCATCTTTACATTTTGGATGGTTTCTAACCCCTAAAAATGCCAATCTTTTTACACAATATTGATGCCCTTTTGCCATTCTTCTACTACCGTTGACTTTTTGAAATTCGTTCATCATCTTACATTCCCCACTCAAAGAAGCAGCTCTAATCTCTGAACAAGCATAATGTCTAAGGTTAAACCAATCAACTTTGAATCTTTGATCGTCGTATAAATGAATAAGTTCATGTGTTAATGCCTCTTCTAATTGCCATTTGTCCTTCAAGTAGTTCTGACAAATCTGAATACCATAATCTGGATGATATCCCGCATATTTCGGCTCTGTACAGACACCACAAAACACTTTACTTGCAGGTTCAACCTCTTTATTGACTTTTTTGATTTGATTCATCATAAATACAACAGATGGAGAATGATCAATCATGAAATCTTTCCATTCATTACATGAATCACATTCACGTTTCTCACGAGCAAGTTTAGTCTCGACTTCATTTATCTTATTTCTCCAGTCTCTTTCTTCTTCATATTTCAATTTATCCGATTCACTCAATCCTAATCCTGTCTTATATTGTAACGTCTTTCTCCACCATTCAAATCCGCTGCTTGCATCAGTTGGTGTCACGGTACTAGACGACGTGCTTTTATCTTCACTTGCCATTTCCAGATATTCTCTATATCGTTGAATCAAGTTGTCACAAGAAAATTAAATCCACAAGAACCGCAAGTACTTATGTTATATTAATTTGAAGCTGTTAATTTATCAACACTTTTTTTGGTCGCTAATTTTTTTAATTTTTTTCTAATTTTTTTTTTTTTGCTATGATAACTAATAGTACACATATAATAAGGTTATTTATCCAACAAATATAAGCACAGAAGCAAGATGAGTAATATATGGGTGGCAGCATCAGACGGCAAGCTTGCTGTAGTGAAGTCCTTGATAGAAGGTGGTTTGAAACCAGATACTAAAGATCCTAATGGATACACCCCAATACATGCAGCTGCATCATATGGACACTTGGATTTATTGAAATATTTATGTCAGGAGTTGAATGGAGATATAAACGTACAAGATTCCGATGGAGATACCCCATTACATCATGTTGAAGAAGTTGATATTGCCAAGTTTTTGGTCACCGAATTAAAAGCCGATTATACAAAGAAGAATAACGATGGATTGACCCCATTTAAATATCAAGAAGAAGAAGGTGAGTTTCCCGAATTGATCGAATACTTGGGTAGACTTGAAAGAGGAGACGATGCTAGTGTTGGTGCTAGTGACTTAGGTTTAGGAGATGAGATGGTCTTGCCTAATGGTGAGAAGATAAGAGTTGAACTTGCGAATGAGTCAACTTTGAACGGTGATGATGCCTCAGAAGAAGATTCAGAGGAATCAAGGGCAAGAAAGGCAAAGTTGCAAGAGATAATGGAGAGTGAGAATCCAGATGATGGACTTAGAGATTTCGTCATGGAGTCCGTTCGTAGACATATGGGAGAATTAAAAGGCAGTAGTAATGATAACGATGATGAGAAGTATAAAGAAAGAGATTCAAAGAGAAGAAGATGAAGAAGGGAATGAAATGCATGTATATTATTAAGATCTTACTTAAGTAATTGAAATTAATAAAAATTGAATCGAACCTTACCCTTGTATTGTATTGACTCTATCTAATATGTATATATTTATAAATACAAATAAATGAACAAATAGAATAAACAAATAAATCTATATAAACTTTTTCCTAAATCATGTCGTTTTATTTAATTACTGTTCATCTTCCTCCTCCTCGTCTTCTTCTTCTTCTTCAAAATCATCATCTTCTTCTTCTGAGTCACTTGATTCATTGAATGGTTCGATTAGGATACTACCATTTGGCCAGATCTCCCTTATATCCTTCAAGTAAGTTGTCTCCAAAGGCTGAAGTCTATAACGTGGCATTGGAGATACCAAATCGAATTTGAAACTATGTTCGTAATCTTCGATTTCAAAATCCGCAAATTCATCGTATATATTTTGTTTCAGTTCATCGATATCATAAGATAAGTACTCTTTGATCAGTTCTGATTCAGTTGAACCTTTCTCTTTGGCCTCTTTAATCAGTTTTGATTTACATTCAACAAATACAAAGACATCAAGTAATGTATTATCTTTGGTGAACTTTTTGATCACCCTTAAACCTTCATGATTTCTTAATTGTAAAGTAGTGTAATCACCTTTGATCCACTGAGTTTTTTCTTGTGAGCTTTCAGTATTTTCATCACTGAACAAATGTTGTATTTTGGTAGTTAAATAGAGTTCTTTTTGTTTTGATTTCAATAATTTCAATTTTTCTTTCCTCTGTTGTGATTCTAATTGAAGTTTTGCCTCTAATTCAATTCTCTTACGTTCTTCTTGACGCTCTTTGTCCTTCAATAAGGATTGTTCATATGCTTCATCTTGTTGTTGTCTTAATAGTCTTGAAAAATCAGTTTCTTGTTTATCATACCTTTGGGTTACTAATTGAGGTTCATACTTATCAACAATTCTTTGCAATCTTTTGATGAATTTCTTAATAAATACAGGAGAACTTTCTTCTGAATTGTTTGTGGTGGTTGTAGTGTTATTATTCAAGAGAATACTCTCAAATCCTTGACATTTTGTGACTATTGACATGGATGGGAATGTTGTACCTGTTGCCGAGACATTGGCAATTAGATTGACATAAGGTAAATAGCGGCAATTATAACTTTTACCAACTTCAAAAGGTTCAGGGTAACAAACATCACCACAGTATAAGATTATATTATTATCATTAATGAATTTGAGAACTGTTTCATTATTAAGACATTGTTTGAGGAATTTTGTGGATAATTCAGATTTTGAATTGACCAATATGACCATTAACCAACGCAATTCAATTTTAGCTAAGCTAAAAGCCTCGTTGAAATCACCTTCAAAGATGTTCAAATCACTTGGTTCACCAATCACTGAATCGAGGTACTCTTTAAAAGTTCTATTTGCTAGATCAGCCTCATCCTCTTCTTTATTGGAATCTCTCTCAGTCTTTTCAGTCTCTAATGATGCATGTTTTATATTTTTCTTCTCAGAGGGAAAATAAATTGGGGATTGAGGAAAACTGGATAAACTTTCACGTAATCCAAGAATCTTGAAAAGGTTAGGGAATAAAGGACCCAATATTTTTTCCAATCCAAATCCTACGACCCATAATAATTTGGGGAACAACATTAGTATAAATAAGATTGGAGATAAGATACTTATTGGTCTTCGTTGTTGATTCTTAGAGTTCAATCCATTGATCCCTACTGATGATTTCCATTTATTCGCTATTGGACCAGCCCTAGGTAATTTAGGAATGAGATCAAGATAAGGATGATCTATATAATCCATATGTGCAGCATTGGTATTCAATGCAAATGGAGGCGTATGTGGTTCAATCACATTACCATTTCCATTACGGTGTCCATTATTTGGGATGGCCCTATCGTTACCATTTCCAGCTTGGAAATTATCAAAAGTTGGGAAAGCTCCTCCATCATTTGGTTGATTGAAAGCATTTTGTTGATCATGTAGAAATGAGTCATGATCCAATAATGTAGGGAAATCGTTGTCAAAATACCTAGCTATAGCCACTTCTAAATTCCAATTTGTGACTTTCAATAATCGTAAGACTTTATCATGTTCATCATCTTTATAGTCTGTAATCTCTTTGAACTGAGTAAGTTGAACATCTTGTTCAGGTGTTAAATCAGCCATTGTGCATGAAACAATACTTCTGTACGTGTGTATGCGTGATGTTGAGTTTATAAAATCGTGGATAAGTCTTGGTTTCTTTTGGGGTGACCCTCTTGACCCTTGATAACTATCTAAACGAATCAATTGACTGAATATTCAGTGATAGCATCAATAGTTGAAGCAGTGATAATAATTCTTTGCCCTCCTGGGAGATTTCACATTTGGCAGAATTCGCGGCGGTGTTGGAATAATTTCGCTTGTTTGTTTGTTTACATTTATCTTTTCTTTGTTTATCTCTTGATCTTTGTCTGGTTCATTTGTTAGTCTTGTGATCAGGAACATAGTCACATTGAGAAATAAGGATGAGTGTAGCTTCAAGTGACTCTAGAAAATCCACAGCTCCTTCCTCAGCGGGTACAGGAAATAATGAGGGAAATATCAGGGTCTTTGTGAGAGTAAGACCATCTTCACGTCGTGAGCAAGAGGCATCTTCGGAGTGTCTTGTTTCTCCTATATCTGACAATTCTATAGTTTTGCATCCTAAAGAGCAAGATAATAATGAAGTTAAGAAGGTGAGTTATTCTTCTGCCAAATCTGAGAAGAAAAAATTCAGTTTTGATAGATGTATATGGTCGATTGATCCGAGTAGCGATGGTTATTGTGATCAACATAGTACTTACGATCTAGTTGGTGAAGAGATGTTACAGAATGCATTACAAGGATACAATAGTTGTATTATGGCATATGGGCAAACAGGGTCAGGTAAGACGTATACTATGATGGGAAAAGATTCAGATCCGGGTCTTATACCTAATTTATGTCATGATCTATTCGATCAAATTGATTTCATATCAGGAACTGAAAATGCTAAATTTACTGTACAATTGTCGTTTTTTGAGATTTATCAAGAAATGGTACGTGATTTATTGAATGATGGTAGTGGTAATACGAAATTGAAAGTTCGTGAAGGAAAGGATAAAATCCCATATGTTGAATCATTGACTGAAGTTACAGTCTCCTCGTATAAAGATATCGAGAAGCTTTTGGTTAAAGGAACTAGGAATAGAACTACGGCAGCAACGAATATGAATGATGAATCTTCAAGATCTCATTCTATATTGACCATTAAATTAACACAAGAGCGTTTCTTAGATAACTCATTGAAAAATTGTGCTAAAATTGTATCACATTTGAGATTGGTTGATCTTGCAGGATCAGAAAGGTCGAGTGCCTCAGGTGTTAATAAATTAAGACAAAGGGAAGGATCCCAAATCAATAAATCACTTACTACACTTGGTAGGATTCTTACTATATTATCGGATATTAGTTCCAAGAGGGCTAAGAAGGATACAGTGGTGCCGTATCGTGAATCCGTATTAACATGGTTGTTGAAGGAAAGTATAGGTGGTAATTCTAAAACAGCAATGGTAGCATGTATATCACCATGTGATTATGAAGAGACATTAAGTACATTACGTTATGCAACGATAACATCAAAGATTGAAAATCAAGCTAAATTGGTATCTAGTGAAACGACCTCCTTTGACATTACTTCAATTGTAGCAAAATATGAAAATGAAAAAGAAGAGTTGCTGAATTACATTGAGCTGCTGAAAAATGGGAACAATGAAGAGAATGAAATGAAGGTTAAAAAACTTGAGAATTATATTAATTGGCAATCTGAGTATATCATTAGTATGAATTTCAGAAATTCTGCAATGATTAAAAACTTAGAGAAGTCAAATAAGGAATTACTTGAAACAAACCAAAAATTGTCTTTATTATCAGTTAATAATGAAATCCCAACAAAGAAATCAGACAGGAGTATTGAAGTATTGGAGGAATTGAAGAAAATCAAAGATAGATTGATAACTGAAATCAAAGTTGATGATTTACAGAATGAGTTGGATAGTTTAATCAGTGATGAGAATAGTTTGATTAATAAATATTTAATTGAAGTATAGTTTATATACATATGTACACGAGTTAATGAATTGAATATACAAGGAGAGTATTGATCTACCGATTTAGAAAAATACTCTGGTGATATAATATACAATGGAGATTTTACAACCTAAATTAACAAACAATAGTTAGTAACGTACCCGAATTGGTATTGATGAAGTCATTCATTCCTTTGGTTAATTCATTTCAATAATCCGTGTGTGAATAGGAATGACATCGGATACAATATAATATAATGAAATACAATCATGTCTGGGACAGGCAATGAGGACATGCAATAGGTAATTAAGAAAGGCGATGAGGGGATGAAGGATGGGAATAAAATACTACAGATGATGAATTATTGTACAATTTAAAATGTTTTTTTTTTGTTTACAAAATGTGTTCGTTTATTTCACATTGCTTGGATGAAATATAATCAAATCAACTTCGACATTTTCCTGAAAGCAATTTCTTATTGTTTTAATTTGTTTCGATTTGTTATTTTTCTGATTTTTAAGATTGATACATATAAAAAAGAATTGCATTGCAACTTTTGCTTGCTTGTAGATATACTTATTTGTTAAATTATTTTTATTATTTTTTTTATCGATTACTCGCTCACTAATTCTAAGAACTCACTTTCTCTATTTCTCTCTTTCTGATCGTTTATTCTTTTTGATCAACTAGCCAAATATGAACCAACTTTGAGGGAAAAAAACCTTTACTTGATTTAACTTGAATAAAAAAAACAATTGTAGCCATATTGAACCAACCAATGAATTAAGAAAAAAAAATTACAAACCATACAATTGAGTTTCAAAAGTTAATATGTTTTCCTATGAACAATGAAGAGGGACAGGAAAAGATTTTAATTGATTTAATATCTTGATGGAGATCTTTCACGGCCGTAATCTCTGTTATCACCACCGGCGTAATCACCACCATCTCTTGAAGATCTGTATTCACCACGAGGAGGACCAGAAGGCATTGGTGGAGGACCATCTCTGAAACCTCTGTCAAAATCACCTCTGTAACCACCTCTATCACCTCTGTAACCACCTCTTGGTCTATATTCACCACCATAAGATGGAGGACCTTCTCTGTAACCACCTCTTGGTCTGTATTCACCACCGTATGGACCATCTCTGTAACCACCTCTTGGGATGAAACCACCTCTTGGTCTATATTCACCACCATATGGAGGACCTCTGAAACCACCTCTTGGGGCAAAACCACCTCTGAAACCACCTCTGTAACCACCACGGCCTCTGAAACCACCTCTGAAACCACCACGGCCTCTTGAAGGATGTTGTCTTGAACCAGAAGCAATAAATGGAGAAGTATCTTCTTCAGCAGCTAATTGAGAATCGATGTAAGTAACACCATTTAATTGAGAAATAGCACTTTCTAAATCTTCTCTTGAAGCGAATTCTAAATGACAGATACTTGGTTCTTCAATTGGGATCTTAACAAAAGTTGGAGTTAATCTAACTTCTTCTCTGATGAAATCCTTAAAGTCTTGCCAAGCAGTATTTGGTGGCAAGTTTGAAACCTTTACTCTATTTTCACCTCTTTTAGCATATTCTGGTTTTTGTTTAGCGTATTCAATTTGTAATTTTTCACCGTTGAATTCTTGATCGACAAAATCATTGAAAGCCTTGGAAGCATCTTCTGGAGTTTCATATTCAATGAAAGCATAACCTGGCATTAAACGTAATTCTTTTAATGGACCAGCAGCGCTGAAAAATTGTTCAATTTCTTCACTCTTGACTTCAGGACCAATTGGTCTGACAAAGAGTTGGACTTCAGAGTACTCTACTGACATTGTTGTGTTTATTTGGTTGATTTATTGTTATCTAAAGAAGATTGGTAGACTATATGAACAGACAAAGAAAGAATGATTGAATTTGTAACACTTCACGGGGGTTGATAAATTGCTCGACGTTTTGCCACTTCTGTCAAAAGAAAGATTCAGGGCGGGTAACTGTGGATCTCTTGATTTATGTATGATAAGCACTAAATGATTAGAACTAGAGTACTAACAGCACACTTGTGATACCAATTGCATAGTTATACTGTAAGTGATAAGATATGCTTTGGAAGACAGAAGTAGTGTTTCTTGGAGATGATGAAAGGCAAGTGTTGAAAAAATATACATGTTTATTTCCTACAGAAGCGGTTGTGAAAAGGAAATTTGATTTTACTCCACTGGTTTTCATACATGGGGGAGCATGGAGAGATCCAAATAATAAATATGATGACTTCGATTCTTTTGTCAAGTATATCGATAAATATTTGGGAGCGGACATAAATGCATCGGGTTATTCTGGAAGAGTCAATGAGCCACAGGTTGAATACAATTGTTACTCTCTGGAGTATAGACTCTCACCTGATGTTCAACACCCAACGCATCTACTTGATGTATTATCTGGATTGAAAGAAGTCTATAGAAGACATGGGGAAATAATATTGGTTGGTCATTCAGTTGGTGCATATTTGATCATGCAAATAATGCAAGAGAAAGTTATGAAAGAGTATACTAAGAATTTTTTAATTCCAAAGATCAATTCTATAGTGTTTTTAGATGGGATATATATACTATCTGATTTACTTAGGGTTTATCCTGAATATGCAGGTTTTGTGAGGGAGGCGTTCGTGAAAGTTGAAGATTGTGACGATAAAGATATAAAGCAAGAGGGAGAAGACTTGAGTATACTGAGAAGAATTGTTCTTCCGAGTGAATGGGTCTTAAAAGATTTCAAACAGAGTCTTGAATTGACACGATTGTATTCAGATTTGGAGAAATTGATTATTGTTCAGAGTACAAAAGATGAATTGTTAGATATGAGTCAGACTGAAGCTGTGTGTTTATATTTCAGAAATTTGTCTGAAAATATAAAAATAGAGAAGTTGATCGAAGATTATGGAGTTCATAATGATGTTTATGAGAATCCTCATGTTGCCCAAGCAATAGTCGATAAAATCATAAAAGATGATTAAATAATGCCTACGTTGTCGGATTCAGATTCAGATTGAAGTATATAGAATCTTGGAAGAGACATTATGACAAAACAATGTAAATAAAATGAATAGCTTGAATGAACCAGGAAATCGGCAAAATTGCCAAAAGCTACTACTAGACGATAGAATCATAAATAATGATAATAATAATAATAATAATTATAATAATTAAAAGCGTATGTTATATAAATGAATAAATAATTGAATTTATAATGGTTTTTTTGGCTTTGACCAATCTACTCTTAAGATCAAATTCTTATAACCTCTACCATCGAGGAATTGAATAGCTCTTTCAGCATCTCTTTCAGTTTCAAATTGAACATAAGCAACACCCTTTGATAAACCTGTATCTCTATTTCTAACAACGGTAATTCTCTTTGCAGGACCTAAAGCGAATAATAATTCTTCATCAATCATTCTTTCATCAACTATATCATTCAATTGAGTAATTCTAATTGTAGTAGAATCATCACGTTCGAAACCATTACCTGCACCTGGTTTACCGCCGTTTCTAAGATGTGGAGGCATGTAAGATGAAGAACCAGAAGTAACAGCAGCTTCTGCTTCTGCTTCTGCTTTTTTACTTTGTAAGTCAGCACCAAGAGTTTCTTTATATGGACATTGGGCAGTTAAATGAGCACCAGTACAAAGTCTACAAGTTAATGTCTTCTTAGGTTGAATAGAACCTTGTTTCTTTTCTTCTTGTTCTTTTTCCATATCTTTTCTCCAAGTTGAAGAAAGGTGTAATCTAACAGCATCACCAAATTGAGTTGTTCTGAGATCAGGACCTTCAGTTGTATTATTTTTTTCTTCACCATATCTTGCCCACTTTCTTCTTGCAGCAACAGCAGGATGAACAATCTCTGTTACCTTCTTTTCTCTGATCTTTTGAGTAACTTTCACTTTTTTACCTTGATCATTTAATTTATATGAAATAACCAATTTTGTTCCATCTGGTTTTTGAATAACTTGATTTGGAGGTAAATCCTCAACTACATCTGCCCATGATGATGAAGGCACGCTTTGTACGGAAGTCATATTATATGATTATATGATTATTACAAAGCTTGTTATATATCGAATCAACCGTAACATCTAAACCATTTACTTCATGTTAGAAGTGCTTTTATGGAAAATTTTCATAGAGCGTTGCCCATTCAATGGCCGCGTCTATCGACCTTAATAAATTTAACCCGTCGCGTCTTCCTGGTGTCTCATGTGCGTGTCACTAAAACCAGGGCACTACCCTTTTCAATCCGTGCACCATCAAAAGACACAAATAGCCTCGGCTATATCAATCAGCTAAATAAATCAAATAAACTGTTAAATTGCAATTACAGCTATGTAAAGTAACTATTGCTCGTATAACTCTATATACTCTTTTTATTTACAATTTTCTTGATTTGATAAGTTTTCTATTATTTATAGGGTTCAATTGGTTCCCGGATACTTTCAATACACATTCAATTGCATCCCTATTTATAGGTTAATCTCATTGAAAGAGGTTTATTACAAATTCTAATAATATTCCATTGACTCTTTAATTGCCATTGTCAAATTATCAGATCAGATTACTTTTTTATTCATTAATACTGTTGGATTAGTTTAATTTGCTTCAAAACACTTGTTAGTCTCGGAATTGTATCTTACTGTACCTGTGTTGTTGTCCCATTAGTTCCTTGTTCATTCACTCTAAAACTCGCATACTCACTTGACCATATACACCCACTCTTATTCACTTCCACGGACCCCCACTAATGAACTCAAACTCGGTACTCACTTCTCACCTCACATTAGAAGACCCTTCTCATCTACAAGAGCAACAGCAGCAGTTACAACAACAGTCTCAAAATTCAATTACCTCAAATAATTTGAAACCATTTTGTTCAACAAGCACTCCTTTGAAAAAATATGCTACACAAGTAATGAGTAGTACAACTTCAAGTATACCGACATTGATCGATCATGCAACAAGTTCAACTGTACCTTTGATTGCTAACACTGCTTCAACAATTACACATACTGTTGGTTGTTCTAATACTGATCAGAGTAAGCAATTGAGTGATATCTTGAAAAATTCAACTATTGACGATGATTTACCAAGACTTGCTCAAGAATTGAAATATAGAGAATTATTCAAAGGAACTTCAAAATTTGATGGTAAAGCTTTCCAACATTTTTTCTTAGCTCAAGAATTGAAAACTAGTACATTGCCTGTAATCAATGATACCACAAGTGATGATCATGATTCAAATGATTCGAATTCTACGAATTCAGGCCCAAAGTCAACCCCTCATTCAAATAAACATAATGAAAAAATTAAAAATCAAGATGTTAACAAAAATGCAATTTGGAATCTTTCTTTTTCTCCCGATGGGAAATATCTTGCATCTGCAGGTGAGGATGGTATAATAAGAATATGGGAAATTATGTCTTCTGTATTGGATAGAGATGAAATGAATTTCCTCTCAAATTCTGAAACCACTTCAACTGATGAAAATGAAAACTCAGCAACAGCAACAAATAGAAAAAATTCTCTTCGATCAAATGGTCGTCATAGAAATTCTTTTTCAAATAATACAATTCAACCAAATATCTTAGAATCAATGAGTAGAAGTTCTTCAGTTTCAAATCAACCAATGAATAATAGTCCGTCAAATAATCATATAAACTATAATACCCTTTCTTCATCCCCATATGCACCTGTATTTAAACCAACTCCAATAAGGGAGTTCCATCATTCTGATAGTGTATTAAGTATAGACTGGTCAAGAAATAATTTCTTGTTATCAAGTTCAATCGATAAAACAGTTAAATTATGGCATGTTGATAGACCAGATTGTTTATCTGAATTTAAAGTTGATCCATACGTAACAGCTGTTAAATTCCATAAATCTGATGATCGTTTTTTTGTAAGTTGTTCAGTCAGTGGAGTTGTCAATGTTTGGTCAATCTTAGATAAAGAGATTGTTTATGAATACAAGATTGGTAAAATCTTAACATGTATTGAATTTTCACCTGATTCTGAAGAAATATATGTTGGTGGTGAATGTGGTGTCTTTTACATATTGACAACAAAAGGTTTAATTCATGTTGCCCATGCTTTCATCAAAAGACGTAATAAAACTCCAAGAGTTACTGGTATTGAATCTTTCAAAACTGAAAATGATACAAAAGTTTTGGTAACTACAAATGATTCAAGAATTAGATTATTTTCTCATAAGGAAAAATTATTAAACGTTAGATTCAAAGGTTTGGATAATGAACAGTCAACTATAAAAGCTTCCGTCAATGAGAGTCAAGATTACGTTATATCAGGTTCTGAAGATGGTTGGGCTTATATTTGGAAATTGGATATGGATTTATTACATAAAGCAATTGAGAATCATCATAATAAATTTGGTTTTGATATAACCTCTTTTTTCAAAGATGAAGATTGTCTTTATAAGAATAGAAATTATGGTGCTTTCCATGTTCATCATTCCCGTTGTAATTCTGCTATTTTTGCACCAAGGGCAACTTTAAAACTATTAGAATTGAGTGATGATCCTGTATTTGATTTATCGAATAAATATAAATATTTGATAAAAGATACGAATACAGTGGATAACATGAATGATTTATCAACTGCTATAATTGTAACAACTGATAATGGTGGATTGATAAGAGTATTCAGAAGAGATTTTGCTTATCCAATTAGAAAATTTATCAAGAGTAAGAAGCTGAAATCTGAAATTCAAAAAAGAGCTTTGTCTTCATTAAGTATTACTAGAGAAAGAAGTAGATCTTCTTCAAATAGAAGAAGGAATTCAAGTGATAAACATACAAGTTTAGTATCAATCTTGAAAAATCATCACAATAGCCATAGTCATAACAATAACACTAATAATCATATTTTAACTCATACGACTACAATCAATGAAGATACTTCAACGGATTCAACAAGAGGAAGAGAAGCTTATAATAACTATTCTCTTATGGAAAAACCTCAGCTTGCATCATCTATAGTGAACGTGTTAGCCAATAAACAAGATAAATTAAATCCATTATCCCCACAAACAACAAGTTTTACTCCTTCAGGAAGAGGAGATTCGGTTAGTGATTCCAAAGGAGAAGAGTCAATTAGTAAAATAACGTTCTCTCCTTCATTTGGTGGTGTTGGAACGCGTAAACTTAGATCAGATACAGATGCAAGTACTAATCCATTGGAATTTTCCGTTGATCATATCAATAAGAATTCTAATGGTCACAATATAGCAAGAGATGATGAAGATGATAGTGGTTTACAATTAGATTTTGATAGTACACTGACAAAAGCAAAAGATGTGCCTGTGGAGACACATCATGATACTGAAAATGATAACGATAATGATAACGATAATGATAACGATAATGACAATTCAGATCATATTACAAGATGTTTGAATTGTAATGGGGGAAAATTCACAGCAAAGCAGGATATTAACGATAAGATCAATTTTTACTGTGATTCGTGTGGTCAAAGATTGATATAGTCTATATAAATCGTATATATAATTATATAGAAAGGTCATATAACATATACTATCTTACCGAAATCTTATACAATACAACATTTATTCAATGTTGCAAACTCTTTTGGTTATGAAGCGCTGTCGTTTTTCTCATTTATACACGCCTTCTTTTAAATAACAAGCTTGGATCTAATTTATTTATATACACAATCGTGAATGTTACCAATCTAATATACGTATAATCAAGGAGATCTATTAGACAACCCTCGACAGGTATTAGATCAAGAAGATGACTACGACTTACCATTCTCCAGGATTGAGCATTCAAGATAGAACTTTAGAATTTCAACAATGTGTTACCACATTCAGTAGACAACATCAAAGTAAAAATGGTAACAATAAATCCAAATCAACTGATAAAACTGGTAGTAACCATGCAGATACTAATGGGAATTCAGTTAGTAAGAGTGAGTTTTCACAAAGGGCCAGTTTGATAGCTAAGGATATAGCACGTGTCACTTCATCTTTGGGTAAATTAGCGATGTTAGCTAAACAAAAACAACTATTTAACGAAAGACCAACTGATATGGTTGAATTAACGTATATTATAAAACAGGATATTTTCAAGATTGAAAGAGCTATAAAGGATTTACAAATTCAAACTAATTCTAAAAAATCAAATGAACCACAAATTAATACGTATAATAAAAATGTTGTTCAATTACTTAACACAAAGACGAAAAATATAAGTGAGGAATTCAAAACTGTATTAGAGATAAGACAACGTGCGGAATTAGCTCAAAAGACTCGTCAAGAACAAATATTCGCCGCTGCTGCTGCTTCTGCTAATAATACTAATAATACACTCGATGGTACGGCGAGTGGCAACAACAATAGTCATAATAATCAAAATAATCAAAATGGTATTCAAAATAATAATAATAACGATGTGAATATTCCATATGCATTGAGAAATAATAAACAAACTTCAGAGAACCCGTTTTTAGCAGGTCTTAATAATGGGTCTATGGATGATGATCCAGATGTATCTTATCCAAGTAATGAATTCTTATCGATTCCAGATCAATCACAACAATTATTATTATTAGAAGAACAAAATAATCAATATGTTCAAGATAGAAATAGAGCAGTTGAAGCAATCGAATCGACTATTCAAGAAGTTGGTGGATTATTCCAGCAATTGGCAACTATGGTTCAAGAACAAGGTGAAGTAATTCAAAGAATTGATAATAACGTTGAAGATATAAGTCTTAATATAAGTGGTGCTCAACGTGAATTATTGAAATATTATAATCATGTATCTAGTAATAGATGGCTTATGGTTAAAGTATTTGGTGTTTTAATCTTATTCTTCTTATTATGGGTTCTAATTAGTTAGTTATAATATTTTTAAACCATTTTATAAAATATATACAAAAAATTAATTAATTCGCTTGATTAATTCAGTTCAATTCAATGATTTTTCTTCAAATGATTTTCTAATTTTGAATCAGTACTGAAAGTTTTAAAACATGATTCACATTTGAAAGGTCTACTATGAGTCTTCATATGTTTATTCAAATTACTTGACTCATTGAATTTCTTACCACAAACCTCACATTCTAATGGTTTAAATCCAGTATGAGTCCTATTATGAATACTCAACGATGAAGAAGTCTTGAATCTCTTGTGACAAATATCACAAACAAATGGTGTTTCTCCAGTATGCACACGTTTATGTTGTTGTAACATCAATTCTAATGAAAATGTCTTATTACATTGATCACATTCAAATGGTTTGTGTAATGTATGAACGTGTAAATGTCTTATTATTTTTTGTCTTTGTGTAAAAGGTGATGTAATACCTCTATTACATGCTTTCCAGTTACAAATATACTGAGATTTGCCTGATTTGATGTGACAATCAATTAAATGATCAGTTAATTCCTCTGTTGTTTTGAACACTTCCTCACAACATTTACTTGAATCATCCTCGTCTAACCAACAACATTGATACTTTCCATTGGGTAACAACGCTGTAGCCTTATTATCATCTTCCTCTTTTGCTTTTTTCGCCTTTACTTTGCTATAATTAGGTGACAATGCCCAAGGAGCTAACGTTCCATCTTCTTTGAACCCATGTGAAGCAGGGAAATGCTTCAAGAAATCATCCAATTGAGTGGTAACAAACCCACAATCTCCCCAATGACAAAGATATGGAGGTACTTTATACTCACCAACACTATCGAAATATCCTGTCTTCAATTGGTTCTGCTTCTTTTGTAAGTCTGATGTCTTGAGAATATCATGGTATCCAACTAAATGCTCAACCAATTCAGAATTATTCGAAAATCTGAATACATGATCAGTTTCATCTTCATCATTATTATTCTTACACTCTCCAAAAATACAGGGAAGAATTCTTTTTGTCTCGATTTGTGAAGTTAGTGTCGTTTCAGATGATGTGCTTGGGGATTTTGAGTCGGTGTCAGATGATGATTCACTAGTTGATTCGTCCTCCTTTTCTTCAGACCTTTCAACTTTCAATCTTTTCTTATCTGGTTCATCTACTTCTTTTTCATCTTCTCTTCCTCTTTCTAACTTTGTAGTCTTATAACTAGAAGTCAGTTGTTGGTGTAGTTGAGAATGATGTGGATTCAAGTGTTGATGACGATGAACTAAAAGGTGATGATGGTGATTGGGACTTGTTGCAGGTATAGTATTATGTGTATCCTTAGAAGAGTTATTCAATTCTTGTTGTGTTGTCTTAGCTGTCGTGGATGCAGTCGCTGAGGTAGACGTTGCTGGTGGTGGTGGATGATAATGAACATGATGATGATGGGGAGGTAATGAATCGTGCTTGTCTGATTTATTATTCAATTCCTTGATCTTATGAGAAGTATGTGTTCTTATCCTTTGTGGTTTCCGTTGATAATCTCTTCTCTCATCTTGATCTTGCTTCTGGTTTTGATTCTCTTGATGTTGATGGAAATGGATATGACCTTGATGATGGATTAGATTATTAGAAAACTGACTATTGAACAGATTGAACTCGTCAAAGAGTGGTATTGAATTACCATTACCAAGACTCTGGTTTTGTTGTGTAGTCGTGGATATTCTCTGTTGTTGTTCATTGACTATAAACTCATGCACAAGATTCGCATTTGTTTGATCATGATAGTATAGATGATGGTGATGGTTTGGATTCGTAGTGGTAGTAGTATTCGAGTTATTAGACTTGAATTTTTTATTTGAGTCACGTAAATCACTGATATATTCATTATTTGGTGAACTAGCTGTAGTATTTGTAGGGTTATAAAAACTCATCGATGCAAGATTTGAAGTATTTGAGAAAGGAGAAGATATTGATGATGATAATGATGTCAATGTTGTTGATGATAGTATGGGTAATAAAGGCAAAGTAGGATATTGATTCAATGTAGATGTTGAATTATGATTCACTTCACAACATACAGGTGACATAACTATACATTCAACCACTTCATCTTCAGTTATTGTAGTCGCAGGACTATTACTATCATTATTATTCTGTTTGTCCCCTTTTGTTTTATCTTTGCTCTTTGTTGATTCTGTGTTATTGTTGTTTTCAGTTGAATTATGACTACATTCATCAAAATTACAGTACTCAAAACAATAATCAATAAATTCCAAATCAGATTTGGTTATTCTTGATGAATCATTATTGTTATCATTATTATTATTACTTCCATTTTTCTTCGTATGAGATTCATCAAAACAACAAGTTAACAATTGTTCAAACTCTTCATTCTCAATATCTTTATTAGAGACAACAGTGTTATTGAAACCATGATGATTAGGACAATCATCTCCACATTGTCTATGATTTTCTGTTCTTTGATTCACATTCTGAGTTGAAGTACTACTATTATTATTATTAAGTGCAAAACAATCACTATTATCACAGCATTTATCCCAGAATGAATCTGAATTGTTTGTAGATAAGATCAAATCAGAAGTCATTTTTGAATTTGGATTCATCATCATCATATTTGAATAACTCATGTTTAGTAATAATAATTCTTATTCAAAACAACGTATGATAGAAGCAGAGAATTAACATATACAGATATACTCATATGACAAACGTTCACGAGTACATGAAACGGAAGCAATATCTATATATATATATATATATATATACAACTCCTACGCATGAGTAGATAAAAGGAGATAAAAAAAGATTCGGCAATGCATGCATGCAGTTATTTTCTGAACTATGGGGGCAACCCTGGTGGTTATCGCTCATTAAAATTTAAATTTATTGTTCGGGGTTTTCAATATTTCTTTTCCAAATTGAGCATTTTTTAGTTTACAGGTGAAATTCAAATATTTCAACAATAGTCAAATGATTTAAAGACAAGAACAGTCTATGAACCTTAATCTGAAACTACTATCAACTTATATATTGGAAAAAAATGTAATACTTTCAACTTATAGCTATTGGGGAAAAAAAAAGTAATACTAGGCATTTAAGCAAATGCAAAATATAAAAAAAAAATATGAAGGATGCGAGGTTCGAACTCGCGCGGACAACGTCCAACAGATCTTAAGTCTGCCGCCTTAGACCACTCGGCCAACCCTCCAATTATTACCAAAAAAAGGGCATAGTTTGTGCAGTGTCTCGAATGTCTATCACGTGACTTTTTTTCTTTCAGGAGAGATCACTCCAGAGTTATTCATCAACAAATAGTGTAAATCTTCAGCTAAGCAACATCGTATGAAGATGGAACTGGTAGATATCCTTTTCCAAAACAGTTAGGTTACCACATACTTAAAATAATAATAAAAAAAATAATAAATAAAACTATTGAATAAATTTATATACGTTATATACTAACACAGATAGTATTTGATGAAATTAATAAATTGACTAACTATTCTTTGTTTATTTTAATACCTAATTTCTTCTCTAATTCTTCTCTTGAAGTGGGTAATTGACCACCAGCAGGTGGTTCATTCTTAGATCTAAAATCTTTATTCACTTGATCCATAGTAACCCATTCAACACCTTCATGTTTATTGATATGTTCGATTAATCTTTCATGCATCATAATAACATGAGGTCTACCTGATACATCAGGATGACAAGTAATTGGGAAGACAAATTCATCATATTCTCTATAGAAATAATCAAAATGATCTCTCCAAATATCTTCAATATCTCTTGGATTTGCCCAACCATAAGAATCACTTGTACCTTTGATAAACATCATTGGAGGTAAATCATCAATATACCAATTACCTGGGATTTCAACAAGTCCTGTTTCTTGTTTACCACGAACTAAAGGTTTCATCCATTCTTCAGCTTTTTTAGAATAATCGATTTTAGTCCATGTATCACCAGGTCTAAACCAATAACATTGACAATCATGATGAGACATTGAATGATCATATTCAATACCATAATCTAATAACATTTTAACACCTTGTTCTGAAGTTTCCCACCATGGAGCAACTGAACCAACTGGTGGTTTACCATTATTAAATTCTGTAATTAATTTGAAAGTTTTATCTAATACATCTTTTTGTTGTTCAAAAGTCATATCAACTGGATTTTCATGTGAATAACCATGTAAACCAATTTCATGACCCGCATCTCTAATCATAGCACATTCTTTAGGGAAAGTCTCTAATGAATGACCAGGAATAAACCAAGTTCCTTTAATATTATATCTATCTAACATTTTCAACATTCTTGGAATACCAACTTCACCTGCAAATAAACCTCTTGAAATATCACTTGCTGAATCTTCACCACCATATGAACCTAACCATCCAGAAACGGCATCGATATCAATACCATAACAACATAAAACTCCTTCATGGAGTAATAGTAAGTTAGTAATTTACCCCTTAATATATTCCGAGCAACGATTGCAACTCAAGTTAACATACTTTTTTTAGCCATTGTATAATTCAAAGATATAAATCAAATCAAACTACTTTATTACAATCACTTATAATATTCCAATTGAGTGGAGAGAAAGATTGTAAAGATAAAGGAAGAATAAACAAGAATTTATAACTAATTCTCCGACTCGTGAAAAGATTGAAATATGAAAAGATAAACGGGGCTGCAGTCCCTGTAAATTACCGAATCGGGAAGTAAGAAGTTAGTGATAAGAAATTGACTGATTGTTTCACTTAGCGGCTGTATATAAGAACATATGATTGGATGGATGGTTGTACGGATAAGCAATGGGTGAATGCTAACTGATCACTTGTATTCCAGTTATACAATTATACAATTATCGCAATTGACTTTGTATATATGCTTTACTCAAGTATAGATAGGAATAAATCAATCTTCACTATGCTCACATAGTAAACAACGCAAAGAAATGAGAAATTTAAAATGAGAGAGGAAATTAATCTGGAACATCTTCGGGTTTTTGTTTAGCTTCATATTCAACAATTGATATATCAATTAATCAATTAGGATGAACTTTTCGATAAACACAATTGTAAGTGGACCACCTGCATATATCTACGGTCGAGATTGTGGGTATTGTCATGGTAAAAAGGAAAAGATTTCAAATGGATATAGTATACCTAGTTTGAAAAAATTGTATGAAAAAAATGAATTAAAAGGGTATCCTAATTCAATCACAATTGGGATAAATTTTCAATTATTAGACATTTGGGAATATGAAAAGATGATAGATAAAGGGTTTAGAAGAAGTAGTTCGTTTATATATAAGACTGATTTATTGAGAAGTTGTTGTAGGATGTATACAATTAGAACAAATTTGGAGATGTTTCAACCTAGTAAAGAGCATAGGCATAATGTTAATAGATTTTTGAAGAAAATAGATGGATTTAGTGATAATAATAAAGGAGGGTATGATATTAAGGAGAAGATAATTTCAGGAGAATTGAAATCTGATAAAGATAAATTCAAGACAAAATTGGAATCACCAGATTTCACAGATGAAAAATTTGAATTATATAAAAAATATCAACATATTATCCATAAAGATGCATTAGATGATATTAGTGAAAATCAATTCGATGAATTTCTATGCTCATCACCATTCAAGACAGAATTGTTGAGGCATGATACAAAATATTGGGATAAATTAAATAGATGGAGAGAATTTGAAACGAATGAGATTAAAAAAGATGAATTTCTGGGACCTGTTCATGAATGTTATTATATGGATAATAAATTGATTGCAATAGCGGTATTAGATATATTACCAAATAGTATATCATCAGTTTATTTTATATGGGATCCAGATTATAAATCACTAGGATTGGGCACTTTGAGTGCAATAAGAGAGATTATATTAACTAATCAATTAAAGAAAGATTATTATCATTTAGGTTTGTATATTGGAGATTGTGAAAAGATGAAATATAAAGGTAAATTTGGAGGTGAAATAATTGATCAAACGAGTAGGAAAGTCATCAAATTAAAAGATATTCAAGATGTTATGTTTACTGGTGAATTAATTAGTTATAATAAGGAACAGCAAGAGAAAGAACCAGAATATAATGAGGATTTAGAGGTTATTGAAAATATCAATGAATTTTCCAATTATTCTGATTTGATATATGGATTTCATAATAATGAAAGTAATCCAAGTTATCAAATAGCTAAAAAATCAACAGATGAATTGATTCTAAAATATAAATCATTATTTGAGTTAGATGAGTTTGAAATTGAAGTTGGAGAATATAAAATATGGGAATTCAGTACAAGATCAAAAGTTTGTTATGCATTACCTTTAATTGTTCCTGGTTTGATACCAATTCAACAAATGTTTAAAATAATTAAAGAGAAGAAAAAAGATATGAAATGTTTATTTTATAATTATGCTACAAGATCAGTTGATTTTTGGGATTGGGATTTCAATGATGTATATGATGAGGATAATTCAAGGAATAAATATGTTTTTGATATTATAAGACTATTTGGTACAGATTTCTTGACATATAACGTTGTGTTAATACCAGCAGGTTAGTTATGTTACTATGGAACAAGGCGGTGAATATAAATATATCGGTTTCTTTCTTATACTTGTATCTTTTTATATATAAAACCATACATTTCTAAACGATATAATGAAACTATAAACTTCCTAAACGCAATGAAACTAGTTTGATGAATATATTTGTAAAACTCATTTCTTTCATATTCAGTATGGAAAAAAGTGACGGGAACTCTCTTCACTAAAAACTACTACTCTGCGGAGTCAATCCGTCAAATCAGAGAAACAAGGCGGTGGTTTGTATTGACATGCGCGGCTGAGGCTGAATGTTTTCTTTAACTTCAGTCAGGTTTAATTAATACCTATATGATTCTTTTGGTTTTCTTACATAATTATCTAGAAGTTAGTAATTTATTAAAATAGAGTATTTGGTGAATAAAGTTTTACTAACTTGAACTTTAAATCTAAAATGAACCCCTGTGAAAACGGGAGAAAATTTGTTGTGGATGAGCGTAGAGAAAATGTCGCGGATGGCTAATAAACTGCACCAAAAGCATTGATTTTAGGAGGGTAACTTATATGTGATGACAGCAGAATAATGTTGTATCATGATAATAGAGAAACCCTTGCACCACCATGGGAAGCAGATAAGAAGGGGGAAAGAAGATAGGTTGGATATATTGGGGTACGTAGACATCTTATCATTGATTAAGTTAAAAAAGATAGACCTTATCAAGGAAAGATGTATAATTATAGTAGTTTATTGAATAATCCAGACCACCCTATTATATCTAGGATATTTGATCCAACTGATATAAAAATAACTTCAACTAAGAAAGGATTAGGCAATGATAAGAAAAATGAAGGAGAATTAGAAGATGATAATTATTATTTCAAATATCATAATGAGTTGAATTACTTGATATTGAATTATTTGATATTTGAAGGATATGAGAATAGTGTTTTAGAATTCTCCAAATGTTTAGGATTGAATTTCATAGTTGATGAATTGGAAAACGGAGATAATGAGGGAACTATTGAGTTTGGTGGTGATGATGATGATATAAATTGTTTTGATGATGAGGATCCATTTTCAACAGTTGAGTTTTTTGATCCAGAAGTTATTGAAGATAATATCAATCAGTACTATGATAAATTGATCAAAGATAAGAATAAAGATATAATAATGATATCACCTGATAAGATTAAAAGATTAACATTTGGATTATCAAGTATCAAGATACGTAATAAGATAAAATTATTGATACTTTCTGGAGATATCAAGAATGCAATTGAATTGATCAATTTGAAATTCCCAAGTTTATTTGAAAAGAATCAGTTTATTTATTTCAAGTTATTACATTTGAATCTTATTGAAATAATTAGAAACCATTTTGAAACAAGTGAAGTTGGTGATAATGATGAAAAGGAAAGGGTATTTTTGGATAATGTTTTGAATTTCATAAAGGAGAAATTATCAACGATAAAGATATTACAGAATGAGAATTTTATAAAAGAATTAGAATTAACAATGGCATTATTATGTTTTGGTAATTCATTTAAAGATGGACAAAATTCTAAAATACCACATAAATTAAAATCATTGATTGATAAAAAATTAAGAAAAGATGTTTCTAAATTGGTTAATAAATCAATTTTAATCAATTTAAATAATGAAGATTTGAGTAATCTTACAAATGATTTGAAATATAATGATTATTACTCATTCAAGATGTTTGATAGTGGTAGCAATAGCAATAGTAATAGCTCTAACACTAATACCAGTATATCAAATCCAACAGTACCAGTTATAATAAAAGAAGATAATTTGATAACAAAAAATATTAACAACGACGGTATAATAACAAAAGATGAATTAAAGAATAAATTTGAAGAAATTAGTAATATTAAATTAAATTCATTATTAAAATTATGGATTTATTCAATTTATTTGAAAGATGATAAGACACCACAACCTATAAATATTGATAAATATATTAATGAATTATGTAGTAATAATTAAACTATTGACCGTTGATCCGGTACTTATATTCAAATTACATAAAAATTCATCATCTTTGTTTAATATGACATTACCCTTCTTGTCAAATATGAACACATTATCAATATTGAAGTTTTTATCTTTTAAATCATCGTATATCTTAGATTCTTTAAACCAAGATAATAATTTTTGTTTGAGGAATAATAAATTCGTACCATATTCAGGATCTTGATATTCATCAGGTGAGAATTCAAAATGGTATTTGATATTCTTAGAAAACATGAACTTATCTTTCAATTGCGTATATTTGATTTCATCAATAGGTATGTCAGTCTCGACTATGTTTAGTTTAACATATACATGAGCACAGTGCGTTGGAGTTTCAACGAATATATCATGACCTGGTTTATTCCAAAGACAAAACAAAACACCAATATAAATAATCAATTCATATAAACTTATTAATATAAAACAATAGACAAATAAAAGACTTATAAAAGCTGATGATTTGGAAGTTAATAAATCATTTGTAAGTGATGTCTTGGATAATATCGATTTAATGAATGAATTTGATATTATTATATATTTATGAAGAGTTGAAAAGAATTGTGTTGTGGTCGTATATACATCTTCCATATTCAATTAGTTGATTCCATTGACTGATTATGTATAACATTCAATCACCTATGATCGCAAAATAATTGAAAAATAGATCATAATCCGATATGTTCTACAAGACGATCGGGTTAACTCCAATTTGATCTGGTTTATCCGGGTCTCGGGAAAAGTTACCCGGATAAATTTGAATCAGTGGGGAAATTGATCTTCGAGTTCTTCGAGAATGAGTGGGTGGGGTGTTTCCCTGTTTCCCTGTTCATAGTGGGGTTATTTGGTTGTCTGTTTTGGGTGGTTTGTATGTATGTTTCGTATGTATGTTTGGTAATCTGTTTTACTGTATACAACTAGTTCAGTTATCACTTAATTGATCTCAATATATAATAAATAATTGTAACTAAAGAGCAAAATAGGTTGAAAATTATTAGTGAATAAATAAAGTTATTCACAAAATGTGGGGAAATTAAGTGAGGCATTTTTAATTAGAGTATTTGAAAATGTGGTGAAATTTTTGAACTTAATACGTTTTCGGTGATTGGTGTGGGATAGTATTTCTCTATTTGTTTGGTTTTTAGGATAAATGGGAAACAATAGTAGTTTATAAACATAGAACAAACACATTCTTAGAAAGAAAACTAACTCAGGGAAAACGGAATTCGGAAAGCGTATTCCAGAAGTCCACTAATTAGGCAATTTGAGTTGATGCTTACTGTATGTAGTATAAATCCATAATGTAGCAATAGTATTTATTTATTTTTAGAATAGTGGAGAAGTTTATGAATCTAATTACCAAATTGGGAGTCTTGATTGCCCAATTTGGAAGTTTCCTACTAACTAAAGTAAATATAACAGTGGCAACTGAGTATTCTTCCGTTTGTGAATATGTGTTTGTGGTATTTATTCTGACTTTATTCTGGTAATCTTGGTAATATTTAGTTATATTGGGATAGGCATGAGTAGTCAAATACGTAATATTGGATAACTATTGCCAATTGCCAACTAATTGATACTAATAATAAACAGTAAATCAGTAACCCACATAACCCACAAACCCACAACCAATAAAGATTGCTATGACAAATCGAGTGTCACATGTGATAATAAAATACTCGCTAAAATTATGCCAATATTAAACAAAGTAGTAAGTAAGAACAGCTGAAGATCACAATATCCGCCTAATTACCCCACATATTAACCTATTAATCGTCATTCTTTATTTATGAAACCATACATGCTTACTCAAATTTAAAGTTTTTTATTCCATTCCTCTATTGGTGGTATTCGCCAGTGTAAACTAACTTTGTTAGTTGTGGTGTCTTGTTAATATTTCATCTTCTGTAAATAAGGGAAATAAACGGCATTAAAAACTTTTTTATATAAATACCTTTTCATTCCCCTGTTTCTTAATTTCAATGTTCAATTTTATATTCAATATAACTTTTTTATATTAAGTTATTTTCATTCTTTAAATAATCATATTTCATTCACTTACTCAAAATGCAATTCTCCAAAGCCACTTTATTATCAATTGCTTTATCTGCTATTTCTTCAGTTTCCGCCGCTGAACAAGATGCCTTTATCGTTGCCTTATATGGTGATATTAAAGGTAATGTTAATGAATATTTATCATATGTTGGTGTTCATACCGATGGTGCTCAAGGTTTAATTGCTTTATATCAAGGTATTGCTACTTATACTGATAATACTTACACTACTTTGATTGATGATGCTCAATATGCTTCTTTATCTGCTTTTGCTACAGGTTTACCATGGTATTCAACTAGATTAGTGCCAGAAATTTCTGAAGCTGCTGCTACTCTTTCTCCAGCTACTTCTTCTGCTGCTGCTTCTTCTTCCTCTGAAGTTGCCACCACTTCATCTGAATCTCCATCTTCCTCCGAAGCTGCTTCTTCTTCTTCTTCTGAAAAGGCATCTTCAACCGAAGCTTCTTCTTCCACCACTGAAGCTGCAAAGACTACCGAAAAGGCTTCTACTACTACTGAAAAGGCTTCTTCATCTGCTTCTGTTGCCGTTGCTACCGGTGCCGCTGCTAATGTTAGACCAGATGGTATGGTTCCAATGTTATCTGCTGGTCTTGTTGGTTTATCCGCTGGTCTTGCCTTATTATTATAATTCCTTTTGGATTTATAATTTTTCAAGTATGATACCAATCAATACCCAAATTATTTATTATTTATTTAAACTGATTAGAGATTTCTTTAATCAATTATTAGTTTACTCTTTTTTGATCACTACAAAAATTTATTTATTTATTTACTTATTTTTTTCAGTTTGTATTTTTTGTTATATCTAAACTTACCTTTGATTAAAGCAATTATTGGTAATTTATAAACAAATATAAAACAATTAAACATTTTACTCTATTCAGTCTGTCTAGTAAACATTCGTAATTATGAATCACAAAAAACACAAAGATGAACAGAACATAAACACAAAGAAATCACAAAGAAATCACAAAAATTTTTGAAATCACAAAGATCACAAATCACAAAGAAATCACAAAGGTTCCGGGTTCTCCGTATTATACTTCTAACCCTAATTAATTATTCATTCTAGAACCCCCTTTTTTGCATTTCAAGAGGAACTAGAAAAAGCAATTCCTAAACTCTTGAAATAATTGAAAGTTTAGATCTAATTTATAAACTAACGAAAACTATTTTTGTATATGAAAAATTCAATTCACATTATATATAGATTTAAAATCACGACATTGTTTTCTTGTCATAGTTTATATGTTGATTTAATTGATGAATTCTAATCATTCAAGGGTATAGCTCAAGGTATAAGTATGAATAGATAGTTATTACTTATATATATCAAAAAGAAGTAAGAGTAAGACTACTTGTGAGTCGTACTCAAAATAATCATTGGTAAGGATAGAAGGAAAAAATAAAAAAAAAATGAATTTCACCCGAGCGGGGAGTCGAACCCCGAATCTTTTGATTAGAAGTCAAACGCGTTAACCATTACGCTACCCAGGCAATTTTCTGTAAAAAAAATTGCGATGCCAATCGGATCATTAGAAAAACTGGTCACGTGATTAGATATGCTAACTCGGTTTTGATTTTCTAAAAAAGAATTAGAAATGAAGTTGATTTTTAACAAGGAAAACTTACTCATTGATGGTTTTTTTTTTGATTGTTTTTGCACTGTATTACTTTAATCAATTACAATAAACAATCAGTAATCAACAAAATGATTAAAAGATTCTCAAAGTTTAATATGATCAATTCATCAATGTTTGTCTTCATTTATTTGGTTTTTTATTTCAACTTGTTTAACAAGGTATCTTGTGCTGACACAAATATTAGAGTTTTGTCAATGAATGAGAAAGGTTTGATTTACCTGTTGTAGTTTATTCAATTAATGGCGGGATACTAACTTATACTGCAGCTATTACAAAACAAGATGTGATTAAAGAAGTTGAAGATGTTTGTTCTAAAAAAGTTAACTCTATTGAATCAGTTTCTGATTTACAAGAGATTTCACATTGTGAAACAATTGGTGGTTCAATATTTGTCAAATCTTTCCAAAATGGTGATGTCTTAAACTTTGAAAAGATCAATGAGATTCAAGGTGATTTAATTGTATTCAATGTTAGTAATTTGAAAACTGTTTATGGTCCAAATTTGAACTCAATTAATGGTAATTTTGAATTGAATACTTTAACTTCTTTACAAAATATTGAATTACCAAATTTAGAAAATGTTGATTCAATTACCTGGAAAGTCTTACCCATCTTATCTAAAGTTGTATTAGAAAAAGGAATTAAAAAAATTCAAAGTGTTACAATGTCTGATACTTCATTAACTGGATTTGGTGGGTTCAATGTTGAATCATTACGAATCTTAAATATTAATAATAATAGATTCTTGGAGAAAATTGAATCAAGTGTTTCTGAAATCACTGAAGAAGTTCTAATTAGTGCTAATGCAAAAGATATTCAAGTATTATTACCAAATTTATCTTATGTTAAATCTTTAACAATAAAGGAAACAAGTCAACTTGATTTACAAAATTTACAAGTTGTTGATAATTCTGCTGAATTTATCAATAATAAATTCAATTCTCTTAGGTTACCCAAATTAAAATCAACTGGTAATACTTTAAGTATTATGGGTAACCCCAGATTAAAAGAATTAGAATTTCCTATATTGAATTATATAGGTGGTGGTTTAATGATTATTGATAATGAGAATGTTAATAATATCGATTTTTTCCCAAGTTTGAAAACAATTGGTGGCGCTGTTGAATTACAAGGTAATATTGATCAGACAAATTTCAAAGGTTTGAAAATTGTTAAAGGAAGTGCTATCATTAAATCATCTTCAATTAATTTTGATTGTTCAAAATGGATTAAAAATGAAGTTGGTAACGTCGTTAGAGGTGGTAAAGTTGAATGTGGTACAGGTGGTGAGAGATCAACACAAGTTTTACTGATCAATCAAGATGGTGAATCTACTCCTGGTGTACCTGGTATAAATGAAGAATCTGAGAAAAATTCAAATAATGGTAGTGGTAAAAAAGGTGCTGTTGATTCAAAAGATTTAACTTCTACAGCTTATAAAGCAAATATGGTTAATATTGCATTGGCTTTGGGTGTTGTCGGCTTCTGTTTATACCTGTTATTTGACCATCTATGATTTAATAATTGTCTATCTATATATTTCTCATCATATAAAATTGCTTTAACTAATTGAGTAGTACTTTGTTAGCACGCGATCCATATGATTCCCGATAAGCGAATGTCAATCTTATCAAGGACATGTAAATTAATTTAGTTTCCTAAGATTTCATGTCCATGTTTTTGTATAGTTTGATATGATAGTCAAAGAATTCACGGCAATGTTATGACCAATACGTAATTAGAAATGAATACAAATAGATCGGATTCAGAAACAACAACAAGAACAGGATCTAGATCATCAGAATCAATGAGTAGTAATTCAAAATCTTCTCTATTATTGAAAGAAATGGCTAATGATATAGATGTTCCTACACCTTTACAAATCGTTACAAAAGAGACTTCGAATGATAAATTGATATCCGATATACCTACAACTATTAATGATACCACTAAAAGATCATTGGATGAAGGTAATACTAGTACCACCACAACAAACAGTGATGATAAATCAATAACAACTAAGAGAAGAAGGAAACCTGAATCATGTGAGAAATGTAGAAAGGATAAGGCGAAATGTATATATATTCCAGGTGTTGATTCATGTGAAAAATGTAATAGATTGAGTTTGATTTGTTCATTGACTGGTACTGAATTAGGTTCCTATTTGAAAAGGAAACATGAAGCTTTGAACGGTAGTTCAAGTGTTAATATGAGTAAGAATTCATCTTTGAATGAATCTTTGTTGACTAATAATTTGAATGATATTCAGAGTAAGTTGAATTTGATATTGAAGAAGTTGAATGGAGGTGAAGAAGTGGAAAGTGTCAGCGAAGAAGAAGAAAATGAAGAGGAAGAAAATGATGAAGTGGTGGATGAGATTAATAATGGTAATATTTTCAAGAATGGATCGTATAGTGATTCACCAATTGGTATGATTAGAAAAATTGATTCTGAAATTTTTGAAAGAAACAATAAATACAATCCATTTGAAAAAGCATGTAATGATTTCTTGAAATTCTATTATGAAAATGAAAAATTATGTCTTTCATGTGCTAAAGATTTCTTAGAGATTTCTTCATTTTGGATTATACCTGGTGGTATAAAAGAAATCGATAGAAATTATGTTATAAATCATCCTTTTATAACCTCCGTTTTTGTGATATTAGCCATGTGTTTTGAAGAGAATCTGAAATATGTTGAAGAACAAAAAAAGTTATATTGGATTACAACTAGGTTATTATCTATTGCTTTAATAACCGATAAATTAACAGATCATGATTTAGAAGCTATTTTGTATATTTCCATTTATAATATCTCTAGAAAACCAAGACAATTAGAATTTGATAGTTGGTTGATTTCAGGTATTGGATTATTGAATTTCATCAATTCAATTGATTTGAAAAAAATCATTGAAAGAAATAACAAGAGAATTAATACTCAAGAAGATATGTTTCATTTACGTATTTTCAATTCACTTTTAATTTGTCATTTACAAAATTCCATTGGTTCGAATAAACCAATCATGATCTCCAGAGATTTCATCAATTTGAATTCAATTACTTTACATTATCCTAATGCAATCTTAGGTGATAATATCAAAGTTTGTGAAATCGAATTATACCTATTACTTAATTCCAATTTAGAAAACCCATTGTATTTCGACGATTTAAACTTCACCCAGGATGGACTGATTTATTTCCAAGATTTGGATAATTGGAAATTCAAATGGTTGAATATAATAGATCACGATGATTCTAAGATGTTAGTATTTGATTATAATTTCGCATCGTTAATTTTGTTGAAGAAATTATTATCGATTAATAAATCAAAATATTTACAAGAATTAAACAATACTTTATTCAAATACTCTTTAGAAACATTGACGAAATTCATGGAATTACCAAAATCAATAGTGAAAGGATCGCCTACTTTTTCATCTATTCAATTAATCTATTCATGTATTATATTAACTGAAATAATGGATTTCCCAAATACTTCAATATCAATAAAACAAATCTCTTTGAATTCAATATTACAACTTTATTGGTTTTTAAACAAGACTATTAATTTGAAAAATGATGCTACTGATACATTAGGTAAGATTATTGAAAGTATAGCTACTGTAGCTGATAGAAAACACAATCTAACAAATAGTAATAATGCAACTCCAGAGAATAATAATCCAAGAACTCCAGGTTTTATAATATCTCCTTCGAATAGTACAAATTACAACAACAACAATAATTTACAAAATCCACATTTACTTCCACCATTGCTTCCAATTACACCTAACACACATCATGTGTTTCCAACATCATCATATAACAATCAAAATACATCAGCAACTATTATATCATCATCAACAACTCAAAGTCCATCTTCGTATATGTCACCACAAATACAAGACGATCCATTGAGATCGATATTGGATCTAGGCAAATACGACAGTTTTCAAGAGTTCCAAGAGTTATTCGACTTGATGAAAGAATCATAACAGTATATACACATAAATAACGAATCAATAAATTAATGAATTAATGAATGTAAAAATCCTTGTAGAGTTAAGTAATCATTGAAACAAAAGATTAACAAACTGAACTAAAAAGATTCTTTGATCTTTGATCTCCCAGGGACTTATGAGACTTGAAGATAACATTGAAGAAATAAGTTATACAAGTCAATGTAAGCTGGTTAATTTGTTGTTAAAAAGTGAAGGAAGAGAAAGAAGTTATTCGTATAGTATTAAAGGTTTGTCAATATTTGAAAATTTATATAATTTTTTTTTTCTCACTCGATTGATGATTTTACTTTGGTGTACGGTTTTTTGAGGTAGTGATGCATATTAACAATTAAATTACATATAATTAAATAAATTACTTATTCAGAAGTTAGTTCTTCCATTACTTCATCGAATTCCGGAACTTTATCGAACGCTTTCTCTAATTCTGAGAAATCCAAACTGACACTCTCATCGGTTTCATCATCTTCAAAATGATCTAACCATTCAACATTCGATCTTAATTTCCCCTGGCTTAATAAATCTTTCAATAAATCAATTGAATCTGATAAATTTTCAAATTTAAACCCACCAGAGTATTGGAAAAACATCAATTTGAAATAAAATTCAAGTGATTTCAATCCTCTTAAATACCCATAATCTGCTTCGTTTATATGAACTGGTGGATAAGTTATTTTATTACTTGTTAATTCTTCAGATGGTATAATACATTGAGCGAAATCAATCATTCTAATGATCAAATTCGATTCAATTGGATCATTATAATTGATTGGTTTGGCATCAAACATTAATAATAATGATGATCCATAAAATCTATAATCTTTCAATTCATGAAACACTTTGTATAATTCTTCAATTTGATTGATTAAAAATGGTAAATGTCTTAATATACTGAAAACTGAAATACCATCATATAAGAATCTTGATATGGATTGTACAAATTCATTACCAATTTTAACCCTTCTACCAAAATATTTATCCTTATTGATGAATTTTTGTAATCTAAGATCATAAATTTGCATACCACAAATACGTACACCAATTTGTCTTGATGTTGTCTTTAGACATTTTTTACGTTGAGATAATTTTTTAGCCTTTGTTGCTTCAACTCCATATTGTCTTGTACCCATTTTCAAATCTAATACACATGGATGTTTCATTCCACTTGTTAAATCTTCTAATAATATAAATCTTTCTAATCTCGTATGTTTCTTAGTCGATTTAACATTAGTTGTAGTAGTGTCGGTTTTTGTAGCTTTGTCAGATTTCAATTCAATTGGAGGTTGTAATTCTTCATCCATTGTAAATACTTCATCATCATTAAAATCATTGTTAGGTTTATCATTATTATTACTCATACTTTGTCTGATTTTCTTATTCTTAACATCTTCATGATATTTAGATGATTTAATACCTGCAATAATAGAATCTCTACTTGGGAATTCAGTACCTTCAACAATAACATCATCATCAACAGTTGATTTACGACGATTCTTTATAGTTGTTAATTGATTAAGAGTTTCTAAATCTGAAGATGATCTATAAATTTTGGGTTTTGGATTTATTGTTGTTGTTATTTGTTTATAAGAATCATCTAATGATTGAGGAGTTGCGATATTGTTATTTGATGATAGTGAAGATGATGCTGAAACAGATTCAGAAGCGGAAGCGGAAATGGAGGTGGATTGTGATGGTTGTGATTGTGCAGGTACAGGTAATTTAGGAGAAGATAATAAATCACTAAATTTAGGTCTCACAGAAGAAGCAGCTGATCTGGTTCTAAAATGTTGTGTATTAGATAATGGAGATGACGAAAGAGAAGAAGAATTTAGACCCGTTGCATTTTGAGATGGTAATGAAATTATAGTTGAAGAAGATTGTCTCAAAGTTCTGTATAAATTATTCTTATTATTTGAGTATGCATCAGATGAAGCCTTTCTTGATTTTGTTCTTGAATTCGCATTGGCATATTCTTTAATCGGAGCAAATACCTCAGTCAATACTAATTCTTGTAATTTCTGATTCACTATAGTTGATCCACTTGGAGAATTTGCAAGACTTGTTGGTGTTGTTGTTGTTGAATCAATTACTGAATCATTCACTGAATCTATAGTTCGAGGTTGTTGTGATGGTGGGGATTGTAAGAAAGAATCATTTTTATCGTGTAATGAATTTGGAGCTGAATTTGAGTAATGGTTCCAAAGAGATGATGGAACTATATGTTTGTTGTCTTCCAGTACAACTTCTGGTAATTCATCATTATCTTTGTCATTGATATCGTTATTTGTAGATTGTGAATCTATCTTAGAAGCGATTGGAGTAGTGGTATTAACAATTATTGAATTTGTATTGTTGTCATCATTATTAGTACTATTATCATTATTATTATTATTAGCGGAGGTAATTGAATTTAAATCATCAATTTCATTATCAATTTCGTAATTAGAATATCTAACATTCAGTACACCGATGTACTTTGGCATAAATTTTAATAATTCAGGATGTAAAATTTCAATTAATTCATAAAATTTATTCTCACGATTAATCAATGCTTTACATACAGCTCTATGTGAAAATTTGAAAATAGCTGTATGACCACCAACTTTATTCTTGAATGGTTTTAATTCCACTGCTAGAGGGAATTTCAAATTATAATCCTTTGATGTATCAACGGCACTTGTACCATCATTGCTACCACTATTATCGTGATTATCTTTGATATCATGATCATTATTATCATCACTATTAACATGATCGTCAGTATGATGATGATCATCATCTAGATCTGATTTACCAGTGATTTCTTCATTATTCAATTCTTCATTAAGTTTAGACAAAAACATACTTTCATCATCTTCATTATTATAATTGAATTCAGCAGTTGCTGTTAAATGTTCTGCTTTACTATGACTTTCATTTTCGATTTTTTCAATTTCATCCGATATACTATCATCATTATCACTGATATCGTTTACTTTACTACTATTGTTCTCACCGCCACCAATAATGGTTGAATCCTCTTTCAATGCTTTGATATGTGGGATATAAGTAGCTGATGAAACAGGTTCTAAAATTGGAAGACTATCTCTTTTCCTATCTATGAAGTTCTTTCTATCTTGATTATTATCTTTACCACTTTCAACTTTGATCTTTTGATCATTGTATGAGTCTTTGTCATTGTTAGTTATACCCGATGCTGTGTTTGAAATTGAATTTGATGAATTGTATTCATTATCCTCTGAATGTAATTTTATATCTTTAGTTTGTCTAAAGAGTCTTAATGACTTTGCAGCTTTTCTTCCTGATAATTTCGCTTCATTTTCATCACTACTACTCTCTAGTTTATCATCATCATCTTCATCGTCTGACGATCTTGGACTAAGTATAGCATCTTCATCTTCTTCGTCGGAGTTGTTGTCATTGTTGGTATTGGTATTGTTGTCCTTTTTCAAACTGATTTCACTCTCATTCCCAGTGGGTGTGTTCAAAGACAAGTTATCATATCCTTGTGAACTTTGTGGAGTACTCTGTAATACTGGCGTACGTAGCGTTTCATAAATATCGATTTGTTGTGGTTGTTGTTGATGTTGTTGTTCTTTCCCCCGCTGCTGTGAAGAAGTGAGGTTGGAATGATGTATCATTGTATCATTTCCCGTTTCTGGAAGCCGTACAAAGTCACTCATTTCCTTAGAGATTGACTATTGACGTCTTGTCTATATACAAATATGGTTACTGTATCCAAAATAACTTAAGACAATCACTTTGCTTAATCAATAAGACAAACAAATCTAACAGCAGAAAATGGGCTGTATCTATCGGGTTTTGCTCTTTTTGCTGATTGTTGATTATAATTTTTTTTTATTTTAATTTTTTAATGTGAGAAAAAATGCGAGGTTTTTAGTCGATTGTGTTTTTTTGTGAACAGAGTAAACGTGTTTGTGTTTTATTGTAAATTATAAATTAAAAAAGAGTAAATAAATAAAGCTATAGATTTTCATATGTGATATACAGATAGAAAAAGCGAAGGTGAATGGTATGAATCCATTCAAGTGTATCAAATCAAAATATGCTTATAAAGTAGAGACATTTGAAGTTCTATCACTTACAGCATCTTTATCAGTGACAGGTAAGATTGGATCAGAGAAAGAGTTGGATGATTTTCTGTTTTTCAAGACTAAGAATAAGAAAGCACCAAGGATTAAGAAAACACCAATGGTAACACCAGCACCAATACCACCAGCAGCAGCTAATGATAATTTAGAGTTATCAGTATCGATATCTAAAGTTGAGTAATCACCTTTAGCAATAGCGGTTAAGTTAGCACCTTTAGCGACTAAAGATTCGGCACTTTCATAAGTTGATTGATATGGAACACACATTTCAACGGTAGCGTTACAAACGTTACACCAGGTACTGATATCACCAATTGAAACGGCATCCATTTTATTAACGAAATCATCCCAAGAGATTAAAGTATTTGAAGTGTTAAATAATGGGTAAGATTTTAATGAAACATCATCATCGGTACCATTTCTGAAAGAAAATTGAATATAATATTCATCAGTTGTATTAGCCTTTAATAATAAATCCCAAACATAAGTAGCACCATATTCTGGCATATTGACGAAATTATCAGAAACTTCATTCAATTGCATAAGAGCTTGAATCCAAACCATAGTACTATAAGAACCAGTGAAATAGTTAATATATGGAGAACCTTCAGTCTTTGTAACGTTTAAGTAATCAACAACAGCAGCTAATAAAGTTTGACCACCAATTGTGAAATCGTTTAATAAATTATCAGGATCATAAGAAGTACCCCATGTAGCAATATCGGCTAAACTTCTAACTTGAGCAATAATAGTATCATTCCAATTTTTAGCTAAAGTTTCATTATGAATATAATTAACCCACATGAAATCATAGATCTTGTAAGCATTACCGAAATTTAATTTCCATGCTGGATATTTCTTTGATGGTAAAATTGAACTTAATGATTGATAGAAATCATAAGTTGATGAGTTTAATTCTTTGAAAGCATCTGTTTTCAAGTAAGCTGCAGAAGCGGCATCAGCAGCAGGACATTCATTATCACCTTGAATCCAGATATTACCTGGAGAATCTTCTTGTTGAACATCCATAAAGACGTATTGATAACCATCTAATGGACCAACAACAGCAGTACCATTTGATAAATGAGAATCATCAGCATCAGCTAAAGTAGATACGGTATCAACAGCATCAGAAGCTGGGTATAAACCTTGTAAGAAGGCTAATTGAGAATATTGAATAACGGTCGAAGCTGGAGATTGAGAATAAGTTTCACCATAGACGTAATAACCATCACTGTTTAAACCATCAATAACAAAATCTGAATCAACTTGAGTATCTTCACCATCAAGACCAAAATATCTCTTTCTGTAAAAATTACCAGAACTTACTTGAGCATTTTGACCTAAAGTAGTCAAGACAACAGAAGGTTTAGCAGTTCTATCGTTATGTCTACCAAAGATGAAAGTACCAACACAAGAGTAATCACCATCTAAGGAGTCTGCATCAACTGCAAATACAGAAGATGCTAATTGAGAAGCAATAAGTGTTAAAACGGACAATTTCATAGTGAAAATTGATTAATTGATTAATTGCGATTGCTAATTGCTAATTGCTAATTGACTAATTGAAATCAATTACTTATCTGTCCAAAAGAAACAAACAAACATAAACAAACACTGATCAATTCAATCGAATGATCTTCAGGGGATGTGACAAAATATATAACAATCTATTCACATTTGAAAATTATCTCTTTTTCCACTAAAAGTGCTACCCAGGGATTTTTGCAGCTAAATTGTGCGTCAATTTAGGTTTTTATTCACCGCTCGTGGGACTAATAGAGTAATTACAATAGAGGACTGCCTCTTTAGGAAATAATAGAGAGACCCTTCTTTCCTGATTAAGAAATTTCGAGATTACCGGAGCTGTTTTTCATGCCCGTATTAGTTTCCCCTTTTGGAAATTGGGTGCTTTAGAGGAGTGGAGTTAGTGTGCTTACTCTGATCTCTCTTATTGGCTGTTGTATTGTTGATAACTGGTTTATTCTGGATATAGATATACGTCTACACATCTACACCTACACCTACAATCTTGCTTACTTATATTCACTTATATGTATATATATACACCCACACCCTACTAACACACACACAGTCTTGATAGAATGATAGGATATTAAATTAAACATCAATGCGGCTCAGAGTTAAATATGCAAATACGCGGCGAAATTGGCTTATCGGAAAACTTAGTTTGTTTATCGGGTAAAGTCTTTTGAATTATTTCTTTCTCAACAACTTAATGTGCTCAAGAAAGTGGATAGGGTGAGTATGGTAACTATGTGGTGGAGATAATAATTTGCATATAAATGTAGTGTAACTAATTTTAATTTCCATAAATTATATCATGTTCCAATTTCATCTCATATTCATATTCTTTATCGACTAATTCAACAAAAGGAATCATTTCAATTTCATCTTTCCTTAATCTACTATTTATTTCAAGTACTTTCTCTATACTCAAACAATCTTTTATCAGTAAATCATTAATCAAATAATGTAAGATAATATGTTTACAGATCAATCCACCATATGATTTATAAACTGCACATTGACCTAATCCCATCGTTTCAGTATCGTTGTTAGTCGTTGGGATAAGACATTGACTACCACTGATTGATACTTTCACTTTCAATTCTCCTGTCATAAGATAATAATCATACAGTACAATTGCAGTGATAAGTGATTTTGATAATAGAAATTGATGAAGTTCACTCAATTTCAAACCTGTTGGAATATAATAATGAAACAGGTATGAAAATGGATGTTTTTTATATCCATATAATTCGTCTGATAAAGGAGGGACATTGAACCAATCGATTGAATCTTTCATGTCTTCTTCAAACAAGTCATCCCATAAGATAATACGTTTGAAAGTAATCAATTGTTTGATTCTCATGTTTTCATTATGTGGTAAATTAGTCAAGAAATATGAATCTTTCAATTCAACTATATTATCAGCAAGATTAGTTACATTTGGAATAAATATACTTTCTTTATTGACTATTTTCATTCTAATCTTTGTAATATTCTCATTTAGTAGGTTGAAAGGAGTCAATATGTAACGTATTTCAAACTTGTTCATCTCTTTGAAAAATTCATAAACACCTGAATAAGTTGTAAAATCATCATCTAACATAACGTATTTCAAAAGACTCCATATTTCAAATTTCAAATGAGTTGCTATATTAGATACAGTTTGGAAAAACAAATTGATTGAACTTTTATCTTTGTTATTCATTATTCCAGTAACACCAACAAAGTTATCATATACTTTATCATGTTGAAAAGTTATATTGATTCGAAACAAATCACCATTACTCAACTCTTTTATCTCAACAATAACAAATTCTTGTTTTAACATATGTCTGGTTCTATTTGAATTCGCTATGATCAATCCACAATTTGGTCCTGTTGAATATTGATGTAAAACAAAACTAGGATCTTCTTCTCGTATATCAACAAGTTCTTTCAATTTGAAACCTAACTCTGTATCGAAAATCATTGGATTGAAATTGGAACTGGTAACGTTATTCAATACAAAACTAGGTTCATCGATATCGACCATCAACTCTTCTGACAAGATAGGATCAGGATCAGGATCAGGAACAAGAATATGAACACCAGTTACAAAAGTCTCATAAATCCTATGTTGTAACATATAATTAAACAGTGTATTGAAACACTCCTCTGATATGAACTTATATTCAAAACATTGATACCCATAAGTAACACTACATTTATCAAATTGAAGAATCAATAACCTTCGTAACCTGAATAAATCACGTTTCTCCAAGACTCCTTTGATTATAGTGAAAATTATATTTGTGTAAAATCTATCTACTGAATTCTTCCCAAATTCTTCAAATTCATGACCACATTTAATGAAACTACTCTTTCTTTCAACAATGATCTTGTCTGATGACACCCACTTGAAAGAATAAGTCACTGGACATACTGATCCTGCACATTTGAACTCAATTGAGTTAGTTGAGTCTCTTTCATTATTCATAGTGAATAAATTATCAGCAACGTGATAAAATTGCAAGAACTGGTTTATATTAAACTCATAACTCAAAACATCTTTATTCTGGAAAAACAATTTCTTAAATTCAAACAATTTATTCATATGTTTAATATCATTATAAACATCAAATCTGAATTGTAATTTAAACCTATACGAAAACTCCAACAATCCTTCCAGATCATTTATCTTATCGATCCCTGGAATTAAAACCTCAGGAATATCCGTATTACTAACATAATGCACATATGATATACTCATCCATCAATCGTTTTCTTTATTCAACAACCACTATAACAATAAAAGAGACATCACGTAGAAGTTGCTGAATAATTGTAACCTCTTTGGATTTAATTCTATAAAGAAACATGTCAATAGACAATCTGCTTACAAAGCAGAAATTGTGTACGGATGAATTTAAGTGCGTCGAGCGACGCTTTTATAGATTAGTTAAGAAACGTAATAAATCAGTGGTAAAATGGTTAGTGGGGTCAATGGATTGATCTGATATGAGTGTATCAATTAGTCTCATTGAACAATTACAACACTGATACATGAATTGACTGATGGGTGTTTGTGTTTCATCAATGAATTTAAAATTTGAGAATGAATCATATGATTTATAAAGCATGAAGGAAAAGCTAGTGCTGTAAGGTAGTTCAACTGAACACTTTCTGATATCATTTAATAATCAATAATAAATCAAAATAATGCATTGTATTCATCAGTATACTTATCCAGTTACCCATATATTGGTCTATTGATACATTTAGCCTGCTAATTTGTTTTAGTTGAAAGTATAGGTCAAACTAAGTGAAGGGCAATTTGAGAAAGACTTAATTACACCACCTTGGGGGACATCACAGAAGGCATTAACTTTATGAATCAATTACAAATAGATGCTAGTAAGACCATCTATACTGTGGCCAGTCATGTTATTGTGTTTACGGCTCAAAATATAAAACATATCACTTATTGGAGTGTGTTTAAAACTAATCAGCTTACAATACGTACATTGGAGTACATATATCTAATTCATTTCTTGTCTCTTTGAATTCTCTTGATTTCATTAGTTTAAATCATAATTCTATCTTAAGAATACACTTAAACAATATTAGACTTACTAGATTGTCATTTTAGAACCACTTTGGTGACATTATATAACGATAAATAGATGTTCAAATGTAACTTTTACTCAAAAGTGACTATATTAAGAGATGTGGATTTGAAGCTAAGTATTTGTATTATAATATAAATGATCCCAAGATGTGGGAAATACAATGATTTGAATTATGATGAGCTGACGATGATCTGCCATTCACAAGGAACTACACAAACATTCAGAGGATTATTAAGACAACTCAAAGGTAACATGCACCTTTAGAAGTGAAAAAACTCATACCACTTGGGTTAGTCTTTAGTCGTAATATTAGTTTATCATTACTTGTATATATATACATTAACATATATACATACGTTTTTATCTTCAAGATAAGTGATTGTTTGTTCCACCTTCCAAGTGGGTCTGGTCTGTCAACTAGTTAACTAGTCATATGGGTGAAGTTATATTAGAGGAAATTGAAATCCTTTCCTCTTTTTCCTAATTTTTTTTCCAATAATTTGTTTCCTTTTCAAATTAATCAATTCATAACTAATTTACAATTTCTTTAAATAACCTTGTTGAATAAGTCTTTCAACATCAGCTTGTCTTACAAAAAATTGTGAATCTTTAGTAAGATTGAAAACCCCATATTCAGTTTGAATCTCACCTGCATCTTTTAATACTCTAACATCAATAAACACATTCACTGGAGGTTCAAGACTTCCACTTAATTCCAATTCTGGCATTATTCCTTTGAATTCACTTATCAAATTATCGTACCTTTTCAAATACTCTTGTTCATTATATGATAAATTCTCCATCGTTATATTCCCACTACTATTCAATATTTCTTCATTATTCCAAATCAATTGATCTAATCTTTCAGTTCTCATCTTTTGATAAGCCAATAAACACCTCTTGTTTCTTCTCATACAAAGTTGAATCACAAACAATTGACATTCTTTAACTCTATCTCGTTGTAAATCACTTGTCAATTCATTACTCTGTCTTTGTAAATCTTTTGTTTCTCTTATTATCGCGTTCACTAAATCTTCTTGATATGCTGGCAAGACAGATAAAGACTGACTTCTCTTAGCTTCCAGTATCAACTTCTGTGCAAGATCACCATACATCTTCTTGTATATCTAATAACTAACAACTAACAACCAGCAATCTACCAGTCTCTGACTCACTTATCTATAAAACAGTAGTCTAACAATAACAAGAGAGAAAACAAAATTTCAAAATCTCAATGCACGCGTCTGTAAAAATCGGTTCGTGCATTTATCTATTTATTTATTTACTATTTATTGATTTACAAGTGGGTAGACTAATCTGAAGAGATCACTGGCGAAGGTTATATATACAAACAAGGAGAGAAGATCCAAGTGAGTAAAAATACATAAACCACACACTTTCTCCTTTCCACTATGGTTCTTCCTTCTTCTTCATCTTCATCTTTCTTCTTATCACCTACACGATTTACCAAAGAGGAACCAAGCAGTGTTACAGATAAAGAGATCTTTCAATTCAGTGACCTTGAGTTGTTTGGATCACCAAAGAGACAAAAGACTGTCAAGAAATATAGCCGATCAGCGATCAAGTTCAAACCATCCCCGTCTTCAGATCATGAATTGAGTCAGCTGAATTCATCTCCTACAAAGCCCATCAGACATATTGTTTTGGATAAGAATACTGAATATAAGCATAGTGATAGAGTCAAGAACACGAGAAAAAGAGTCGAATTCCATCTTCCAAGGGGTAAAACAGAAGAATTGAATAGTTATTTTGTCGAACCTGAATGTGAAAATGAAAGTAACTCACCTGATGATGAATCACTACCAATCACAATAGATTTAAGTATAGAGGAAAATGAGAGTAATAATGGAAGGTTGAGTACTGATATATTTTCTATTTTCAATAAATTAGATGAAAGTAGTCCAATAAAAGCTTCGAAATTACCTGTACTGAAAACAGCTTCATTTTCAAAAAAGAAATCAAGTGTGAATAACAGTACATTACCTTACAACCCTTTGAATTTCTGCGATACTCTTCAAAGAGAAGAAACAAAAGAGTTTGTCACTGAGCAGGAACAGCCAGTGGAAGCCATCATTAGCGTAGAAGAAATAAGCTCTGATAATAGTATTCTATCACAAATGAAAACTTATTCACAATCACGTAGTTACATATCTGATCCTGTACAAAACATTACAAGATTATCACAAGAGTCATCCTCATCATCGTCATTATCCTCAGATGATGATAGTAACGAGGAAGATGATGACCATTTAGTGAATACGGTTTTGACTTCAGATGCCAACATGATGATCAGTAATAAATTTGGACTCGTGGGGGTCCATAATAGTGATAATAATGTCGATACCGAAAGTAATAATAATAACGACAACAAATCAGTGTTTGATTTACGAGCCAAATCATCAATTGATGAGTTTATGTTTTATTTGTATCCATTTTTAAACAAGGATAAATTATCAATACGAAGAGCAGGTCTTCTAGATTTATTGATAAAGATTGAAATCGATAAAGATGACAAGTGTTTGAAATTTGTTAAGAATGATATTGATTCTATGATAATCGATAAGATCTTGAACGGTGTTTATGATGATATGAAGGATCAAGATTTGATTTTAATCACTTGTTTCATATCTTTCTTGAACTTGATTATAGACTCTTCTAATAGTCAATATGTTATTAATAACAACAATAAGAAATCAATTCAATTACTATTGAAAAATGAAGAATTCACAATAATCTTGATAAAGTTGATAGAAACCGATAAATTTGACAACTCAGCATTGAAGAACTTGTCCAGATTTGATAGATTGAAGTTCAATAAATGGTTAAATATAAAGAAAACGGAAAACCCAAGTTATATAGCATTGAAGTTCATTACAAATTTTATTGAATTCGTGAAAGTAAACAAGTTAAATGACAACGTTTTATTTTCAAGTCCTGCGTTTATTGATTTGATTCATAAAAGATTTGTCATGTGTTTACTCGATGATTCTTCTGATAAAGAAATATTACAATACTATTTCAATATAATACAGTTAATAATCGATGAATTCACACAGGATCAAAATATTTCAATGATCTCATCATTCAAATCAATACTTGATAAGAAATACTCCAATAACGATAGGTATAAGTCTATTGTAATGGTTTTATTACTGATCAAATCAGAAGATATACTGCTTGATCAAATGGATAAACCTAGTATAAACAACTTGATTTCATTACTTCATTCAACTATCAAAAACTCTGAAAATGAATTATCATTATTGATAATGGCTTTATTAATCAGTTTCAAATCCATTTTGAAAAGAAACAAAATCGATACGATCTCATTAGTCGATCTGATATCTGAAAACCCAAATGGAAACAACGAAGATACGTATACACAAGGTTATTTATGTTTATTGATCTCATCGACTACATTGTCTCTGAGTAAATTGAAAAAAATCCAAGATGGTCAAATTGTTAAAACTTTTATTACAAAACTTGAAATGTTCATCAATGAATTAATGACTAATTTAAATGATTTTAATACTTGTATGATTGATACATTGAATACAGAGATTCAAAGATTGAATAAATAAATAAATAAATAGAATACATAGATTACACACCAATATTAAATTCAGAATTTGAATTTGATGAATTATAAGCCATTTTAGCAATTCTTAACATCTTTGTCCTTGCATCTTCTTTAACTTTACCCTTTTTATCATTATTACCTGTATTTATCATTGCTAATTTCTTTGGAGTTTCACGTAATCCAAAAGATTTAGCTAAATGACCCATATGTAATTTCTTAATATTAAAACAATCTTTTTCACTTGATAAATGTGTTGTATATGCTCTTAAATGAGAAATGAAACCTTTCACTGCTAATTCATTTGATCTTGGATCTTCTAATAACCATCTTTCAACGTTCAATTGGAAAGTAGTTGCTTGAACATCCCAATTACCTTCTTTACCATGCTTGTTAGTTCTATCATCTTCACTTGATTTCTTCCTGGCAAAAGCTGTTTTCAAAACAACTTCATAGTTTTTAAATTGTAATTTATCTTCATTATGATAAGGTTTGATCTTTTCGATATAATTTTCTTCATCACCAGGGATCAAGAATAGACAAGAAAGACCTAATTGACCTAATCTTGCAGTTCTACCAATACGATGTAAATGGTCTTCAATGGCAAAAGGTGGATCGAATTCAATAACGTTTGTAATTAATGGTAAATCTAAACCACGAGATGCAACATCTGTACAAAACAATACAAGATGGTTCTTGGTTTCATCAGTCTCGTTATTTGACTTTGTGAAATGACTTAATGTTGAGGTACGAACTTGTTGAGATAAAGAACCATGTAATTTATAAATTACAACGTTATCGTTGATTAAAGGTGCTGTTAGTGCTGTAATATTTTCATTATCAGTTGGAGAATTTTCATCTTCATCACCATTATCTTCTTTACCATTAGTTTCTTCTATTTTCTTGACTCTTTGAGTAGTTATACGTTTTCCCTCATGTGTTAATGAAATGAAATGGAAATTAACCGAATCTGAACATGAAAAAAACACCATTGTTCTTGTGAATTTATCCTTTGAAGAAGTTAAATTTTTCAACATTGCAGTCAATGTAACTAATCTTAATTTAACAGGAACGACTAAGATCTGTTGAATTAATTGATCTGGAGCTTTCATCATATCTTGATTAAAATCTACTATATTTTCATCATTATTTGAATTTATTAATTCTGCATTATTCAATGCTAAATCACCTAATTTTGTAACATTACCCTTTATTGTAGCTGAACATAAGATATTAATTCTACGAGTTGGTAAATTATGGTTATATTTTTGAAATCTATCAAATCTGGAAACAGAATCTATTCTCTTGATAATATTAGTAATTGTTTCTTCAAAACCTAATTCCATTAATTTATCACCTTCATCTAATACAACATAACGAATATTTGATAAATCTAAAGAATTTGTATTTTCAATATGATCTAATAATCTACCTGGTGTAGCAACTAAGATATTAACACCTTTTCTTAACCTTGCCTTTTCAGATTTTTTCTTTTCACCACCGATAACAATACCAGGTACGATTCTATGACAACAACGAGTTAAAGTCTCCAAGACTGAATAAATTTGATTTGCTAATTCACGTGTTGGTGTTAATATTATAGCGAATAACCCAGTTTGACGATTTAATTCTTTGAAATCGGTTAATCTTTGGAAAATAGGTAATACAAATGATAATGTCTTACCTGAACCTGTTTGTGATTGAACGAATAAATCTCTTTCATTTGATAAATTTAATAATTTTGGTATAACTGATCTTTGAATTTTAGTAGGTTGTTTGAATTTCAAATGTTCTGTTAAATGGTTCGATATGAAATCAGATATTCCTAAACCTGGGAATGTTGTCGAGTCAGTCAATGGAGCATTTGATGGATCGATTTTAGTGGTTTCATCATCATCATTATCATATTTTCTATCAGTTATATCTGGATTAGCAGTGAATAATGAAGAGACGTATGTGTTATTTGTACCTCCATTTGCACCTCTTGTTTCCTTTGTATATTTCTTAGTAGCTGGTCCATCTTCACCATTATTATTATCATTATTACTATCATCATTTTTTTCAAAAGTTCTCTTCTTTTGACCCATTGGTGCAGAATTACTACCTGTTCCTGAATGTACAATACTTGGTTTTGGTTTTGGTTTGGGAGTTGAGACAATTGGGGTATTATTAGCAGAACTTAGTTTCTTTTTAGTATCTGGTTTATTACTTCCTCTTCCTCTTCCTTCTAATTTCAATTGAGCTTTTCTTCTTTCTTTCCATTTCCCACCAGAGACTTTAGCATTTGATCTACTATTAACTCTTTTTGAACCGGAACTTGAAGCCGATGAAGTTGAAGCCGGTGTGGCGAAATTCAACAAGAGTCCGTCGTCCTCCATTTTGTGATTTTGGCTTGTGTACAAAGTGTATATATAGATATTACTGCTGGAATGAAGAATTGTTGAAAATAAATATTGATAATTTGATAAATTAAAAAATATAAAAATAAAATTTTTCTTTTCTTTTTCTTTGAGAAGTATGAAATTTTTTTGACTTGATTATTTGTGATTTGTTTGATTCAAGAAATATTGTCTGTTTGATATTCAATCAGATAGTGAATATAGCTCAGATAAATCATACAATGAGTCTGTTTGTGGAAGAAGATGATGCGATGGAAGTGGATAAAGAGGAAGTTATTCGTGTGAAGGAAGAGAAATTAGATACGAATGATAGTATATTAGTCGAATCTCCACCAATAACTGCAAGTTCATCAGCCACTAATACTGAGGTTAATGTAGATACAGATTATAACGTTAGTGAGGGTGATAATGAAAACAACAATGAAAACCACGAAAATAATGACGATGATCCAGATGATCCAATAATCAATGAGATTCCAATACATATAAATGATTTCACAAAAGAAGAAGAATTATATTTATTCCAGTATCCAACCAAGAAACAATCACAATTTGTTAATGGTTCAAATAATCTTAATATATCAGAGACAAGGCTCAAAACACATTCAGGTGTAGTTGAAGTGAAGATACCTTTAGAAAAAGGTAAATTTTTTGATGAAAATAAGAGTAGTAAATGGGATAATACAAAAGATCAAATATTGAAAGGAGTTGTTGTTGAATCTAAAGGTTATTACGTGGGGATAATGAAAGAAGATGGATTACATTTGAATGAATTACAAAAGACAACACAATTACGTCCATCTTTTAAATATATAGATGATTTGAAAATGGTAAAGCAACAAAAGGAAAGAGATTTATTCAATAGATTGAATAATGATGATTTAGACGATAAATCAACAACAACCAATACAAATTCATCACATGTTGTTCAAATGTCAGTGAAATCATCTGGTGAAAATGTACCTAGATTAGGAGGAGCTTTACAAAAAAAGAAATTAGAAGAAGATGAATCTTATATCGATTATCAATATTCTAATCAAAGTAATACAGAACAAAGAGATAAATTGGTAGATCAAACTGGTGTAACTTTACAGTGTAAAGTAGGTAAAGATGAGTACCTTACTTCCTTACTCCAGAGTCTATAAACCCTTCCATAACCCTTCCATAACCCATTCATAAACCATTTAGCTAATAAAATAACAAATATCAAGAAGGAATCGACGCGACGCTTTCACTTTCATAACTTTCTTTCCTTTGCACAAAAGATGTTCCTTATAACTGTTAATAAAATAAGTAGAGTAGTGATAGATAGTTTGAGTAAGTAGTTCATATTGTCGATTTAGAGATGTTTAATAGAGCAGCTATAGGTGAAGTACCTAACGTATTCAGAAATCCAATCCGGGTATGTATTAATTTGATAACTTGTTAATATATTACAATATATTGATATACCCCACTTTCTCAGCGTTTATAAACTGATAAACTGATAAACTGATAACTAACTAACTAATTAACAAAGTATTTGAAATATTGTGCACATACCTCACCACATCTATTCTTTCCAACATGTATTGCATTATTAGGTCCAATTTGTGTTTTTGTAATAACACCATTACGTCGAAAATATTTTTACGAAGATGCTCCAAGTTTACCATTAAGTGGATATCCGTTACCTAATAGACCAAGAAATTTAAATTTAAAAGGTTATGATGATTGATTGTGTTGTATACACCCGCTGATTGTGTTGATATATATATATACTTGATATGATAGTTTATTATTGTTATGTACATGTTATATAATTAGATAAATCACCATTTATAAAAACCAGATGGAGCACCTCTAATTTGTTCTCTATTAAGATGATTATAAACTCTTCTATTTTCAGATCTTTTTGTCTTTTCATAATCTAATCTTAATTTTGTTTGTTTTGTCTTTAATAAGAATCTAACATTAACATATCTATGAGTTATTATACCTGTTCTACCTCTACCTTTTGGATCTAATCTCTTTTGCCATTTACCATCTGTACAAACCCAAGATTCAGATATATAAACATCATTTGGATTATAATTCATTGATTCACAATCTTTTAAACCTCTTTCAAGCATTTCTGATAAATCTTTTGATACTTTTTTTTGCATAAAATGTAATTCTGTAATTGCTCTTTTTAATGATAAACCTTTTAATGCTCTTAATACTATATTTGTCTTTTTAACTGATGATTTGATTCTCCATGATCTAAGATAAATACTTGGTTCTAATGCTTCAATTTCTTCTCTTGTTAAATTCATCTTAAAAGTTGATTCTTCATATTGTGTATTTGTCTTTTTATTTAAATTATCCTTTAATGTAATTATTTCATCATTTTTGAAAAACCCATTTTTAGCAACGTTTAAATTATAAATTTTTCTCTTTAATGGACTTAATAAATATTTTGTTGTAATATATGGTTTGGGGTTTAAAAAATTGTTTAATTGAGAATCATCTTTTGGATCAATTTTAGGTTTTTCTTTAGTATCCTTACCATAATTCAAAATATCTTGAATACTTTCTTCTTTACTAACGGAGTTCTCTTCATTTGATTGAGTATCAACAATAGATTGAGTAGTTGTCTTTTTCTTGTTGTCAACGGCATTCGTTAAAGAACCAAATAAAGAAGTAGGGGAATCTACAGGAGAAGCCAATCTAAGTGGAGACAAAGAATGGAAGTGTCTATAAGACGACCTCACTATTCTTAATGACATTATGTATGAATCAGTCTGCCTTTATTACTACCTTTACTATCTACAACCACTATCACTATCACTATCACTATCACTTCACCCATCTAAATCAACCACCACCAGTAATTGAAGATTTTTTAACGATCTTTCGCTCTGAAAATAAGTTGATTATGTAATTTCCGCTGCTATTGACACGGAATGAGAAATGACAGTACTCAAATTAGCAGACTGTCCCGATTAGGAAATTGCGGGAGGACTAAATTAAGCGGCTTTTTTTTAACAGGTTTGATTGTTTGACAGGTAGATAAACTGAACTGGGATGTGTGTGATTGTCAGGTTGTTTAGGGTTGTTTATTGGTTGTTGTCTGATGGTACTCTGCTGATACGGGTTACTGGTTAGTGTAGTTATACATAGATACGCATATACTTATATACTTATATACTTATATACTTAGATACTTAGATACATACTTATTTACTTACTTCTTACTCACTACTTAGCCCCCGGGAAAAATGGGTTTGATTTATACAAATCATTTTAAAACATCTCCACCAACACAACAACAAGAATTAATATCTTTTAATAAGAAAAGAACAAATAGTTCATCTTCTTCCACTAGTTCCATATCACAATCTTCTTCATTGTTTTCAAGTTATAATCACAATGATAATTATCATAGAAGGGCTAGTTCATTTATGAGTCAATTTACCAAATCCAGTCATGAATTTGAAGAAGAAGAGATTACAGAAGGTGATGAAGATGAAGATGAAGATGATGAACAGGATAAGAACAAAGTATTAAGGTGTTTGAAATGTCATACACATATTTGTCTTACTTCATTAATCATATCTGATAATTTCACAGGAGAATCAGGTCCTGCTTTATTTGTATCAAAATTAATAAATTTTAAATTAGGTCCATATAAGACTAAGAAGATGAAAACAGGTGATTATGGTATTAAAAATGTTTATTGTTTACAATGTCTTGGTCAATTAGGTTGGTTTTATGTATTTGCTGATGATCCAAAACAAAAATATAAAGAGAATAAATTTGTTATTGAATGTAATTTATTTGAATCTGTTGATTATTAAGTGTGTTAGGTTGGGTACATAGGTTTATTGGTTATGGGTTATGGGTATTTAATTTGGGAAAAAAAGGTATTAATCTATTTTATTAAGATTTAATAAATATATATATATATATATATATACGATATATATTAATTAATCATCATAGTCAAATTCATCAGAACTAAATGTAATTAAAGATGAAGAAGAAGTTGTATTATTATCATCATTGAAAATATTTGATTCTTCATTTCTATTCTTACTCTTCAATTTCCCACTTTGATAAGACAATGAAGTCAAAGTATCAATTACTTCATTATTTTGGTTATTAACATTGTTCTTTCTAGGTTTTGGTGGAATTGGTCTTGAGTTATTATTACTACTATCTTCTTCTTCATCTTCTTCATATAAAATATGCATGAATCTTTTTGGTTTATTGATTGAATTTATTGATTGTTTATTTTTAACAATTAAAGGTGTTGATATCTTAGGAACCGGCCTTGATTCATTAATTGTTTGCGGTGGGGTTGGGGTATTGTTACTTGTGTTATTTTCATTATTCATTGGGAATGGATTATCTAAATCCATTTGTCTTTGTTGTGGTATCACTACTGGTATATTAGTTGATTCATAATTCAAATCATTATTATTAATAGATTGATAATATTCTTTTGGTCTAAATACTTCAAATCTATTCAATTCTGATTCTGATTCTGATTCCTGTGGGGTGTTTGCGTTTTTAGTTTCTCTTGATGGGATTATTGGATGATTGAATTCTTCCTTTTGTGGTATTATTGTCTTTTTATGTAAATAATCAAATAAATTATAACCACCAATAGATTTTTCTTCATCATGATTATTATTATTATTATTATTATTATTACTCATACTTGAATTATTTTGTTGTTTTTTCTTATTTTTAGATCTTTTAAAATACCAAAATGCTAAAAATGATAATAATAAAAACCCTAATATTGAACCAACTGAAATCCCAGCTAATTTCCCCTTGGTTAATTTATTATTATTATCATCTATTGAATTCCCACTTAAATGAGATAAAGAATTTTGATAAAAATTTATATCTGTAACTATTGGTTTTATACTTGAATAAGTTTGTGACGATAATACTTGATTTTTGGAGTACTGTAATACTGATGATGTTTCCACTGTTGTTGTGAAAGTCTCAGTTGATGCTGTTATAATATAAGGCTGAGAATAAACTATTGTAGTTGAACCATCTGATGTAAATTGTGTTTCTGGATAATATGTTGTATCATATACATACGTCTCATCGGTGGTTAAACTACTACTACTACTACTACTACTACTACTACTACTTGTTGTTGTTGTCGGTATTATTGAAGTTATTGGAATACTACTCCAATAACTTGTTTCAGTATCTGGATCCGAATAAGTTGAAACTATATCATATAAACTTGAAGAATCACTATTTTCATCTATTGATGATGTAATAAAATGTGGAGTTACTGTCTCATGTGAATTTATCGAAGAAGATGTTATATGGTATCCTATTGAACTTGAACTTGAACTTGATATACTATTTGATGCAATATCTGTGCTTAAACTGCTCAAACTACTCACACTACTACTACTACTTGATTTAATATTAGGTATTGTTGAATTTGAAGCTGTGTAAAATCTCTTCATTATATCATAAGGTCTAGTTATAAGCAACCCACTATTACTATCATCTGGTGAACTCTCAGTCATGGTAGGCAAATATGAATGATTCTAATATACTCTTTAAACTTATTATAACACCCTTTATTTGTTATTATCTATTAATAGTAATTTTATCAATTTATCCCACTTTTTCTATTTTTTGATTCAAAGGGGGTAAAGATGTTTCTAATAATACAAATGTGGCTTCTTCTGTGCTGTGTTATCTATTTTATTTAATATACGATTAATATTAAAGTAATCAGAATAATAACAGAATAAAGAACACCCTGGTCAAAGTCAAAACACTGCTCCCACTTTCATATGCAATAAAACTTGAGTTCTAAATTTAAGTGAGTCAAATAAAGCAAAAAGTGTGAAGTGTGCAGTGTAAAAAATTACATTAAAATTATCGCGCCTTTCAAACTGGACGATTTCCTAATTTGGAATTATTTGTGTCTTTTAAAGAAGGGTCCGTCCTATTAAATTGACTAAATTGACTAAATTAATGGTACTTAGTTATATAGATCAGACTTTTTTGGATTTTTTAGTCTTGGTTGCCTTGGTAGAGACTGTCTCTGGTTCAGCAGAGGTAGTTGTTGCAGTTGGGGTGGCAGTTGTTTCTTTAGTTTTCTTACCACCTTCTAATAAATCAATTTTTTCTTGTAAAAGACTTAATTCATATTTAAATTCAGTTTCAGAATCTTCAAAAGCAGCATAAATCATTGAAGATTGAATTAAGATAACACCAACAAAGATAAATACAATCAAAGAAGCACTTGCTGCAATAACTGCTAATCCAGTATTTTGATCAACTTCACCCCATTCATTATAAAGACAAGAATAAGCACCAACTCTAATATTAGTTAAATAAATTGAAACACCAGCAACTAATGCAATTAAAGTACCATATTCAAAATATAATGTTTCGTCACTTGGTTTATAAATTCTAATAAATGCACCAATAAATCCAAGTCCAATCATAGCATGCAAGAAATATATTACTAAAGTTGGTGAATTAATCCATTTAATATAATGTTTTAATGCATCTTCAAAATATTCATCTCCTAATCTTGAATTCCACAATGTATAATATTCATATGGCCAATTAGCAAATAAAATACCAACGACAAACGATAATGCTTAATAAAATAAGTTAGTATAATCTGTAATCAACTTTGCCACCTTGAAAAATTCATATCAAGATAAGTAAACAATAAAACATACAAATAATAATGAGTAATGAACCCACTGGTAAAAGTTTCTTATAACTAGGCATTGTATATATGTGTTATATGAATAAAGTAACAGAAAGAATATACAATCAGCTGATAGATAAACAGATAAATCAATAAACAACCAATCTAATCAACTAACTGTCTTTCTTCGTTGAGTTTCTAAAATTGATTCTTGATTTTTCTTATCGCCTAGCTCAAATTTCTTTAACAGTGGAAAACGTCCAAATTAGGAAATTTTATGTTTTTTTGCTTATGATTTGAACGGCACTCGCTAAATTAAGCCATTATGTGGCTGGTGTGTGTGGAGTAGGCAGTGGCTGGGGAATGGGGCTGGTGCAAGGTCTTATATTATATATATTACTGTGGGTCTGTGGTATGGAATGGATTAGATATGTACTGAATAAATTACTCTAGATGTATGGGGCTGTCCTGTTAGATCTTTGTAACTAGATCAATTAGCGTTTGATGTACTATAAAGAAGTATCAGTGGATAGCTGTACATTTCTAGTACATTTTATTTGATTGATTGTATCAAGAGAAAGATGTATAGCCATCTTAATATGTTAAAATAGAGTGATTGGAATAAAATATGGGTATTTTGACCTTGATTTTTGCTGATTTTACCTTGATATCCTTAGATAAATTCCCACCCAATTCTATAGGGACCTACCTACTTTCACATGCAAGATCCAGAAGGGTTACCCTCTTCCCAGATCTTATATAAGGAACTCACTAGTAATCTCTTAGACTGGCTAATTAGGCCTTCCGGATTAATCCTAAACAAGATCAAATACTTTCTTTTAACATTTATCTTGTTTTTTTTAATATGTTTTGTTTTATATGAAAGTGGGTACCATTGGGAAGCTGAGTGGTTGTAGATTCTTGTTTTTGATTGATTACAAGAGATATTTGATGTATTGACATAGTAATCAATCAAAACAGAGTATTTGGGGAATATAATTAACTAACTCAAAAAAAACTTTAAATCTAAAATGAACTCCTTCTATTAAGAACGGTATATCAGTTGTAGTTTGTTGTATATATATAAAGAGGTGTCTCGGTTGACTAACTAACAAACTGCTCAACATAAACAAGGCGGTGAATTTTAGTTAGTTTAAATTCAAGCCAAACCAAACCTCAAGCAAGCACAATAAGATTGGGATGAGTATTATTGAGTATTAAAAGATTCAACTAGTTAGTTATTATTAACTGTAATAATTGATGACTAGGTGTAGAGGTAGGTAATAATTGATTGAATTGAGTATAGTTTGATTACCAAATTAGGAGATGATGTATGTATGACAAATTTAATAGTTGTATTTTAAAAGATTTCTAATAATCTTAGTAAATATATTGTTAACAAATTTAAATTTACTATGATTAATTAATTAATTAATTACTTAAGTTATTAATATTTTAGATTCATGTAATTGATTGAAAATAACCGAATTAACCGATTAGCTAGCTGCTTTCCCCCTTTTTCAGTAATTAGTATAACTAGATGAATAAATCAAGGCAAAAGAATTAAATTAAATTAAATTAAGATTAAGATTAAGATTAAAAACGTGCGTGTGATATTAATATTAATTATTGTTTAAAACAAAAAATTTCCTAATTAGGTAATCTATTAATCCTAATTTGGAAATTCTTTTGATTTTCTTACTGTTCCTCATATGTTTGTGATTTGATTTATCTTTATTTTATCAATGACTGGGATGAATTGGTTGGTTGGTATGTGACTGACTGAGACTGACTAAAAGATCTTGATTCCTCGAGGAGATTAGTTAGTTGTATTGAAGTAATCAAGTAATCAAGTAATTAAAATGATGAAGGGATTAAGTAAGGGGTAGTAGGTTGCAGTGATTTACTTATTGTTTACATTGTATTACCGAATCTGAAACTATGCAATTAAAACGTGGGTTGAATTATTATTTATTAATGACGATTAGTATAAATATTGGTATTTGTCATGAGTTGATTAAATGAGTAATGGGGTGAGAAGGGGAGAAGGTAAACAAACAAACAAACAAACAAACAAACAAACAAAAAAATGCTTTACAAGTCATTGTTAATATCATCATTGATAACCCCAGCCATAGCTTATTCACCTGTTGCTGGTCATTATGGTACTTATTCTATAGTTCCTGGTTTTTTCAAACAAGATGATTCATCGATTAATGCAACGACATTTGAATATACTGATAACTTAGGACTTTATGATAATTTAACATGGACAGATTTTGAGAATTCAATTGAAGAATTGAATTTAAATTCACCTGATAATATCGAGTATAAAGTCTTGTTCTATGCTAGACACGCAGAGGGGTATCATAACGTTGCTGAGAGTTATTATGGTACTCCGGCATGGAACTGTTATTATTCTTTGATAGATGGGAATGGTACTCATGAATGGGGTCCTGATGCTTATCTTACAGATGTCGGGATTGAAAAGGCTAAGAATAATAGTGATTTGATTAAATCTTTAATCATGGATGGGTTCCCATTACCACAATCTTTTTATTCTTCCCCTTTTACTAGAGCTGCTGATACTTTAGTTTTAACATGGAACGATTTAATTTTGAAAACAGGATATGCAACACCAGTTTTCAAAGAATCCTTGAGAGAGACAATTGGATTACATACTTGTGATAAACATAGGGATAAATTTTATTTAGAGGCTAGATACCCAAATTTTGAATTCGAAAAGGGGTTTTATGAAGATGATATTTTATGGACTCCATTGGAACAAGAACCAAGTGGTGGTATTTATCTTAGAGCTAAACAATTTTTAGATGATATTTTCACATCTGATGAAAATACTTTTATTTCAGTTACTGCTCATTCTGGGATAGGTAATGCTTTGTTAAAAGTTATAAAACATAGAACTTTCCCATTATCTACAGGGTCAATTATTCCTTTGGTTATTAAAAGAGAATCTGTATTGGGGTTTGTACCACCACCTTTGAATGAAACCACAGTTTCAATTGGAACTTCTGCCACAGCTCCAAAATGTACTGTATCAGTTGAGAATTTCCCATCTTCAATAGCTTATTCTACCATGTCTGTTGAAGAAAAAAAGAGTTATAACGTTTATACCGTAACTACTGTTGTAACAGCTACTCCTAGTAGTTGAAGTTGAATTAAACTACGTAAATACATAATCTATATACTCAACATTAATCCCATCGATTAATTTTGTCTTTTTAAGTACTTTTGGTTCTATTAATTTATAATCGTCAATTGAATTAGTATTGATTATCGATTTATAATTCTTGATGAAATAATTGTATGCTTTATAAATCAAGTATCTTGATTTGTTTTCGAAAAATGTTTCATATTTTTTAAACTGCTTTAGTACTCTTTTGATTGAATCAAAATCAATTTTGATTTCAATTTCAATTTCATCAGTGTCGTTATTATTATCTTTATCGATTTGATCATCATGATCATTAGGGATTTGTAATTCGAATAAACATCTTTTTATTACAATCTCGGGGGTTTTTAAGAGTGTAACTAATTTATCAAACAATTGTCTTGATTTTTGATAGTCCATTAAATTCAAGCATAATTCAATGTTATAGTTTAATGTTATTATTTTTGAATTCAAGTCAAATAAATTCAATATTTGATTGTTGTTGAAATAGATTAATTCAAGAATTTCTAATGATCTAGTGGTATTACCAATTGATAATTCAAAGTAACTGAAAAATAACCAGTTTTTAAAATTGTTAGGAGATAATTCAATTAATTTATTGAATAATTTTCTAACCCTATCAAATTCCCTTAATTGTTTTTCAATATTAATATAGTAATAAAGCACTTTTTCAACTTTTTTTGTTGTGGATTTGTTGTTTAAACCTATAAATTTACCTAGTTTTTTCCTTACACCATCTAAATTGTTTTGTCTTATTTCAAAATTCGTATATTGAGTGAGAAATTTTATTGATAATGGGAATTTGTCTAATAGTTTATTGTATAATAATCTTGTTCCCTCTATGTCTTTACACTTCAATTCTTTCCAATTGATATACAAGACCCAAATATATTTCCATTGTTTTAATTTCAATTTATCAGTTGGTGTATTATGTGATATAACTGATTCGAATATTGTATTAGTATTAGTATTAGTATTCTTGTTGTTGTTGTTGTTGTTGTTATTAGTTATTAATAAATTCAAATAAATCCACCATTTATAATAATCAGTTGGTTTAAGTGTTAATTCATCTTGATATTTGTTTAATCTTTTTGTTGTTATTGAATGTTCAATATTATCAATCAATCCGAATTGTTTTTGAATATTTGTGAATTTTTCATCAAATGGTTTGATTTCATTAGGTGTGAGTAGTTTTGATATACAGTAGTTGTATAATTCACCCAAATTAGTTTTTTCACCATTATTATTTGATAATTTGAATCTTATATATGAGATCAATAATCTATGATCTAATTTATTGATCTGGTGTAATGATTCAATACCTAGTTTAAATACATTGTTAACATTTATTAAATCACCAAATTCTTTTTCGAATTCAATCCATAATAACCAAGTTTCAAAATCAGGTTTATAAATAACAAATTTCTCAAAAATTAATCTAACATTATCAAATTCTTTATAACGTATTTCAAAATCTATATAATTTTTGTAAATTATCCAATTTGGTTTCCAAGTCAACCAATTTTCATAAATTAATCTAACTTTTATTATATTGTGTAAATTTTCTTCAATTAAGATATACTGATACCATAATTTATCAATTTTAGGTAATAACTTTGTAGATCTGTCTAATAAATTTCTTGCATGATTTATATTCTTATTCTTAATCTCAATTTGAATATACCTTAACCATAACTGAACTTGTTTATTATCAATCTCTAAAGCTCTTTCCATAACAGATCTAAACCTATCAAAATCAAATTGTGATACTTCAAATTCAGCATATCGTATCCATTGACCAAAGTTAAACCTATTCCTACTTAAATAACTCTCAAATTCATTTCTTTTACGTCTTTGATAATCGTATAATTCTTGTGAATCTTTTATATTATTAGTTGATTCACCACCCTGTTTATTCAACGTTAATGGTTTATTATTACTGCTTTCTTTTCGTTCATACGCTTCAAGAATGATTTGCTCTGCAGTTATTTGCAAATCATTAGGTATTGACTTTGACATCCTTTCATATCCTATCCTTGCCCTGCCTGATTAGTATAGGTTGTTACTGTTACTGGTAGATCTTCTCTCTTCTTTTCTATCATTTTTCTTTTGTTTGTAAAGAATTCAAGGCGGTGTTCAGAACAGAACAGAGACTAATTCCGTGTCACTTAGTTTCTTGCCTCGGCTAATTAATCGAATTGAATTAACACCAGACACCGCGATTTTTTGCTCTCTCTCAAATGATGGGCTGCTTTTTGTTTTTGAATTACTGACAACTCAGCCACTTTGATCATTATTTGTTATTTGTCATTTGTCATTTGTCACTTGATTAGTTGTGGTCATTCAGATTACGTATATATATACTTATATATAACATCTACTTATAACACCCACACCCACACTTATACTTATACCACCCACTACCCACTTATACCACCCACACTACCCACACTACCCACACTACCCACACTACCCACTGACCCACACTACCCACACTACCCACACGCGCCACATCCACACCCACTCCCACACACCAGCCACACACCGCCTCCAAAAAAAGAAACTAATTCTCTCCACTTTTTTTCTGCTCTGCTCTGCTCTGCTCACTGATAAAATCAAGAAATTCAACAAATAAACAAAAATAAAAATATACATACATATAAACAATCATCATAGCAATTAATTTTTTTTTTTTTCATTTATTTCATTTATTTCATTTAACTTACTTGAATTTACTATTTATTTCTTATCTATCTATCTATCTATCTATCCAACTCATTTCAGTAACTGTATTATATTACTGAGTTACAAAACTAACTATTAATTCATTCATTCCTTCCAGTTTCAGTTTCAGATTCAGCCCCCTTTTCACTTTATTTGCTTATTTATTTATACATATATTCATTCAGTCATATCCATATATCCATATATCCATATATCCATATAAACTAAACTAAACAAAATGAAGAAAGAATTAAAATATTTTATATTTGCTCATTTTTTAATAATTTTATTCTTAATTTATCTTACATTTGATCTTATAACTTTATTATATGATGATGCATGGAAAGATGCAATTTTATCATCTGAAATTAATTCACCTTTGGTTGATCAAAATCCACAAATTATTCCTAAAATAATACATCAAACTTATAAGACAAATGATATACCTGAAATTTGGAAAAAAGGTCAACAACAATGTATTGATTTACATCCTGATTATGAATATATTTTATGGACTGATGAAATGTCAGAAAATTTTATATCACAAGAATATCCATGGTTTTTAAAAACTTTTAAAAATTATAAATATCCAATTCAAAGAGCTGATGCAATTAGATATTTTGTATTAAATCATTTTGGTGGAATTTATATCGATTTAGATGATGGTTGTAATAGAAGATTAGATCCTTTATTAATTTATCCTGCTTTTGTAAGAAAGACTATACCAACAGGTATTTCAAATGATGCAATGGGTTCTGTTCCAAAACATCCTTTTTTCATAAAAGTTATTGAATCCTTAAAGAAATATGATAATAATTGGTTAGTTCCATATATTACAATTATGTTTTCAACTGGTCCTCTTTTCCTTTCTGTTATATGGAAACAATATAAAAGATATGGTGTTTCAAAATTTGGTGAAGTTCGTATATTAGAACCTTTGGAATATAAAGCTGGTGATAACCCTTTTTTCAAAATTTCAAAAGGTTCTTCATGGCATATGGATGATGCTAAATTTTTATTCATTTTACAAAATCATATAGTATTAGCAGTTATTGGAGGTTTTATTATTGGTTTATCATTTGTTTATTTCGAATATTTATTATACCAATTTTTATGTTCTTCAACATTCAAAACTTTTTTCAAAGGTTTATGGAATCTTATAAGGTTGAAGCCTTTTAGCTATAATGTTTTATCATCATCATCATCAAATCAAGAAATTGAATCAAAGACTACACACAAAATAACAATAACAAAAACCACCACCACCACCAACAACAACACCACCAAATCAAGTTTCCCTGATTCTTTACCAAAATCTTATATCAAATTTATTGAAAATAAGAGAAAAAAGAATAAATTTAATCAAAATAGAATTAGAAAAGATTCTAATTTACCATTGGCTATTGATATTGATTTAGAAAAAAATGTATCTACAATCGAAGAGTAGCTAGCTCTATAAAAAAAAAACACTTTAATCACACACTACACATTACACAAAACTGTCATATTACTTGCATACTGTATATCTACACTTTAATTCTGTTACAATATTGTATATATACTTACTTATACTTTATATATTTTACCATCTATCTATCTAATTTAATTTAATTAACGGCTGCTTAAAAACTAAAAACATAGAACCAAATTAATTAACCGAATTTTATCGGTGATATCGAAATTAAATGTCACATTTCAAAATGTTGTGTTTAAATTTTCTTGGTATTTTTTAATCTTTTATCTTTTTAATCAGTTGCAGTAACTGTCTTTTTTGTGCTTATTTAAATGGAAAAGTTTTCCTTTATTTCTTTTAGTTATGTTATACACCCTTTTTTTTTAATAGTGGTTAACTAACTAACTAATTATGAAATTAATATATTTAATATCCCTAGCTTCCACAGTCTTATCAATACCATTACACAAAAGAGATAATACTCAAAATGTTTTAACAAATGCTAAATGGACTTCTTCATCTTCAGGTACTATAGTCACAATAACCCCCACGGCTATTGATGGAGTCACTATTTCTGCTTCTCCTATAACTACTTCTGCCACCGTTTGGAATTCTTTAGATTCTTCAGGTATACCATATAAAATTACACCTACAGTTACCGATGGTTCAACTTTATCTGCTTCACCAACACCAACAAATACAAATTATCCTGATTTTACAGGTGGTGCACCTCCTGTATTAAGATGTATGAATGATAGAATTCCAAGTTCTGATACTACAGGTTATCCATTTTGTATTTCTAATGGTACTGAATTAGTAGTTGGTGAAACTTATTGGATTACTTGGGATCCTTTATATTTTGGTACTACTGTTGAAAAAGTTAGATTACAAACTGAAGCTTACCCTATTGATGATTCAGATACTGCTTTATTCACATCTGATTATATCTCTAATTTAAATGGTTATTATCCATTTTATGTTAAATCATCATATAAGAAATCAGGTACTGATGGTTATTTTTTCTTAAATATGAGTCCTTTGATTACTTCTACTTCAGATATTGAAAATACAGGTACTGTTTCTGGTCCATTATTAAGAATAGTAGATAGTCAAGGATCAATATCAAGAGTTCCATCAGATAACGGTATTTCAACTTCATCAAAGAAATCAAGTGGTGGTGGTTCAAATGTTAAAACCATTGTTCCTGCTGTAGTTGTTCCTGTTGTTGTAGTTGCATTCATCTTAGCTGGTGTAGTTTTCTATTTCAATAGAATCAGAGCCAAGAATGGTAACTCAAAGGGTTTCTTCGATTCAATTAAATTATCATCAGGTGGTGGTGGTGGTTATTTCGGTTCCAAGACTCAAAGAATGACTAGAAATGAACAAATCGCTGCAAATGATGATCTTGATTCAATTACTACAAATGATTTAAGATCTCAATACTCTAATAACGATAACCATACTGTTCAAACCGAAGAGACCGGTGTTAGTGCGAACCCTTTCAGAAATCAATAAGTAAATAAATAGGTAAATTAAGTAAGTACTTAAAATAAAAACGATAAACCGATTAATTAAACATAAATAAATTAACAGGGCTGGTGAAAACTATTTTAGTGGCGCAGTGCATGAATATTAAAATTTTTTTTTTTTTTTTACATTTATTTATTTTTATTAGGGTGATAAATTTTTTTTTTCTCTTTATCAGTATCAGTATCAGTATCAGTATCAGTATCAGTATCAGTAAGTTGATAAGTTAAGTCGTTAATATGGTTAAGAGACAAAGAGCAGCTATTCTGCCAACGAATATAGCATTATTACAGAACTTGGTTCGTCGTGATCCTGAATCATATCATGAAGAATTTTTACAACAGTATTCTCATTATGAATCATTGAGAGATATTTTCTTGTTAAATCCATCAACTGAAGATCAAGGTGAAGAATTCGGTGAATTGATTGGTTTCATGTCTGCTGTTTGTTCATGTTACCCACAGGAGACTGTGAATTTCCCAAATGAGTTGAAAATGATCTTACAAAATAATCATAGAGATTTATCTCCTGATTTAAGAGAAAAAATTATTCAATGTTTAGTTATGTTAAGAAATAAAAAAATTATAACTCCTGAATTTTTAATACAAACTATTTTCCCATTATTAACTGCATATAGTTCTACATCTTTAGTGAATGATAATAGTCAATCGGGTTTACATGCTAAAGCATTAAGAAAACAAATTTATTCAACTTTAATTTCATTATTAAAATCTGTAAATACAGGTTCTAAAAATTTAAAATTGAATAGATCAACTCAAGAATTATTATTCCATCTTTTAGAACAACAAGATTCAAATGGTCTTTGGGCAACTAAATTAACTAGAGAATTATGGAGAAGAGGTATATGGGATGATTCTAAGACTATTGAAATTATGAAACAAGCTGCATTACATCAAGATTCAAAAGTCGTTATATCTGCTGTTAAATTTTTTCTTGGAGCAGATAAAGAAAGAGATGAACAATTTCAAGATAATTCAGATGATGAAGATGAAATAGATACAGAAGCTTTGAAACATAAGATGCAAACTAATAAGAAATCCAAAAAGAGAGGTAAAAAATTAGAAGCTGCTGTTAAAGCAGTTAAAAAAAAGAAAAATTTGAAAAATTCATTATCTTCAACAACTTATATTAACTTTGGTGCTATTCAATTATTAAACGATCCACAACAATTTGCTGATCATTTATATGAAATCCATTTATCTGGTAAAAATTCAAATAAATTTGATCTTGATCAAAAAATTGATATAATGAATTTAACCTCAAGACTTATAGGTACTTATAAATTAACCGTTTTAGGAATTTATTCATTCTTTATGAAATATTTAACACCAAAACAAAGAAACGTTACTCAAATAATGGCTGCTTCTGCACAAGCTACTCATAATTTCGTACCTTCTGAATCAATCAATATGATTATAAGAAAAATTGCTGATGAATTTGTATCTGATGGTGTTGCAGCTGAAGTTGCCGCTGCTGGTATAAATACAATTAGAGAAATCTTATCACGTCATCCATTAGCCATTGATGAGACTCTTTTACATGATTTAACAGAATATAAAGGTTCAAAATCTAAATCTGTTAATATGGCTGCTAAATCATTGATTTCATTATATAGAGATGTTGCTCCACAATTATTACATAGAAAAGATCGTGGTAAATCAGCAACTATAAGTATGATTCATGGTGATAATGAAGAAATCACAGCAAAACATAGATTTGGTGTTGATTCAGATGAAGTTACTTCTATTCCAGGTTTAGAATTATTAGCCAAATGGAAATTAGAACAAGGTTTATTAAACAAGGAGAATGATGATGATGAAGCTTGGAAAATTGAAGAAAGTGATAATGATGCTGATGATATTGAAGGTAATTGGGTTGATGTTAAAGATGATGGTAATGATAATTTGAATATTAATTTGAGTGAAGATGAAGATAATGATAACGATAATAATGCATTAACTGAAGAACGTCTTGCGAAATCAGGTATTAAGAAGAAGTATCTTAAGTATATGAAAAAGAGTAGTAAACATAAGAGATCTGAAGAAGGTGGTGATGATGATGAAGATGATTCAGATTTGGAATTAAGTGATGATGAAAGTAAACCATTGAAGAAAAGAGCTAAAAAAATTGATGATTCCAAGGCTAAAGCTGAAGAATTAGCAATACAACAAAAGGCTATTCAAGATACTATGACACAAGTATTAACACCTGCTGATTTTGCTAAATTGAAAGAATTACAACAAGAAGCAGGTATTGAAAGATATTTAGGCCATAAATCACATAATGAAGAAGAAGTCGATGCAAAGACTTTAGTTGGTTCATCTAAATATAAACAAAATAAAGAAGAAAGATTGGCTCATGTTAAAGAAGGTAGAGAAGAAAGGGATAAATTTGGTTCTCATAGAGGTAAAAGAGAAAAAGCTCATTCAACAACAAATAGAGAAAAGGCAAGAAAGAAGAATTTTGTTATGATGATTCATAAAAGATCTGTTCAAGGTAAACAAAAATTATCATTAAGAGATAGACAAAAAGTTTTAAAAGCTCATATTGAAAAACAAAAAAGGGGTAATCATTAATTAATTTATAATTATATACTGTATTTTACACAATTTATTTACATTATTTAGTAGATTTCTTAACTTTCTTAACTCTTTTAGTAACAACATCAACTTCTTCTCTCTTTCTCTGTCTTTCCTTTTGTAATCTTTTCCTTTCACCAAAATTTTCTCTTTCCATTTCCATTTTAGCTTCAACTTTAGCTTTACTTGTAATTTTTAATGATTTATTAATAATACTATTGTCTGAAACATTCTTATACTCTTCTAATTTCCTATCGATTCTTTCTTCAATTGCCAAGACTCTACTAAGATCATTTGGTGTAACAAAAGTTAAAGCATTACCTTTACGATTAGCTCTTGCAGTTCTACCAACTCTATGGATAAAATCATCTGGATCTCTAGGAACGTCGAAATTGATAACTAATTCAACACTTGGAATATCTAAACCTCTTGATGCTAAATCTGTAGCGACTAATACTCTGGCTACTCCTGCTCTGAATCTATGTAATGAATTTGTTCTCTCTTGTTGAGACATCTCGGAATGTAATGATGTAACTCTAATATCTAAATGTCTTAAGATTCTTCTTAAGATTTCTGCTGTTTCTGATCTATTAACAAATACAACCGTTGTTGATTCTTTATAATCATCATTTGTTAAAATATTGTGTAATATGGATTCTTTAACCAAAAATGGAGTTAAAACATATCCAAGGTATAATTTTTCAGGTATTATTACATCATCTACTTTATCTAATTCATGTAAGAAAACAGGTAATTTCCCATCTGCTATTGGTTTATCCTTCAATGATCTTACAGCATCGGTAACAGTTGCTGTGAATAACAAAGTTTGTCTCTTATTTGGACTTGGTAAACTTTCAAAACATGTTCCTAAATGTTCAGTAAATGAATCTGTTAATAATCTATCTGCTTCATCTAATACTAAAAATTTAACCCTTTTCAAACCTTTGACATCTTCCGGATGTTCCATTATAATGTGAGCTAATCTACCAGGAGTAGCTATAATGAAATGTGGATTCTCTTTTATCTTATTACTTTGTTCAATCATACTTTCACCACCAATAATTAATCCAATTTTTAAATTAACATTTGCTCCAAGTGCTGCAAATTGATCTGCTATTTGCATGGCTAATTCTCTTGTAGGTGTCAATACAACCCCAAATATACCACATGGATCTTCAGACCATTTGGATAATATGGGAGCTCCAAATGCTATAGTCTTACCTGAACCTGTCTTCGCACCCCCAATACAATCATGACCTTCTAAGATCTTTGGTATACATCCACTTTGAATCTTTGTTGGTGTTGTTATCTTCATCGCATTTAAAGATTCCACCAACCACTTGGGTAAATCCAAACTTGCAAAACTTGTCATTATTCTGTTATTTGTTCTTCTAAAATCAACTATGTACCTTTTTAATCCTAATCTATTCTGATTTAAATTCTTTTATGTAGATAAAAAAAAAAAGATTAAAAAAGATTTTCAAAAATGTTTCACAGCCTTTTAAAAAAAATATAATATTTAAATATTAGTACATCAGCCACTTCAACAGCCACAACATGCGCACGGCCACTTCACAGAAGAAAGAGTTGGAAGATCTTGTTGCCAACAATCAGATCAGATAAGTTGAAGTTGATAATGGATGAAGGTGGTGTGAACTAGTAGTCAGGGTTGTAACTAGGGTTATACACAAATACAAACATACTACAACAGAATGATTGATCAGGTTTTAATTTTCAAACCAACTGGTCAAGTAGTTTATAAATATCAACAATTGAAAAATTTCCCAAATTCAATTGTCAATTCATTGATTTCAAATGTATTAATTAATGAAAGAAAGATAGTGTCTTCTGATTATGATGAGAATGAGATTATAGATCCAGAGAATATAATTGGAACTTATAGTTATGAAGGATATGTTGTTAAATATGCTGTTTACAATGATGATATTGAAAAAATTAAATTATATTTCACAGTTTGTTATTCGAATTTATTAACTTTAAGAAAAGTAAATGAATTCTTGAGTGATATTAAATTGTTATATATAGATAGTGTGATTGAGAATGATGTTGGTGATAAATTTGATGCTTATTTTCAATTGAAATTGAAAGAATTTGAAAAGAGTAGTAGTAGTAGTAGTAGTAGTTTCAGTGAAAGTAATGAGATTAATGAAAAAGAAGAAGAAATAGTTGAGACAATTGAAGAGACCAAAACGGGGAGACAAGTAAGGTCAAGAAAACAACAACAACAACAGGGAAATAATACTACTTCAAAGAAGAATAGAAAATGGGGAGCAGATGGGTCGTTTTTAGAGTATGATGATAATGATTCAAATTCTAAAGCTTTGGATTTTTCATCTTCAATTGGAGAAAATAAATTATCAGCTACTAGTAATGGAAATCTTGAACAATTAGTTGGTGATAAAGAGAATTTTGGAGGAAAGAATAAATTAGGAAAATTTGTAGTCAGTGATTTAAGTAATGAGATGGATAAAATTTTAACACTTGGTAATGATAAGAAAAAGACTAAAAAAATTGCAGAAGAAGAAGAAAATAGTATAAACAACTCTATTACTACACAACCATTTGGATTCTTAAGGAATATAATCGGTGGCAAGAAGATATCAAAAGAAGATGTAATCAAAGTGAAAGAAGCTTTAAAGAATCATTTGATCAAGAAAAATGTATCCCCAACAATTGCAACAAGTTTAACAAATGAGATTGAAAAAGATCTTATAGGTTCAACAACATCAAAATTCACAAGTGTTGAAGAAACGGCAAAGAAGGCATTAGAAAGACAATTGATTAAATTATTAACTCCTAATACAAGTATTGATCTTTTGAATGAAATTGAGAAAAAAAAGACAAGAAGTGAACCATACGTTATTTCAGTAGTTGGAGTTAATGGTGTGGGTAAATCAACTAATTTATCAAAATTAGCATTTTGGTTATTACAGAATAAATATAGAGTCTTGATTACAGCATGTGATACTTTCAGGTCAGGTGCTGTTGAACAATTACGTACACATGTTAATAATTTGAAAAAATTAACCGACGATGATGATGATAACAGTGAAGATAAACCAACATCAATTGAATTATTTGAAGGTGGATATGGTGGTGCTGATTTAGTTGCTAAGATTGCAAATAATGCAATTAAATACGCTAAAGATAAACAATTCGATATTGTATTATTAGATACAGCAGGTAGAAGACATAACGATGCACATCTTATGGCCCCCTTGGCTAGTTTTGCTAAAGCTGCTAATCCAGACAAGATTATTATGGTTGGTGAAGCTTTAGTAGGTACAGATTCTGTATTACAAGCACAAAATTTCAATAAAGCTTTTGGATCAGGTAGACATTTAGATTTTTTCATTATTTCAAAATGTGATACAGTTGGTGATCTTATTGGTTCAATGGTTAATATGGTTTATGCTACTGGTATACCTATTTTATTCGTTGGTATTGGTCAAACTTATACAGATTTAAGAACTTTAAGTGTTGATTGGGCTGTTAATATGTTAATGTCGTAGTTATATAATTATATACTCCTACATACCTTCATCATCACTATCAATAATATCTAATTTTGCTAATGCTTCTTCTGCTTCTTGCTGTACTTGAGTTAGACCAGTTAATTCTTCAATATATTGATAATTGTTTAAAGAATCTTTAACAAAATCCCAATCTCTTTTCAAAAATTCTTTAACAACTCTTGATGAACAAGCTGAACAATATTTATAATTTTTAGCACTTAATTTAACATTTTCAAAATTATGTAAAAAACCTCTTATTTGATGTGGTAATGAACCTAATATTGAAGAATCGTTTATATTTGAAAATTTACCATTGACACTTTGTAAAATTGATACTAATAATTCAATTGCTATTGCAGATGCCATTATAGCTACACCTGGTCTTGTTACTGTACACATTTGATCTAATGTTCTATCTCTCATTGAATCAGATGGTGCTACAACATCATTACAAAAATAACACCCCAATCTTTCTTCTTCCGTTTCAGTATCATCCTCTTCCTCTTCATTGTTAATACTAATTTCCTTACTAAATACACCATGACGCATTATAAGATAACTTTCAAAACCTAAAGCTACATTAACAACTAATTTTTGCATTGAATTTGCAATAACAGTAGGTAACCATCTTGATTCTCTTGAATCGACTAATAAAAATATAACATCATGTTCTTTTATCAGTTCAACTAATTTTTCATAATCTTGTCTTTGCTTTGATTCATTTGTTATTGGATGTCCAATCATTGGGATCTCTAATTGATAACCTTTTGCATCAACTAATGGGAAAATCTTTTTAAGAGATTCAGCTGCGGCTTCAGATTTTGGTTTACCTCCATCAAGACAATCTTCAAAATTATATAAAGATTGTCTTACAGGATTACTAAAAGATACATTACCATTATCAACAAATGTAATCTTTCTTATACCCCAGCCTAATAAACCTCTTGAAATATAAGTACCTAAAGTACCTGAACCTAATAATAAAATCTTTGTGTTTTGAATCTTATCCAAATCCAAATTTGGTAATATTCTCCATTTTATAAGTTTTAAATTCAAATCAATAGATTGATTAGCCAATTGAATTGGATCTATAATTGATCCTAAATCTGCTAATTTTGGACCTAATTTTCCTGAACCTGTTCTTTCCCAACCAACAAATTTAATTGAACTATCGATATTGAAATTTGGATCCAATTTCAAAGTCAATTTAACACTTTTGGAGTTTTTATTCAATCTGTATATCGATACTGAAACCTTGTGGTAGTTGTGAATTGCTAAGGCAGTTAATAGATTACGTAAAAGATAAGAATAAGAATCATTCAAAGTACAAGTATCGATAAACAACAAATTCAACTGAGTATCCGTGCTATAATCGAATAACTTACTAAAACTAATCAATTCATCAGTTAATTCATCAATTATATAAATTTGTTCATCGATTGAACTTAATCTATCTAGTACTTGTAAATTAAGCTGTTGTTTTTCCTGGATTAACCAATTTGAGTATATATTCGGAAGACAAACCCAATAATAAAATTTGAATTTTTTCAAATCTGCGAATGAAATAATGTTAAATTGATTAAGTACTTGTAGATCATGTATGAATGATTTATCTTTAACTTTCGAAATCATTTCATTACCTAAATCATGTAAATATTGTTGTTTATCAAATTCTTTAAACTCATCAATTGTATTGAAATTCAATAACTTTCCACGCGTGATGAAATTGGAATTGGTAGGCAGTCTCTTGATATAACTAGATTCATCAGTTTCAAAACTATCACCATTTAAAATGATTGAACATTCTTGATTATTATTTAAAGATTTAAAATTATAATAACCAAATAATGGGATTTGTTCTTTGTTTAATTTCAATTTATTCAATTTCAAATCGGATAACTTAGTGAAAAAGGAAGAGTCTACAAAGGACTTGGTTTGAGATATTTTAACTGATTCCATTGTGTTTATTTGATTTGACACTATATCTATCTACTGATAAGAAGAAACATGACATGTCAAACAGTCAATCACTCACTTTATTTGCCTTGCCTTGCCTTATCGCACGCGCCGCAAATCAAATTTCCCCCCACAAAAACCAGAACGCCACACGCCACAAGCACAATGTGGCTAGTGTGATATAGTAGACGCGTCGCTGCATTTTTTGTGGGCGATTTTGATTTATAAGTAAGTTTTAAAGTTATAAAGGTTATATAGGGTTGGTTATAGAGTTATAGATAGATAGATATACAGTTAAGAGTATTCAAAAGATAAAATGTTAAGGACACTCACTAAATTACCTTCAATTAAGGTTACACACAGATGTTTTCAAACTTCTTCCAAATCATTAAAAGTATCAGAGATATCAACAATGAAAGAATTTAAAGAAATTTTAAGTAATGATAAATATTCATTTGTTGATTTTTATGCTACTTGGTGTGCACCATGTAAGGCAATTTCACCAATTTTAGAAAAATTTTCAGAATTACCTGAATATTCAACAAAAGGTATAAATTTTTATAAAGTTGATGTTGATTCTGCTGAAGAAATTGCAATGGAATATGGTATTACTGCTATGCCAACTTTTTTATTGTTTAAAAATGGTGAAAAAGAACATAGTGTTATTGGTGCTAATCCACCTGCTATAAAGAATTTATTAGATGCTGCTTCCAAGGGGGAGGTATAAAGTAAAAAGTAAAGCCATTTTTAATTAAATTATATACCTATATATCTATTCACCTAAATTCATATCATCTAATTCATTTAATAATTCATCAATATCAATTTGTGGAGCATCTTCATCAACATCATCATCCATATCATCTTCATCGACTTCAGGTATAACAACTTCTGGAGCTTTATATAAATTAATAGTTTGTCTTAATTCTGCATCTTCTTCTAATTCTTGTAAAAATAATTCATAATCTCTTTCAGCTCTTTCAGCATCTTGTCTTGCATGTCTATCATTTGCAGCATAATCTGATGATACGATATCTTTATGTTCATTAGCCATTCTCTTAAGTTTCCAAGCTCTATTTTTAGCTTTCTTGGATGAACGTTGATAGAATTTTTTAACTAATGTAACTTCTGGTAAATTATCAATATCTAATTGATCATATAAATCATTATTAAAATTTGAATTTTTAGTATAATAACCTAATGCAGTATCACCAGGATGTAAAATACCACCAAGATGTGATCTAACATAAAATGTATTATCATTAACACCAAGATCTGCTGATCTTGCTATAGTAATATCAGCTAAAAGATATTTTCCCTTTCTTAAACCAGTTGGTTCAACATCTAATACTATAAATTCTGTTAAGTTGGAAACTTCACTTAATGAATTAAAAGGATTTCTCCAATAAACCGAGGGAGATAAATCTGCTATTTGTAAAGTTTGTGGATCAATAAATTGCATTGTATTTGAAATCTTAGAACATAAGACATATCTTGAAATATTACCCATTGAATGAGCTAATTTTTTAGGTAGAACTATTAAATCATCTTTACAAATTGGAACAATTTCAACTGAAAATGTAAATTTATAAGAAGCAGTACCTGAATGAATATCTGAACTAATTAATTCTTCAGATTTTTTATATTTAACAGGAACCACTGTATTTAAAAAATCAATCATTTTAACAGCATGATTTTTAGCAGAATAATAAAAATCTAAACCATCTTTTGATTCTTTTATAGAAATTGTATCTTGATGAGCATTATGTTTTAAAATCAATTGTTCTAAATACAAGAAAGTTCTCTTATGTAAAACTTTTTGTCTAATTTGTACAGCAGCTCTCCAAGTATTTGTTGTATAAGATTTAGCACAATCAGGACATTGCATTGCAACCACAATATATTCTACTTCAAAACTTTGTTGAACTATAGTATTTGTTAAAGCTTCACCTTGAATAGTTAATTTAACTCTAACTCTTCTTGAATGTGGTTCAGTCCAAATAAAAGAAGCATCAATAAGACGAACTTTATTAAGACCTTTTAATCTTCTAAGACATAAAGCTAATAATTCTCTACTTTCTAATTCAGCTTTTATCCATTGTCCTGGAGGTTGTAAAAATCTTTCACAATTTCTACAAAATGATAAATTTGCTTCTCTTGGTATACCTTCTGTAATATCAACAGTTAATTTAATACAATCATAACACATTACTAATCCAGTTGAACCATCCATTGGAACACCACAGTTACAACATAAAACTGTTGCCTGGGAACTTTCATGGTTGTGTGTGAGTTGAGTGTAGTTTGACATGACTTAGTATCTATCACCTGATAACTATCACCTATCAATCAATCAATATAAATAAACTAATCAATAAACTAATCAATACTTTACTTACTGATAAAAAAAAATAAAAAAATTATAGAAGGCATAAAAAAAAATTTGAAGATTAAGTAAGCGCGACACTTGATAAGTGTTGCGGTTGTTGAATTACCCTATTTTGGACGAAGTGTGGCTTTTTTAATGATCTAATAGTTTTATTGTGATAGTTATAGATAGATGGTAGTTGATTAGTAGTTGATTAGTAGTTGATAGTAGGTAAGTTAGTGAGTGAGTGAGTGAGTGAGTGAGTGATAGATAGTATAAAGGTAGGGAATAGGTAAGATGGACTACGTGGTACACAATACAAACTCAGAACCAAGAGATCTGTTGATGATCGAAAGAACAACTTTAAGTTGGATTAAATTTGCAGGTGTAGTATTATTGACTTCAATTGCAATGTTACTCAATTTCAGATTTGGTGATTCTGAAGATGATTCTGATAATGGGAATGGCAACGGTGGTGTTATAGTAAGTGACAGATTGAGTTATTCTTTAAGTATAGTACTTTCAGTGATCAGTTTAATAAGTGTGATACAGGCAGGTGCTAATTACTGGACTTCTGTGTATAGTTTTGGTAATGGGAAGATAGAGATATACAACAATCAGATCACCATGGGGATGCTTGTACTGATAATTGCCACTCTGTTTACTGTCAATTTGATTCTCTTATTTGTTGAGTGAGTAAACAACTAAAACAGTGATACTTAATTAACTCCACCGACGCGACGGCCCTTTGTTTAAAATCAAAAAATTACACTACACTGAAAAGGATCAGTTGGCTACTATTTATTTATTTACCTATTTATTTATGTACTTATTTTATGTATAACACGCTTAATATCCGTTTAAAGGGTTGATTTATCCATTTGCATTTGATATAATAACACTTGGATTATTTACACATCAAAAATGAAGTGTAAAGTTTGTGGACATACAGAGTTCCGTAGGGAATATAGTACTGCTTCTTCAGATTTAGCATGTGCTAATTGTGGTGCTGTTATGGAAGAAAATCCAATTGTATCTGAAGTTACGTTCGCTGAAACTTCTTCTGGTGCTGCTACAGTACAAGGTGCATTTGTTGGGTCTGATCAAAGTAGGGCTAATTTCGGTAATAATCGTGGTTCTTTAGACTCAAGAGAACAAACTTTGGCAAATGGTAAAAGAAGAATTAAAGAAGTTGCTGCTTCTTTAAGAATTCCCGAAAATATTTCTGAATCTGCTTATTCTTGGTTTAAATTAGCCTTGACAAATAATTTCGTTCAAGGTAGAAGATCTCAAACCGTGGTTGCCGCGTGTTTATATGTAGCTTGTAGAAGAGAAAAGACACATCATATGTTAATTGATTTTTCTTCAAGATTACAAATATCTGTTTATGCAGTTGGTGCAACTTTCCTTAAAATGGTTAAAACTTTACATATTAATGATATCCCAGTTGTTGATCCTTCAATTTTTATTCAACATTTTGCTGAAAGGTTAAATTTCGGAAATAAATTGAAAACTGTTATAAAAGATGCAAGTAGATTAGCTCGTAGAATGTCTGAAGATTGGATTAATCAAGGTCGTAGACCTGCTGGTATTGCTGGTGCTTGTATATTATTAGCTGCAAGAATGAATAATTTTAGAAGAACTCATTCTGAAATCGTTGCTGTTACTCATGTTAGTGAAGCTACTATTCAACAAAGGTTAAATGAATTTAAATTTACTCATAATTCAAATCTTACAGTTAAGGAATTCAAATTAAGGGGTAAAGATGAAGATGAAGGTGTTGAATTAACTCCTATATCCAAAACTTTACCACCTTCTTTTATGAGAAGTAGATTAAATGAAGATGTATTAAGAGAAAGATTACATACTTTAAAAGAAAATAGTGAAGAAGCAGTAATGAAAGATCCAATATTGGTAACTTTTTTATCAGATTCAAAATTAACAGAAACTGAAATTCAAGAATCTATTAAAAGAGCTCTTAAGAGACAAACTAATGATAATTCAAGATTGTTGAATAAAGTTATTAATGAAAATAATAAAGAAGATTTAGAAAAATCAGAATTAGAGGTGAGTAACAATAAAAACGAACTCGAGGATAATGTATCTTTAAAACTGAAACTACTAAAGAAAAGAGCAGAATTAGAAAGACAACAAGAAGAAGAATTGAAATTAGTGGAATTTATTGAAAAAAATAGACCAAGAAATTTAGCTAGAAATTTACCAAGTACTGAAGATGTATTGAAAAAAATCAATGATGATCCATTAGATTTAAACGATGTTGACGATGATGAAATCGATAGTTTCTTATTAACTCCTGAAGAATCCAAAATAAAAGAAAGAATATGGACAGGTACAAATCATGATTTCCTTTTGCAATTAGAGAATAAAAGATTAAAAGAAGAAGCAGATAAAGTTGCAGGTCATAATCAACACCCCAAGAAGAAAAGAAAATCTAAATCTGAAACTGGAAGTACTGGAGATTTAGTAGATCAATTAAGTTCAAATATTGGTAAAAATGAAGCATATAATGAATATTTAGGTAAAAATACTTCAACAATGGGTCTTTTCAATGCTGTTAATAAATTAGCTTCTCAAGAAGGTATAAGTGCTGCTGATTCTGCTAAAATTGTATTAGGTCAAAAGGGTTTAAGTAATAAGATTAATTATGATGCTATTAATAATTTATTTGATGTTTGAACTATTCATTTCTTTTTGTTATTTATATAAAGTGTATATTAGTTATTTGGAATAGGATAAATTTACTGTGATTTACAACACGTAAAAATTGTAGCAAGACGCGTCGCGTTGAAAATAATTATTGCTGATTTAAAATGAATCAAGTTTGGTTGGTTGAGTTTTATGTATATGATGTGATGAAGTAAGTAGGTAATTGGGTACTATGATGACGACAGATAAGTTGGAGAGTATAAGAAGGTGCGAGAGTGAAGTACCATCGGATTACGAATTAAAAAATCATTTTCAAATCTCACAATCAAAGAGACTTTATGAAAGACAATTTAATGCAATTTATAAAAATCGTGTAAATTCATTGAAAAGTAGAGTTTTCAAAGTATGTAATCCTAAATGGAAAGATGAAACCGTTAATAACATCCAATGTAGTTATACTTCCAAAGTTTTGGATATCGTACCTTTAAAACCATGTTATATCATAGGAACTGTATTTTGTGATTATAAATTCAAAGGAAATGTATTAAGAGATGTAAGTGAGCATCTTTATGGAGCACCAGAAGTTAAAGAAGATGAAAATCTGGCTGGGAAGGGAATGTTTCATATAGATCGTATTAGACAATCGAGTTATTCAGATCCCAAAACAGATCAAATCATGCTTGAAGATGAATCTGGTCGTGTTGTATTAGATGGTGAAATCTTAGATAAAGTTATCTTGGTAACTGGTGTTATTGTTGGATTATTAGGTATGGAGGTTAAATCTGGGATATTCACCGTTGTTGATATAGTTTACCCTGAGCCTGCTCCTCAAAGAATTCCAAGACCTATAAGTAATAAAGCAAGAAGTAAGGGAAATAAAATAATGTTTTTATCGGGTTTGAATATAAGTTCATCTGATTTCGATATAACTGGGTTAGAAATTTTGAAAGATTATTTATTAGGTGAATTTGCAGATACACAAGAGTTATTGAGCGAAGTTTCTAAAATTTCACATTTATTCATAGTGGGAAATTCAATCAGAGTTTCAAATGAAACACAACTACAAAATAGATCTATTAAGGATAAATATAAAGAATTAAACAGATCGAATTACAATATACAAACAATCAGTATATTAGATCAATGGATGTATGAACTATTATCTTCTATTCCAATTACATTGATTCCAGGAGAATCTGATCCAACTGATATTTCATTACCACAACAAGAATTCCATAAATCATTATTCTCCAAATCATCAAAATATTCCAATACCAAGACTCATAATCATTTCGAAAGATCGACTAATCCATCTTGGTTTGAAATTGATAAGATTAGATTATTAGGTACTTCAGGTGAAAACGTTAATGATATCTTCAAGTATCTTATCCCTAATATTCAATCCGATTTACCAATTGATAAAGATGAAGAAAAATTAGGAACCGATAGTAGAATTAAGATAATTGAATCTAATATTATTTGGCAGAATATTATACCTACATCACCAGATACTCTATGGTGTTATCCATTCGAAGAAAAGGATCCATTTACTTTAAATGAGACTCCAAATGTTTATTTCGTTGGTAATCAACCTAATTTTGAGACAAAATTGTTAGATTTATACAATAAAAAGCAAGAATTGATTCAAGTTAGAGTAATTGCCCTTCCTGTGTTTTCAGAGACTGGTAAAGTTGTTTTATTGGATACTGATGATTTATCAGTTGATTGTATTCAAATATCTACATGATGAGCTATATACAGTTTTTCTTTTAAATATTATCAGTCAGTATGAATAGGTAATTTAACAAGTAATAATTGCATACCTTTCTTATGCAAAGCACCTTTACAGTAATTCAAGTCTCCACCAATTTTAACATTTTTTAAAAGTCTATTAGATTTATCAACTTTCAACGTATCCAATAAGTAATTTGAATAAGTTGGGATAAAAGATTGTAAAGTTATTAAAATACAACGTATTGAATCAATTGCTATGAAATTGATGAACCCTCTAAAGTCTGGGTACTCTGTGGATTTAACATTCCATGGCTTGTATAGGTCTAAGAATTTGTTAATTTCTCTGATATTCGATTCTATTAATCTTATCGCTTTATTCATTTCGAAATTCGTGATATATGAATCTAATCGTGGGATTAATTCTTCGTTTATCGAAGTGGATATCTTCTTGTAATCATTGAGTAAATTGGAGTATTGTGGATCGAGTTCTTTAGAGACTTGTGATATGATAGGTTCGATCTTGTCGCTAATGAATGAATCTAAACCTCCTTCCTTTTGAATCTCCAACAAAGTTTCATAATTGTTGAAATTCTTACTGATACATCTAACTGTGGAATTACAAACTTTATCAATGAATTCATTCCTACTTTCATTCAATTTTTCAAGACTGAAATTATTATCAATTTCAAAATTTGAATATTTCATTGTGAAAAATCTCAGTGAATCGTATCCGTAATAATCACCTAATTCAATTGGATCGGCAACATTACCTTGACTCTTACTCATCTTCGACCCAGACATCAACCAATGTGAATGGACAAAGATCCCCTTGGGGATAGGTAAATTAGCAGCTAGTAAGAAAGATGGCCAATAAATACAATGAAATCTCATTATATCTTTACCTATCAAATGATTCAATTTGGGTAATGATGATGATGATTCATTTATTGGATAATTTACAGCAGTTAAGTAATTCACTAATGCATCAAACCAAACGTAAATCACTTGTTCTGAATCGTTAGGTACTTCAATACCCCAAGTTAATCTTTTCTTAGGTCTAGAAACACTTATATCGGGTAATTGTTTCTCTAATTCTAATTCTTTTAAAATTGATTTACGGTAAATCAAAGGCTCAATAACACCTTTTGAATCATCTTTTGAGTATATTTCAATTAATTTTTCTCTGAATTCATTCAATTTGAAAAAATAATTCTCTTCTTCTTCAAATATAACCTCGTTGCCTGTTTCCTTTGATACCCTTATTTCAACTTCTTTTTCTTTTCTCTTAACAATCCTCAATTCTGTATCCTTTTCGGGATAAAATGCTTCATCACTTATAGAATACCAACCCGAGTGTGTACCTTTGTAAATGTATCCATTGTCCCAAACAGTCTTCCAAAAGGACTGAACGGCTTTCAAATGATCAGGATCTGTAGTTCTAATAAATCTATCATACTCAACATTACTCAATTTAGCTAAATCTTTAAATTTTTCAGAAACTTCATCACAAAACAATTTTGGGTTTTCAAATCCTTGAATTTGAGATGCATTTTGAACTTTTAATCCATGTTCATCTGTTCCTGTCAAGAAAAATGAATCTCTATCGTTGAATTTATTCCATCTATTATGAACATCGGCTAATACCATTGAGTAAAAATGTCCTAAATGTGGTTTAGCATTGACGTAAAAAATAGGCGTCGTTATATAACTCGTCAGAGAAGACGGCAGTTTAGTTGTCTTCATCCTTGTAGTATATACACTTCATGTATCAATTATAATGAACTATCGATAATCAGTTCATAAATCGCTTCGTTTGATTTAAATCAAAGAGCTTTTCAAAATGATGGATTTTGTATCACGTGACAAAACACCTGGATTACTGTTTCAATTTACTGAACTTACGAATAAATAGCCAAAGTTATCAGAAGTGATGATCATAAGGATACCTTAATGCTTACAAGTAAACTCAATTGTATCATGATATTATAATTACTATTAAAATTTTGACTATATATACACCTTTTGCATTTGATTGAAGTTTGTTTTATGAATCAGTAAACAAATCCAATAATGATTCATAATTTATACTCCAGATTTCTTTTCAACAAAGATAGCCATCAATGCAAATACAGAATAAAACATTGCTAATGGATAAGCAGTTAAAGCTCTTGCATTTTGTAAACTCAAGACAGCAACAAAGAAACCCGATGCTGATAAAGTACACCAAGAAACACAAAAAATCGCAAATAAATAACCTAATGTATTATCCAATGATAATATAATAGCAACTGTACTTAAAAACACCAATGGTAAGAGACAATAACCAATTACAGAAGCTGTTCTTAAGAAATCCAAAGATTGTGATTGATTCCCCATTAATTTGAATAGCCAATGTAATGAAATTGTACCGAATAAAGCAACACCATAAATATATCCAAAATGAGTCTTTCCTGCTAATAATAATGAAACACCAAATGCAAGACAAAATAACAAAGGTCCTGCTAAATCTGAATCATTGATAATTTCTTCACTTATATTTTTTGTATTTCTTGGATTTAATACAGCTAATGTCTTTGTCTTAATATGAGAGAAATTGAAACCTAATTCTTCAGATAATGGAGGTTCACCAGGGTAACCTGATGTACCAAAAGCTGCTAGTATTCCCGGTGTTAAATATTGATCACCTTCTGTGAATGAAGATGATGTATTCATTGATCCAGTTGGAATTATACCAGGTTGCGCCCCTTGTGTTCCTTGTTGATATAGATTGGCACCATTGAATTGTGGTTGCTGGGAATAATACATGGGATTATGCTGAGACATGGTATGATAGATGTATTAAGAAGATACCAGTCACTGATTGAAGTATATAAAGTAGATAGATCAAGTAGATACATAAATAAATAATAAATACCAGCTAAACAAAACTGATTTCAGATTTTCAATTTCTCAGAAGCGGAAATTTTGAAAAATGTAAAACACGTTAAATTTGGTGTTTTTGTTTCATGATTTGCTGATTAATTTAGTGTTTTATAGTGTTAGGTATAGTGTTATAGACAATGGAGCGTGAACGGGTACAAGGACAAGGACAAGAACAAGGACAAGAACAGGGACAGATAGCGGGAAGTAGTATAAGGAACAACGATGAACCAATTAATTCTGACGTAATATCTCCCTCCGCAATCACACATAGTGTACTTCAATATACGATGATGCTTAAATACGTTGAAGAAAGTCAATTGATATTGTTAGTTAAAAGACTCAATCATGCATATATTCAAGGAGAAAGAGAGAGACTTCGAGGAGTGGATGATGGGGATGGGGATACTATACAACCACCACCACCTCCGGAACAAATTGATTATACGAATACAGAATTTGATGAAGATGATATTCGATCTTTTAGAGAGATTGTTGAAAAATGTAATAAATTACTACACGATATTGATTTAGAGATGGCACATTTTGTAACACAAGATGATAGTAGTAAATTGATGTATACTGTTATAAATAAAGTATCAAATCCATCGATTATCTTATCATCTCAATATACAGCTGTTGAAATAAGGGCAATTAATGAATTAATCGATTCGATGTTTACAATGGATGAAACTAAAGAGTTTAGTTATTCACTTAATGCATCAACTGCTTTGGATATAGTAAAGACTTCAACTTCTTTAAACATTCAACAAAGTGATTCCTTTTTGAAAAAATTGGAATTATTAGGATGGTTAAGTTATTTTAATCGTAAATATACATTATCAGATCGTTCATTATGTGAATTGAAACAACATTTGATAGATAGATTTGGAATCAAATCGAATTATTCTATAAATGGGACCATATCTATATGTCAAGGTTGTAACGAGATCGTCACTAGAGGAATACGATGTTCAAATGGTGATTGTTATATTAGGTTTCATAATCATTGTAGAGAAGCTTATGTATTAGCTCATAGTTCTACAAATTGTTTGAATCCTGATTGTGATGAATTTTTGAATGAATCTGATATGAAAAGATTCTTTTAAAATTATATACATACATACATACATATATAAATTATTCTAATGAATCTAAGTACTTACTTTCCACTTCGTCTATCAAATCGTATACATAATCTTGAATAACACTTTCATTATACCTTTTGTAAAACAATTTAACATCTCCATTTTCAATTCTATCTTTTAAATCATCTGGAATATATGTCAATTGAGGACCAGGATTAATCTGTACAGATCCGGTTTTGAAACAAGAAACCATAGGATAATAACCTAATGATCCATCATCTTCATCTACTTTAAACTTATTTTCATCTTTATTGGCAAGGTTGTTATTATTAGGTTTCTTCTTTTCAGATGAAGGTGGTAAAAAAGCATATATATTTTCAAATCCAGTACCAATCAATTTCCCATTTTTGTATATTACAATCTTAGAATTTGGTAATATTGCAGGTTTGAATTTTTTAGTATCTAATACTGCTCTTTCTCCAAATACTGTAACTGGATTCAATAAATGTTCCATTGGATTTGTAGATTTGTATTCGTATTGTTCAAAGAACAATCGACTCTTGTATTTGATTGGAATTTGATCTCTGATAATCCCAACATCATCCGGTGTATTTGTATCATCTTCATCTTCATCTTCTTCTTCAGGTTGACCTACAACCTGTTGCTTTATCTGTAAATTTCTAATCTTACGTTGAACATCCATACTGGGCAATTCAATCAACATCCCAATCACATCTCCAGTACCAAAACCTTCATTCATGAAATCAACAGGTCTAGATAAATGAACTAATTGTCCAGTTTTATCTCTTAATCCATACCCATATCCATCCATTCCAACTGGAGCTTCTAAACTTGCTTCTTTTCTAGCAAACCCAATCCTTACATGTCCTTGTGATACGTTACCGTTATGATGATTATGATGATTATGATTATTATGATTCAAATCAGGTGTATTATCTCTTGATTTATTATGGTCTAATATAGATGGACTCTTGGATAATGATGATGTATTTGTCACACCGTCACCATCTGATCTTAGTATTTTGAATTCAATATACCAATTCCCCTCTCTTACACCAACGTTTGTCCTTGACGATAACCATCCGTGTTCAGCTATACTTTTAGTACATGTTTCATCGATATGTATTCCTGTTGATCTATCAAAATATGAAAGTCTTACATTAAAAGGAGGTAAATCTGTTGTTGAATACATCTTGGATTTGAAAAAAGGGTTAGGACGACATGGTGTGTATTTGAAGTTCCTCTTGTTGTACGGGTGATCATCTGTAGAGTAATACACAGTTGTGTTGTTGTTAGAATCATCTTCTTTGTTATTGTTATTGTTATTTATTATAGTTTTAGCTTTGATTAATTCCGGTTTTCGAAGGTGTGTTTCCAAATCATTTTTCGTATATGGGAAAGGTTTAAGTCTTGCTATCACTTTCTTCTTACGATCCTTCATTTTGATTGAATTGAGTTGATTAATACAGTAAAGTAATAACTCTAGCAGTAATAATAGTAGTTAATTAATTACTAAACACTGGAAAATAAATTAATGTCGCTAATTTTTCAACCCACTTTTTGAAGTTCGTTATTGTATTTATTTATTTATTTATTCTTTGGTGATTGATTAGAACTGTATTCGATAGATAAGCAATGTCTAGGATAAATCCAAATGTACATAGTAAGACAGCTTTGAAGTTATTGAACAAGAAATACAATGCATTTACACAATTTACAAAGGATACCAAGACAAGTGGTGATGGAATACTGAATAATATTAGTATATCAATAAAGGATAATATAAGTATGAAAAATGATGATGATGGTGATGATTTATCAACTACTTGTGGTTCATTAACTCTTAGAGATTACAAATCACCTTATGATGCGACTATAGTTTCATTGTTGAAATCAAATGGTGGTTTGGTGATGGGTAAGACGAATATGGATGAATTTGGGATGGGTAATACAACTACAAATACGATTTTTGGACCAACTATAAACCCAATGAGTAAAGAAAAACAGTTAGTAGCTGGTGGATCATCTGGTGGTGCAGCAGCTAGTGTCTCTGGTGGGTTAGTGGATGTTGCCATTGGGACAGATACAGGTGGTTCGATTAGATTACCTGCAGCTTATAATAAGATTCTTGGTTTTAAACCTAGTTATTCAAGGATAAGTAGATGGGGTGTTATTCCATATGCACAAAGTTTAGATACTGTAGGTATATTGAGTAAAGTTGAAGATTTCAAATTGTTAAAACAAGTATTTGATATCTTAGACGTTTATGATCCTAAGGATCCAACTTCAATGGATGAGACAGTTCGTAAGAGTATTAAAGATGGAGGACCTATTGATAAAAGGAAGAGAATAGGTATACCTATTGAATTATTTCAATTCAAAGGATTAGTTGATTCAATAGTTAAAGATCAATGGAAGGACATGTTGATTAAATTCACCAAGGAATTGAATTATGAAATTGTAATGATTAGTATACCAAGTTTAAAATACAGTCTTTCTGCTTATTATACCTTATCATCAAGTGAAATGTCTTCTAATATGAGTAGATATGATGGGATACGATATGGTTTCAGAACAACAGAGTCTGAGTTAGTAGATCCTGAGTATAAGGTTAATAGATCGATAAGTCTTGGAAAGGAAGTTCAAAGTAGGATTTTATTAGGTACTTATGCTTTATCCTCTTATGGATTTAATAATAATTTCATAAAAGCTCAAAGGATTAGATCTAGTTTGATTGATCAATTCAATACAGTATTCAAATATCAAAATCCATTGACTAAGGGCGATAAAAAAGGTAAAGGTAAAAGTGATGTTGATTTCATCATTTGTCCAACCAGTGTTTCTCACAAGGCACCTGAGTTGAATGAAGTTAACAACGAAGACGTTTCTAATGTACAAAGTTATTTAGCTGATTTATTAACTGTTCCATCATCATTAACAGGGTTACCAACTTTGAGTTTCCCATATGGTAAAGATAAAATTGGATTTCAAATGATTACTCAATTTGGGTATGATAATTTATTATTGAATGAATTTGAACATGTTAAAAAATTCATTTGATTTATATATATACATACTCATATCTAATGTACATAGGATTAAATTAATTAAAGTTAAGATAATTAAACAGGTAATACTCTAACACCAGCTAATTTATCCAATACAGGAGCAATTAAAGGATGAGATAACAAAGGACCAATAATAGGTAAAGATCTTAAAAATTGTAATATAACACTGAAAAAATCACCAAATAAACCTAATATTCCAAAACTTTCTAATAAAAACCCCAAGAATGATCTTTTTATCAAGATTAATAATATTCCCGATATAAAACAAATTGAACCTCTTATCTTTTGTGGTCTTGTGAAGAATATAACTGTCTTTTGAGATCCTATGATTAATACTAACCCAATAACGAATAATAAATTACCCATTGTTAATAATGCAGAATCAAAGAATGTCATTATACCTAATAAGAAAAGTACAAATCCAAGTGCTGTAAAACCAACTCCGAATTCTTTATGTATTAAGTTAGTATAATTATAAAAGTGATACAATTAATTGAATTGAATTGAATGGATAACAAACGTACTTTGTTGTTGATTAAGCCATATCATCTTAGTTAAATTATTGATCTAATTGATTAAATATATCAATATCCTAAAAGGAATAACTTCATACCTAATAAAAAACAAAAAAAGTTCAGAAGATATAAACTTGGTGGTTTGGAATTTCTTAAGTTTTAAGACGCGTCGAGGGTTGTGATTATTTGTTATTATTTGTTATATGATGGGTGTGTTTTTTTAGTTGAATTATAAGGTGATTTGTGAAGGTGATTGTAGGTGTATTACTGGAATGGAAGTGGATTACTATACTGAAGATATTCCAAGTCGGGATTCAGTTGAAGTTTATGAAACATCGGATCATAATGATGAATTTGATGATTTAGAAGTATATTATGTTAAAAATGATGGTGTCGTGAATGAAGAAGAAGAAGAAGGGGAAGGGGAAGGGGATGTTAATGCTGTTATTGAAGAAGAGAGTAAAGTGAGTTATATTGACTCTTTCAATTTGTTTCAAGAGAGGTTTGATAAGTTGGTAGTTGATGAGACGACAAAAGAAGGTGATTTAGAAGTTAAGAGTAGTAGATTTGAAAAAATGAGAAAGATACGGGAGTTATTAGATGAATTGAAAGATGAAGTGGAAGAGGATGTGGATGTGGAAGAGGAAGAGGAGATACGAAGGGAATTAGGTAAATTTGATGAAGAGAATAAGAAGATTTTAGAAAATTGGAAAGATGAGATAGGTAATACTGATAAAATAGGTAATTTTGATAAGATTGAAAAGATTGAAAGAAGTAGTGATATAAAAGATAATGGAGATGTATTAGAAGTTAGTTCAAGGTTGAGTAAATTAGAAACGATAATTGGAATAAGTGAAATGAATGAAATGAATGAAACAGAAACAGAATCAATTCAATTGATACTTAATGATTTAAACAGGAAATTAAATTTTATTGTTAATCCTGAATATAGCATAGGTGATTTAAAAGAAGAAGTTGAAAAATTGGTTAATAAAGGAAATGAATATCTTCGAATAAATTCTAGATTTGGTATAAGTGGTGATAGTGATAGTACAGATACAGAGGAAAAGACAAAGAAAATAGATAAAGTTTATAAGAAGATTGGGTTATTGGATCCTAAATTGATTGAATTGATATTGCTTAAGTTGAAAAGTTTTGATAAAGTTATTAAAGATTGTGAATTGAGTAATTGTTTAGTTGATGAGTTGGTTAAAGAACAAGAAATAATAAGTCAAGGTTTGAGTAAATGGGAAGATAAATTAATGGATTTAGAAAAACAGATACAGTATGATAATGAGAAATTTGATTTAATTAAAGAGAAAGAATGAATATGTATAGATAGATAGATTATTTATTTAGTAACAATATTAACAACATCTTGATCGTGAATTTTATGATTTAAACCACATTTTTGTGGAGAATTACCAAATTTTGAAGAAGAACCCCAAACTAAAGCATATTTAAAATGATCTTTAAAATCTTTATGAATTAAATTACAAATATCTTCAATATTTGAATCATGTCTTGCAACCATTGGTTCTTTGAAACTTGGTTGAATTCCTCTTCTCTTTGTATAAATTCTTAATAAATTTAATCTATACCATATTTCTTCTATAACGTCTTTTATACCAAGATCTAATTCACATGACATAACAACTGTATTTGGTTCTCTTGCAATACGATCGACTTCTTCTAATGAAACAGCATCAATCTTATTATATACATATAGACAAGGGATATAAGATCTATGTTTTTCATTTATAACATCGATAAGATCATCTATTGTGATTTGATCATCTCTAATCATTACATCTGCATTATGAATTTTATAATCTTTTAAAATTGCACCAATTATTTTTTCATCAAGTTTTTTTAATGGAGTTAATGAATTAACTTTTATACCTCCTGTTTTCTTTAATTTAATACTCATATTTGGTCTTTCACGATTCAATCTAATTCCAACACTTTCTAATTCCTTTTCTAAAATTTCACGTTGATCATTTGATTTTGTTGCATCTAATACCATTAAGATTAAATCACTTGTCTTTGCTGTAGCGACAACTTGACGTCCTCTACCTTTACCTTCACTTGCACCTTTAATAATCCCCGGTAAATCTACAATTTGAATTTCAGCACCTTCATATTCTAATACACCAGGTATTGAAGTTAAAGTAGTGAAAGCATATTGAGCAATTTCAGATTTTGTCTTTGTTATCTTAGACAAGAAACTTGATTTACCAACTGAGGGGAACCCAATCAATGTAATTCTTGCATCTCCAGATTTTTGAACTTCAAATCCAGTACCCCCACTACTAGAACCTGAACCAGGAGCAGGTTCTAATAATTGTTGCCTTAATCTTGCTAATTTACCCTTTAATAAACCAAGATGATATTCTGTAGCTTTGTTTTTCTGAGTTCTAGCCATCTCATCTTTGATCTGTTGGATCTTATCTAATATCGCCACCATTTTGTTTTATTATCTATCACTTATCACTATTACCCCTACTATCCTACCTTCTTACCATAACTAACTAACTAACTACTACCAAATACCAATAAAATTCATACATAACTCTTCTATTTAATGTTCAGATTTTAACTGAGTAGTACACAACCTTCCCTTCAATTTATACACCCGTGCACATAAACTTATCAGAACACCCGAACACCACAATAAATGCATGAAGTAAGTAGATAGTGCTGTAAGGTAGTTAGTTCAACTTGATAATCAATTGGTAATCAATAATATAATGCAGTGTATTTATTAATAATATATTTATTTAATTATCAAAATATATGATCTATCAATCCATCCATTGAATCTGCTGATTAGTTCTACGTTTGAAAGTACGAAGAGGTCAATTTGAGAAAAATCTAATTACATACATACATACATACATACATACATATATACAAAGAAGTATCGCAATTAGGAAAGGCGGTGCAAAAGTCTATATATAAAAAAACTCAGATTGCAATAGGCATTATATTAAAAACACCCTAACACCACAACATAATCTATTAGAACACAACAAATTGAGGAAAAATAAAATCTTTTTTCTCTTTTCCTTTTTCTTAAAGGAAGAAAACAAAAAATTGAAACAAAACAGCAGTCACGTGCTTACGTAAATCCCTTTTTTTGAACTTGACTACATACACCCTTACACCCTTGCACGCTTACAAACTAAACACACCCGCCAGGGTCCAGAGCTCTGCACCGCCACAGCCACAGCCACAGCGGTCGGAATTAACTAACCACCCGCCATGAATTACCCAATGCGGCAAAAGAACAACAGCTAAAAAAAGAAATTTGGCTTCAGCTGCTGACCCCTGCACTTTTTATTAGTATAGGGAATAATTATAGATTTGATTTAGTTTAGTTTAGTTAGTTAGTTAATTAATTAATTAATTGATTGATTGATTGAGTTAACAAGTGGATTATAGATAGATAGACACATCACAGAACAAAGCAGATCACTGGAACAAGACAGGTAATACATAACATAACATAACATAACATAACAAACAAACAATACAATACAAAGTGAAATACGAAATACACACCTCGCTTAATCTTGATTCTCATGCACTGATGTAATTTTAATTAGGGAAACGGATAGGTAGGTAGGTAGGTGATTTTTAAAAAAATTCTAGATTTAGTAATTTCATGTTCTTGTTGTCCTCTTTTTTTTTCTTTCTTTCATTCGTTAACATATTGTATTATATAATTAGTATATTGAACTAGGACAGGTATTAGTATTGGAAAATGGTACCACCTCCTTCATACGATGCTGTATTAATAAGAGAACATTTATATCAAGATTCTAAAAATAAATATATTGTACTACCACCAAATGATTTAAAAAAATTAGGTTTTAAACCAATAAATGAAATTGGATTAGGTTATAATAATTATTATTTTAATCCTTTATTAAATCATCAAAATGATTATCATAATTATTATCAAAATGGTAGACATTTTATAAATAAAAATAAGAATCAATATTTTAAAAATTTATTTCAATCATTAGGTTTATTTGGTATTCTATTATTAACTTATTTGATTTACCTTATATTAATCAAATTTGTATTTAAAATTAAAAAGAAAACTAAAATACTTAATAAACTAGATATCGAGTCAGGTATATCCAACACTGACTACAACACTAATACATCTAATAACTTATTCTTACACTCACCTATTCATTTTCAAAAATCATTCACATATAATGATGATATCAACTCACCACCACTACCTGATTTATATCACTCGCTTAATTCAACACCTGAAGATTATTCATCATCATCACCAAGTGATAATAATATCTTTCAATCTCCATTAACTCCAATCGACTTGAACTTAATCGATAAGAATAATAAAAACAACTCCAAAACGACTACTACAAAATTTCAATTCATTCATAATAACGATTACTCAATACACAGTTATTGAGTTATGATTTAACTTAACTTAAAAATTCATCTGCGCATATTGATATGTATTTTCATATATCAATCTTTTCTTTTTTGCATTAATTTATTCATTCTCTATATAATTAATTAATAATCATCAATAATAATAATAAATTCATTTTAACTACTACCACTGGAATAGTATTATATATATATATATACTGAGTTATACTAACACTGTAATCACTCACCCTCAAAGGATTACAGAGAATTTGTTTTGATACTACCAGATCTATTATGTATTATACACTAGTGATCTACGACTGAGTCCAATCAGTGGAAATACTCCATCCAGAGCCTATTACTATTACTATTACCATCATACTCAATATCTCACTATCAATAAATATTTCAAAAAAAGGGCTATGGGATAAAGTGCGACGACGACTTGCGTCATAGTATTTAATATTCAACTTTTCCACTTTGTGGGGGCGATTGAATAATTTGTTTGTGTATTGATTGTTTGTTTGTTTGTTTGTTCATTTAAACTACAGTTCAACTCAATTGAAAGTCATACATACGTAGAGTCTACCACTTTGTTGCTTGATCTGGTAAATATTTGTTTTTCAATTATTGAAAAAGGCAAATAAATATCAGTTGAATCGAATCAGTTGAAATAAAACAAAATGTCTTTACCCGACTTAACAAAAGGACAACCAGTTCCTTCTCCACTTTCTACATACGTATCTGCAGTCGATTTACAAAGAGAACCGGTTTCCTTTTCATCCTTGACGGATTTGAAAAAATTAAATTCTGCAGTTTTAAATCCAGCTTTAAAATCATTAGATAAATATAATTTAAATCTTCCTGAAAATGATGAAGATGCTTGGAATTTACTAAATGATGAAAAATCTCCTTATTTTGCAACTAAAAAATACCCTGACTATGATTTAAAGAAATTATTACCTTATAAAACTGAATCATTAAGAGATCAAGCATTGTATTTAAGTCATATTATTACAAATATCTATTCTTCAGCTAAAAGTTTAGATTTAAAAGGAAGAGTTAGTGTATCTTATGAAGAATTCTTAGAAGCAAAGAAAGAATTGAAATTGAAACATGGTTTATCTGACGATTTGGATAATCATCATGTATATTACGATGATGACAATGACGATGATGATGCCGCTGGTGGTGGTGATGATGATGATGATGATGATGATGAAGGCGAGGAAGGCGAGGAATACGACAATGATGCTAATTATGAATCTGATGATGATGCATTGACTTCAGTTGAAGGAACTCCTATTCATAGATTAGATGAAAATGTTTCTCCTTTAATCAGTCTTAGAAATTGGACTAAAGAATTGAACAATTTATTGTCAAATAAATTCCCAATCCCATTATCTTGTTCAGCTGCATTAATTAAAGTATTTTATTCAATTATATTATCAAGAGGTCAAAATATTGATATTGAATTTTATCTTCGTACAATTAAATTATTATTATCTGAAGAAAGTTTATTACTCAAAACAGGTTCTCTCAAATTAGATTGGAAACCTTTATATGAAGAAGTATTATATATTACTCATTTACCAGATGTATCAAATTCTTCCAATGGAAATTATAGAACTACTCAATTAATAATGGTTGGTCAATACGTTGCAATGTATTTTGAAAAATCTGAATTACCTGAAATGATGGAAAAAATCCTTTCTAAATACAAACATGATAATACAAGTTGGTTATTTGCTGCTATTCCTTCTTTAATTCCTATCGTATTTGATATACCTATAATTGAATCAAATGGTAAAAAAGCGACTTATTTACCTACTGATATAAGATACTATATCCCTGTATTTGTCAATATATGGACAAATCATTATGTTCATGAAGGGGTACATCATCTTTCTACTTTTATGAATTCTATTTGTAAACAATATTTAGAAGATATTTGTGAACATCCTGAATATAGTTTTAATGGTGAATTTGGTATATTGACTAAAGAACAATTCAACCATTTTGCATCAAAATTACCAAAATGTTTCATTTCTCCTCCATATAGTCAAGTAGTTGCTGGAACTTATGTAGCAAGTATAATTGAATTAATGTGTTATTGTTTAACTTCTCAATATGGTTTGAAAGAAGATGGTGTGTTTGATAGATTAGCAATTATTATTAATCCATTGAAGAAAATTATACATCCTTCAAATAGAGAAGATTGGTCTCCAGGTGTTGCTATTGCTCTTCATGCTATATGTGCTTCGATTTACTCTAGAAAAATATTGAAAGAAGAATCCAAAGATAGATCATTGATTGATGAACATGTATACGATTATTCATCACTTCCTGAAACTGTGAAATTATCAGATGAAATTGTTGATAAAGTAATTGATTTAGTACAACCTTTAATCAATTTAGGTGTTCAATCGAAATTATCAATAGTTAGACATAAATGTATAAGTTGTTTAGAATTACTTACATTTATTAGACCTGAAAAGACATTAGATGCTATCTTATTAGATATTTATACTACATTCGATACTGTTAATTCAACACATAGACTTACAGTTGTATTAAGAGAATTAGAAGCTTTGGTTCGTCAAATGGTTGAATTACCAGTATATAGATTACACGTTCCAAGACTCTTATCTATGCTTGTACCAGGTATTGATTCAAATGATGCTGCTAAGACTATTAGAACCATTGAATTGGTTCAAGCTACAGCGTCTGTTCTTCCATTTGTTGATTTAAATAAAGGTGAAAGTGAAGGTGAAGGTGATGGTGGGTATTTAGCTATGGATTTCACTAATCAACATTTGGCTTATTTAGAAGCTAAATATTATGAAAAATCCCCTATTGAAAATTCAGTTCCAGTTCCAGTTCCTGATAAATTTGAATATGATCCTGAATTTGAATTAGAAGCTTTGAAATCTGCTTCTTCTACATTTGCTGAATTTATTAGATCTTTCTCCGAAGGTTGTTTTAGGTACTTGGAAAATTCTCCCGATGTTCAAGAAGATACAGAGATTGAATCTGAAGCTTCAATGTCTATTCCAAAGGCCTTTGACGCTTTGATTGAATCTTTATCTGATGATTTGTTCGATATCCTTGCAGAAACGTTTTTCCAATACGTTTCAGAGAATGTTAAACAAGAAGTTGCAGTTGTATTTAGTGAACTTGCTTTATTAATAGTTAAACGTTCACCTGAAAGATATTTTGATAAATTTTATAAATTCTTCTTATCACAAGTTAAAGAAGAAATTCAACATGGTGCTGGTAGAACTCGTGCAGGTTCTAAAGTCCTTTCAAGGGATGCAAGACTTATATGGTATACTAGATTACTCGGTGGTACTTGTCATGCTTCATTTTCTTATATCATCCCATATTTACCTGAACTTCAAGAATTTGTAATGGAAACAATGATTCATATGAAAGGTGAAGCTGCTATTTCTTTCCATTCTTTAATTCAAAATTATTTCTATACTATAACAACAACAAGATTACTTGAAAGAAGATTGATTTCAAATACATATTTAGAAAGAAATGGTGGTAGTATTGATGAAAAATGTTGGGGTGCTTTCCAATTTGGTCCAGAAAGATTAAATACTGATTATTTGGATTTCAAATGGTATATTCCTGATAAATTAGCCGTTGATACAGCAGTTAAATATTTCGATATTTTTGCTAATCATACAATGGATAAGATTCAATATTTCATGGATGAAGAACTTTCTGAAGATTCTTCAAAGAAATTAAGTCTTGAATCACTAGATCAAATTTCTGCTTCACTTTTAACTTTACAATCTTTACTCAATGGTAATGCTTTGCTTTTCGATCCAAATTACAAAAGTAAGAAGACAATTCACGGTAAGAAAGTACAAAATAGAGTCGTCGATGTATTAACTGCTTCTCCTTCCATGGATAATTTTTCAAAAGATTATTCTTCTTCTTCTCCTCCTGATTATTTCGATACTATGGATACAACAACTGACTCTCCTAATCCGATAACCGATGATGATATTAAAATGGGTGATGATAATGATAATGACGATGATGTTGTTTCAGGTAAAGCCGACGATTCAGAAGGATTGTTCAATAGTCCTTTCACTTCTGAAAGCGTTTTTGGTAATGTTAGTGTTAGTGGTGGTGACAAGGATGGTGATGTTAAATTAGAAGATAGTGGGTTAGGTACTCCATCATATGGAAATGCGTTGTCTAGTGATCCATCTTTAACCAACCGTCCTTCTTCATTGTACAGTTTTGGTTATTATTTTGATAGAAATCAAATTGAAAATTTAATGGATCCATCTTATATTAAATTACATCAAACAAGAGAAAAAATAGGTATATTATTACACAAACTTTTAAAACTTTTGATGAATAAAGATGGTACTTTAGATATAATGGGTACTACAATCACTACTGTTGGTATTTGGTTAAGACGTTGTGGTCAATTCACTACAAATTCACTTGCTTACTATCAAAATGCAAGTATTGCTCATATTTTAGATATTTCATTTTTGAAAAAACCTTATACTCGTTATATTGCAGGTGCAAGATTGGCAGTTTTCCATTATAAAAGAATTAATATGGTTCGTTCGTTAAGGGTTCCAACTGAATTAGATAAATTGTTAATCAAAGATTTGGTATCAATTTGTGCTTCTCCATATATTGATAATTTTTATCAAACTTCTTTGGTCTTATCTAAGACTTTCCGTAGAGTTATGGGTTGTACTAAATTGATATTTACAATTTTCAAAGATTGGGAATTAGCATTATCTACAAAGAATACAGAAAGTTTGAAACATATTTTGGCCTTTTTCTTTATGAAAAAGATCAAAGGTCTTCCTGAATCAAGTCCTGAACATTTGCTTAAATATGAAGATTTGTTGGTAAGATCAATTGAACTTGATAACGATAAAGTTTCTGAATCTGCTCTTAAATTATATTCGAGAATTAAAAAATCATGGAAAATCCCTGAAAGAATATGTATTATTGATTGGTCTGCTATTGATGCTATTAAACCTGTTGATGAAACAAATTACATTGAGGAAAATATTCAAGCTTTAATCTTAGCTAAACATAAGAAGAGAAATACTTATTATAAATTAGCTACAAATTTTGAAACTCAAGTTATAAAACGTGCTGAAACATTCACTTCAAAATGGATGTTTACACAAACTGCTCTTTCCATTCTTGAAGAATTACAAACTCAATTAGAATTACCAGTGACTGGTGATGCTTTGAAAGTTATTACTAAAAACATCAATTCTTCTCATCCTGAAATACGTGCAAGTGCAATAATATCATTCGTCTCAGTTCTTAGAGTTGTCATTTATAAAGCTCAATTGAATTACTCTGAAGAATCCATGTCGCAATTGTACCCAGGTTTCAAATATTTGGTCCCTTTGAGTGAAGCTATGGGTAGTAATGATTTTTCAGCTGAAGATGTTATTCAAGAGTTTAAAAATTTGGAAAATCCTAAATTTTTCCTTGATAATAAATTCTCATTCTTAGGTTCAGTTTTGAACAAGGATCAATTAGTCGTTTCAAATAAAGTAGTTGACACATTAGGTTTCAATGAAGCCGATGATAAATTGATGAGAGAACTTGGATCTATTATTGATAAGAAATTCTTTGAAGATGTATTCAAAGCACACGTCAATGAACTTGAAACTCAAATTCGTGCTCCTGTAGTTATGAGTCAATTTATTAGTTATATTCATCTTTTATCGTCTTTTGGGTATCTAACCAACATAACTTATACCGATTTACTCGATATAGCTGATGAAGTATATTCGGCAGGTGAAATTCATACACATTTAGCTCTAGTACAAATCTTTTCGGGTATTTTGGTATCCGCCAAGCAACATGCAAATATTGGACCTGTTGATAAATTGATTGCTCAAAGAGTTGAAAGGATTTTCAAATATGAACTTTCAGAAGGTGTAGATCGTGTATGGTCTATCTTTTGTTCTTGGCTTCCTTCTAATGTAGATCATCATCGTTACCCTTACACTTCTAGGGCTATCTGTGAATTTGAAGTTCCAACAGATGAACAAAGTTCTCCTTTCACAATTAATGCTAGATTACAATTGTTGGCGCAATTCTCTATGGTTTGTTCAGATCACTTTTACGATTATGAAGGTCTTACTGAACGTATGTTTAAAGCTTTACCTCATCCATATGAAAGTGTTTCTTCATCAACATCTGCTGTTTTATTGACTTGTTTTAATTTCACCGCTAAGAAATGTTATTCTAATTTCTCCGAGTATCATAAAGCTATAACATCATTGGATGTATCTGGTATTCGACATTTAGAACGTAATACATTGATTCCGGTATTTGAGAAAGGGTTTGTGAAATATATTGAAACTTTAGAAGCAATGGGACCATTTGTTGCATCAATGGAACCAAATTCATCAGTTGTAAAGAAATATTACTATACAGTTAGAGGTCTATTAAGGCTATGTACAGGTTCAGGTGCAAGTACAGTTAGTATGGAATATTTCCTTATTGCTGCTACTTCAACTTCTTTGCTTTTCCCACATATGAAAAATTTCATTTTCCCATTGTTATTCGACTTGGAGATTAAAAAAGATTTATGTGAATCACTTTCTTTGATTCCTTCACAATTGCTTCATTTATTAAGTGGATTGAAATTTTCTAAAGAAGATGAGAAATTTTATTTCAGATTGATGTTAAACAAGTTTAATATTCCTTCACCTACCGTTAGTCAATTGAGAATGATGTTATTTGGAGCTCAAGATTTCTACTCTATTCGTATGACTGAATTGAATCAAGAGGAGAAAAAAGCATGTATTGGTTATTTCGTTCAAGAATTATACAGTTCACATGTTGAAATTCGTGAAATTGCAGGGGATTGCTTTACTAATGTTTTACATTCTTATTTAAGTGTAAACACTGAAAATTTGAGTAGAGAATTTATCAATCAATTCACCAGTATATTGAATTTGAAATCGAAAAAAAAATTATCTGCTCGTTCATTATCAACTGATCAATTAAGTCAATTACATGGAGCTACATTAGGATTAGGTGCATTAATTTCATCTTTCTTATACTCAACACCACTACCTGAATGGTTCCCCGAGGTATTAGCTACCATTGCCAGAAAATGTGCTGGTGTTAATGGACCTGTTGGAAAGACAGCAAAGGATATCTTGGCAAGTTTCAAAAAGGCAAGACAAGATACTTGGAATATAGATAGTAAATTCTTCAGTGATGAACAAAAAGAAGATCTTGAAGGTGTTCTTTGGAAATCTTATCTTATTTAATTGTCTATTATATTCTATATAATTAATTAATCTAATACCAACACCATTTAGTATTACCTACCCATTCAACATCTTTTATAACTCCTTTATTCAACCTAACAGCACTCAATGATCCATTTTCAATACCTATATGAACACCATCGAATAAATCATTCAAAATACTAGTGATATCCTGTGTATCCAAAAACAAATAAAACAAATCATTCTCCCAAAATTTCACTTTCTTGAAATTATACAAACCTTTTTCAGTGTTTGTCAAATTGTCTATTTTATCGTTGAATTTATTCAATTCGATTATCATAGCTTGAAATAATCTGCGTAAGTTGTCTAATGAATCAGCATGAATCAACGTGATGTAAATATGCAACCCTTTTGTCTTTTCTGAATCACCAGTGTCGTAAAACCAGTACATGTATCCTTGATCCAAATCCTTTTCATTCAACACTACACCGAATGTGTCAATATCATCGTGATTCATATCGTAAACGTCTCCGAAAGTTATCTTTGATCTGTTCATATACCAATTCAATTGATCTTTTGTTGGTTTAATGCTTAACAAATCCTTGTTATTTGTCTTTTGGTCTTCTTCCATATACTTAATCAGTTTCCTATCGTAATGATTACAAATAATTTCAAATTTATCACTTGTCAATGGTGTATAATTGGTTGTGGTGGCTGTGGTGGCATGATTATAATTGGAAGGGATAGTGAATTCCCCTAATTTACAATGATCACTCATGTATCCGAATTTTGAATAATATTCACCGACTTCACTATACAATATAGAAAAATTCAATTCATTATCAACTTCTAAGTAATCTTGAAATTTTTCCATTAATATATTCAACATCTTAGTAGCGTACCCTTTTTGTCTATATTTAAGTAATGTGAATACTGAACCAATTGTAGCTGATTTCACAACTGTAACTTCATCAGAACCGGCTTTCTTATAGTAACTTGGTCTAACCAATGTATCACATGCACAGACTATATTATCCACAGTATCAACACTTGTATCGTTAGAGATAGACAAATCTCTTACGATCCAGTAAGTCACTCCAAACCCATCTTGAATATACTCTTTCAAATCGTTGCTGGTTGATAACTCAGACCCTTTTCTATTGATATTACACATATCACCATCATAACTTACCTTTTCTCTCTTTAAGTAACTGTCTAATGACATTAATTTCCCCCATACTTGGAAGTTGTGGGATTGAAGGTAAGTTAACTGAGCGCTAGAAGTTGTCGGTTGTAGTATCACTGTCATTGTCACTATCTTGTCGTGTTACTTATATCAAGTTGACTCAAATCGACAACATAGTTAAAACAAAAAGTGAAATATTTAAGTTTAAACTTTTCTTTTACCGAGGCTCGAAATTGGAAAATTAGATAAGATTAGCCACAGTTATTGTATTATGGTATATAAACAGCTTATCCCTCCTTTTGCCTTCACAGTTCAGTTAATCAACAGCAAACACTTGATTGATATATTAATTAACCACAAAATGATCGACCCAACTTATGCAAAATCACATATCTACCCATTCGAAACAAAAACCAATGGATTGAATAAAAATCAAGTTCAACTGTACCTTGATTTCAATTGTCCTTTTAGTGCTAAATTGTTCTCAAAATTCAATAAAGAAATCATACCTTTATTAGGGAAGAATGGATTATCAAATCATTTTGATATCATTTTCATGAACGTTATTCAACCATGGCATGGTTTTAATTCAAGTTCATTACATGAAGTTTCACTAGCAATTGCTAAAAATTACCCTGATTATTACTGGAAAGTATCGCAATTGTTATTCGATAAGATCGAATTATTCTACGATTCTGAGACTTTTGAATTGACAAGACATCAATTATTGGTCACGATTATTGATTTAATTCATAATGCATTCCCCAATATCGATAAATCGTTGATATTGAACGATGTTACCATTAAGACTGATACTACTGGTACTGCTCCTTCAAATTCAGGTAATGCCGTAGCTAAAGATGTTAAATATTTCACTAGGTATCATAGAACAGTTGGTATTCATGTCACACCAACTGTCAGTATCAACGGTATAGTTGTCAGTTCAATTGAATCTTCCACTGAACCATTGAAGATCATTGACATCCTGAAAACTTATATAAATTAAGTAAACTTATGACCAAATAAGCTAAGCTTTATATATAGGCAAAATAACTAAAAATAGTTCAAATTTCCCAATTAGGAAAGTCACATGGAGAAAAGCGTCCTCCACATTTTTTTTCACTTCCTTTTTTTACTTTATTTTATGTATTTATTGTATTTTATCTTCTTTGTGTTCTTTATAAATTACTGTTATTAATGTTAACTAACTAAGCTAATCATGGAAAAGGTGAAAAATATATTTGTACCTGTTTCCATAAAAGAGACTGATTCATTCGAATCAACTTTGGAAGAGAAAGATTATAAACCAGGTTATGTTCATAGAAGATTACAAAATCGTCATATTCAATTAATATCAATTGGAGGTTCAATTGGAGTTGCATTATACGTTAATATTTCAACTGCTTTATCACATTCGGGTCCAGTTAGTCTTTTTGTAGCTTTCATAATTTGGTGTTTACCTGTAATTTGTATAACTTGTTCTTGTGCTGAAATGGTTTGTTATTTACCAATTTCTTCACCTTTTTTAACAATGTCTGAAAGGTGTATTGATGAAGCTGTTGGGTTTGCACTGTCTTGGAATTTTTGGGTTTTGGAATGTTCTTTGATCCCTTTTGAAATGACTTTGATCAATTCTTTGATTCATTATTGGACTGCTGATTATTCTCCAGTTATTCCCTTAGTTATTCAATTGTTCGTATATTTTTTGATTAATATAGTTGCAATCAAATATTATGGAGAATTCGAATTTTGGTTAAGTGGGTTTAAAGTCATCTTGGCAATTGGTTTATTATTATTCACTTTCATTACAATGTGTGGTGGGAACCCCAAGAAGGATGTATTTGGGTTCAGAAATTTTAAAACAACTCCATTTGCTGAATATATCACCACTGGAGCCTTGGGTAGATTCGAAGGTTTTTTAGCTTCTTTAATTCAAGCTTCTTTCACAGTTACTGGGTTTGAATATACAAGTATGTGTGCTGGAGAAGTAATAAATCCGAGGAAAGTGTTACCAAGTGCTTTTAAATCAGTTTGTTATAGATTGACTTTATTCTTTGCAGGTGGTGCTTTATCTGTGGGGATCTTATGTAAATATAACGACCCTTTATTACTTGAAGCTCTTAGCGGTAGTTATGCAGGTGTTGGTTCAAGTGCTTATACAATTGCTATGAAGAATTTAGGTATCAAGATTTTACCCCATATAATCAATGTATTATTAATGTTATCTTCATTTTCTGCAGGTCTAAGTTATATGTATTGTTCATCAAGGGTATTATATGGGATGTCATTAGATGGTAAAGCTCCAAGTTTCCTAAAGAATTGTAATAAAAATGGTATCCCAATTTACTGTATAGTAATTTCAATGGTTTGGGGTTGTCTCTCTTTATTACAATTGAGTGACGATACAAATACTGTATTATCATGGATTATTAATTTAGTTACAGCATCTCAATTGATTAATTCAACTGGGATTGGTGTAACTTATCTTTTCTTTAGAAGGGCTTATTTAAAACAAGGTTTTAAAAGAGATGAATTACCTTTTAAATCATGGTATCAACCATATATAACTTATTTTGGTATTTCAATGACTTTCACATTGCTTTGGATTCAAGGTTATACAGTTTTTTTACCGGGAAATTGGAGTATTGAAACTTTCTTGTTCAGTTATCTTATGATATTTGTCGTTATTGCTTTGTTCTTATTTTGGAAATTTTATAAAAGGACAAAATTTATCAATCCTGAAGATGCTGACTTACAAACTGGTTTAGATGAGATTGTTAAACATGAAGAGTGGTTATCTGAGTATTATGAAATTGATAATACTTCCTCTTCTTTGTTCGGAAGATTCAAAAAGTTTGTATTCAAACTCATTGGTGAATAAACCAAAAACCAAATAACCTCAATGACTAAAGCCGCATTTCAAATAAATAAGGAAAATTCCCCACAGGACAAAATGCAAACTGTATAAGCAAATAAAAACAAAGGGCGAGGTAAGATGAGAATTTTATAAGTTGCATGACATAAACATAGATAATATATGTACACAACTACTTCTTCATATATTATATAATTATATACACTGTAGTATGATAAAATAATGTCAGAAGATAGCTCTAGTGATAAAGAGAATCATAAGGGTGAATCAAGATCATCACCACCTCCACTTGAGAATTTGAACGCTTTAGAACAATATGAAATTTCAACTAAGAGATTGAATGGTGATGGTAATGATGATGATATGAGTTCATTGTCTTCTTCTATATCGAGTGATTCAATCGATCGACAAAGACATAGTAATAAGAACAGTACTCTAGAGCCAATACCTTATACCAAACCGTTTGTTAAAAGTAATACCAATGATAACAATAATGAAAATACAAATGTTCCATTACCTACTTCAACTCATGATCATTTATCAGTCACAACGAATTTATCAGATTTAGAGAGTATTAATTCTATGAATACTTCTGTTCCATCTACACCAAAGTCATATAATAATAGTAGTGGGAATCTAACAAATACTCAGACAAATAATACTTTCAGAAGAAGAACATCTACTATTTCAAGTTGGTTTAAAAACATGTCAAAAGTTGAAAACAGTTCTGAAGATCCAGGGGTTTGTAAGAATTGTAATCATCCTATAAGTGATACTGACGGTGGTAATAATAGACGTAGGTCGTCGGTTACCAGACAGTTGACTAAGTTGGATAATATCAACCCTTTGTCCATAGATAGAAGACCTCCAAGGTTACAGATGAGAGATGGAGAAATTGATGATGTCTTAGAAGAAGATGAAGATGAAATATCTGATGAATTAGATAGTGATGACGATGAGGAGGAGGAGGAGGAGGAGGATGATGATGGTAAGGATGACACAGATGGTGCAAAGAAACGAAGAAATAGTTCACTCACCTCCTTGGCTAGAACAGATACTATGATTCAAAAAATGAACTCGATTAAAGTACAAGCGACTAATAATGCAAAGGAGAAACTAAAGAAAATTGGATTCTTTGATCCTGAATTCAAGAAGATTCAATTAGCTTTTAATTTCTTGAAAGGTTATTTATTTATTGCTATTGCAATTTCCATTATATTTGCTATATTTTGGGGTTCAATGTATAATAGAATGGGAAGAATGACCAAAATGACAACCTATGTCGTTTTAGATAACAATAGTAATAGTGATGTCCCTGATTATATATCTGAAACTTTATCAAAAGCCACAACAACATCTCCTGCTAATACATTAGCAGGTTGGAGGATTAAATCATTGTATGATTTGAACTTACCTAGTAACAGTAGTTCTTTAGATATAAGCAATGAATTGCTCAAATTAGTTCATCATCAAAAGATCTTTGCTGCTATATTTGTTAAACCAAATTCAACTTTGAATTATTATAATGCATTGGTTAATGATGATGATTCATTTGATACAAATGATTTAATTGAAGCTTATTATGAAACTGGGGCTAATATGGTTAGTGCTATGTCTTATACTTCTAGATCTCTTTTAGAATTACAATTAACTTTCCTTAATCTTACAATGGATAATATGATTAAACCTTTATTGGAAGATACATCAATTACCACGACTAATCAATTGAGATTATTAAGTCAACCTATTTTATTCAATATAACAGATTTAAGGCCCGTGACAGATTCAATTGTATCGGGGCCTCAACAATATGGTTTGACATATATTCATCTTATATCATTATTACAATTTCAATTTTTCAATAGATATCATATTGAAATTGAAAAAAAATTAAACGATCGTGATTTCTTGATATTCAGAATTACATCTTCATTAATAAGTTTTGTTGTACTTTCATTAGTTTACACTCTGGTTCAAATTTATTTCAAGATTAATATTTATTCAGCTTACCCTGGACATCTTGGATTCTTGATCTTTTGGTTAGTTACATTTTTAGTAATGGCTGCCTTAGGTGGAGTTAATGAAAATGTAGTATTATATTTACAAGCACATAAACCACATCTTATATCACTATGGATGTTCTTTTGGATGGTTTGGAATATTGCACCAACTTATTATCCATTTGAATTATCACCAGGTTTTTATAAATATGCTTATGGATTCCCAATGAAAAATGGATTTGAATTATACAAGATCTTATTGTTTAATACTTATAAGAAGGCAACTTTAGCTAGGAATATATGTGTCTTATTAGCTTGGGTTATTGCAATGTATGCATTATTACCATATACTATGAATTCATTCAATAAGACCATGCAAATTGCAAGTGATGAAGAATTGAAAATGAAATTAAAGAAAAAGAAAAAATTACAAAAGGAAAAAATGAAGAAAAAACTTCATTTAAATGGTTTAAGTTCAACTTATGATCAAATGGTTGATCATATTACTCCACATAATAAAAAGGAAACTTAACTTAACTTAACTTAATTTAATAAATAATTACTCAATAATTATTTAATTTACGTAAACTCAAATAGATTGATTATCAATAGATTCATTATGTTCAACTTCTGGTTTTTCATCATGTTGGAAATCTTCAACATAATCATCCAATCTTGATCTATCACCAACTTTAGTTCTCCATGGTTTTGGAGCATCTTTACCGAACAATTGATCTATTTCTTCTAATGATTTATTAGCGGTTTCAGGGAATGTGAAAAAGATATGAATTGCCATTGCGAAATTGAAAACACCGAAAATAGCAAATGCTTTCCAACCAATGTTATTGAATGCTGGTGGGACGTAAAAACTTAATGCGAAATTCATTGCCCAATTACCTGCAGCTGCAGCAGACATACCTTTTGATCTTAAATGTAAGGGAAACACTTCTGGTGCATAAATCCATGCAGTTGGTGCCCAAGTCAATGAATAAAACATAGTGAATAAATAACTGAACACTAAAACTGCTCTTGATGGTCCGTATGAATTAACCAAAGTAATATGGATATTCTTATTACCTCCAACTTCATCTGCATATTCACCATAAGTGTTTAATAAACCACCTACAATCCAAATACACGTACCCATTGCAATTGAACCCCAAATCATTAAAAATCTTCTACCTGTATGATCAATATAGAATAATACAGGAAGTGTAAATACTAAAAAGACAACGTATTGAACAGATGATGCAATTAAATTAGCAGATCCTGATAATCCTGCCATTTGGAATACATAAACAACGTAATACATCATAACATTACCACCTGCTAATTGTTGCCAAACTTGACACATAATACCAACATGAGTTCTATAGATTTGCTTCTTGGAGAAAAGGGCTAAATAAGTCGATGCAGAATTCTTATCCAAGTCAACAGCTTCTCTTAATTCTAACATTTCAGCAAGTACTAAAGGATCATTTTTATCACCACCTGCGTGGATCTTAGATAAGATTTCATGACATTCATCCCATCTATCCTTTGAAGCTAACCATCTTGGAGATTCTGGGAACATTGGTAATAATAAGACTAATAATATAGCAGGTAACATTTGTATACCCCATGGGATTCTAAAAGAAGCAGTTGATTTAATATATGAACATCCGTAACCGATATAGTACATGATTAAGATACCCCATTCAATTGACCATTGTTGTAAACCAACCATTTTACCTCTAATATCCTTTCTTGAAATTTCAGAGATATAAACAGGTACTTGAGAAGATGTAAAACCAACACAAAGTCCATTAAACACTCTACCTACGATCAACATAGCAACATTTTGAGAAGCACAACAAATAACTGATCCAATAATCCAAAATATACATGAAAAAATAATGGTTTTCTTTCTACCTAATCTATCACATATAAAACCTGACATGATTGATCCGATTAATGAACCACCTGACATAGAGGCAGTTATACCTCCTTGTAACGTGGAACTTGGATTGTTGAAATAATCTGTATATTGGGTGGTACCAATTGTGGCTGACATTGAACTAACGTCAAAACCAAACAATGAACCACCAATTGTAGCTACAGCAGCTGAAAAGAATGGATTGTAAAATTTAGGAAATCTCATCTTGATAGTAACTTAACTTAAACCTTAAATTTAACCTTATTAAAACCGAACGGAAAAACTATAGAGATAAGAGTAAAAGTTTAAGGGTGCCAAGATAACAAGGATTAATTATTGATAGTGGAAAAAGATTTACAAAACAGTTTATGGATATTGATATTTATAAAGATTCAAATGGGGAAAGTCTAGGTATTATATAAGTTATTGAAAGCGGAGATGTTGACTAGTTTGTCAGATGCCTACATCAGCATACTTCTACACACTAAGAACACTCATCAACAAAGCAAAGCAATTGGTTACACATGAATATAAAGTAATAACTACAATACAACCACCCAATCAATGCACCCCAGAATGTTTCCTATTGTGTTTGCTTTAAAACGCGGGGAGTTGGGCCCAGGGAGATGTTTCCGTTTTAGGACAGACAGCTGGTTTTTATGACCTCATTGTTTCAAATTAGAGGTGGAGTTACGGGAATTTACATTAAGTTTGGCTTGGCTGCATCTACATTTCCCCTTGTTTCTTGCGTCAAACGTAGCATTTTTTCGCTTTTGCGGTGTTTAACAGCACATTCTGTGTGAATCTGGGGATGATTGACTATTTGAGAAGATGTTTTCTTTCTAATTGTTGTGATTGATTGCAAATGCAGTTGTAGTTCTTCAAGAAAATTGAGTCAGGGGTGGGGGTGTGATTGGAATTTGAGTTTTTTTTGACACACTTTTCAGATCTTTCACTTTAAAAAATTGATAATTCCGTAATTCCGGGAATGGATTTTATTTGAAGTTGGTTTTATGTTAGTTTTTTTTGTATTATGATACTTAATTAGGTATCCCGATCGATAATATCTTTTTATATCTATTTCTATATAATTGATCAACGAGATTAGATTAGTTGCATTAGTTAATCATTCCAGTATACAATTTATTTTATTTATCCTTACTCTACTAGGATTAATCTACTTTTCTTAGACCTTGTAATCTAATCTATTACTTTTAATACTTCTAATGAATTTAATATCTCTTGATTGAAAAGTTGTATACATCAATTTCATTATTTTCTTGTATCGTTGGATTCATATAATTCGATTTCAAGAAGGATATTAATAACCTGGGCTATCATTCGATTGATTACATACCAAAAGTAGTTTATCATTCCACAGATAGTGGCAGTTTACTTTAATCTTTAGTTCAATAAGTTGAATATTTGATTTCTTATTATATCAACTATGATCAACTTCAATACAGCGCAGACTAAGATTCATGAGTTGTAAGAATCGAATCTCATATATTACTTCATCCAATACTGGTTGTCTGAAGTACATATAAGTTAATTGATAATCTATTAACTTTTTATGATAACCAAATCAAATTGAGTACTTTGTTTTTGATTTGAGTAACTGATATACCTAACTCTACTGATGATTTCAATTGTATTACACCTTTTCGGAGGAACCAACTACTTACTTGGCTTTCCCGTCAATACTCAATTAAGTTTGACTCAGTTTTATTAGATTTTGTAATTTGATCTGTTCACTAATATCACTTCTAATGAATTCAATGTCTATTGATTGAAACGTTATTTAAAGTTCACAGCAAGGTGATATCTGACTTGGTAAACCAATCGTTATAAGGGAATGATTTATTGATTGATTGATTGATTGATACCCCTTATTGCCATTTGATTGATTACATACCGAAACCGTTTATGATTTCACAAATGATGGTATTTCCAACAGTTAACTATACTCTTCGATTCACATATCTAGTTCCTAATGATACCCACTATAATCAGCTTTGATGCAATATAGACTAGATTCATGAATACAAAAATCAAATCACATAGATAAATATATCACTTGATCCAATACTCGCTTTCAGTATTTAATATGAGATGATATATGATTGATCAAGTTTTGATGATAAGCATATCAAATTGAGCAGCTTGGTTTTCATTTGAGGTACCAAAATATTCAGTTCCATTGATAATTTCAATTGTATTACATCTCATAAAAGAAAGCAACTACTTACTTGACTCTCTGATGTCAATTCAAGGAGGTGATATCATGACTTCAAATTAGTTCTTTGTAATATTACAAATCCCAGGGTATAATCTCTCTTGTATTAACGCAATAAATAACCGAAGAGTGAATATAACAGAAGTACAATAACGAAACTACTTCAATAAAGAAGTATATATACCAATATATATGTATATATTCAAATACAACAACCCTTAACTATGGCCCCACAACAATCCTGCTCCACTGCCTTAGACTTAACCCCGCGCTTTTAGTCAGTTGCCTCTTTCTCTCTTTTCTGGAAATCATTTCTCAATCAGTGAGCCAACTTTCAAATTTAAATATTATCGGAGTCATCGTGTTTAGTTTAAATGGTGGATATACTGCAGACTACATTTTTCATTATTTGCATGTTCACACTACTAGACTTTAATTTATAGACACACGGACTACATTCATATATTCTTTACTTGATGATATTCATAGGCTTGAAGTTACCGTTGAAATACGGGAGTTCTTCCCTTAAAGAGCTTGTCTCTCCTTCAACTATAATATTCAAAAAGCAATTATTCAAAGGAAATTCGTATCGTTCCTTAAGCTCAGCTTTGATTCATAGAAACATCAATTCAACCTTTGATTCAACTCAAGCGACGATTGGTAGATTGCAAGTTCACAAACCTTCACAATCATTGGGTAGTATAGATTTCAAGAGATTCAATTCTTCAAAACCTAGCAATATTACATCGAATAAAGATAGTGAAGATAAGCAAAATGGTGGTAAAAAGGATAACACATATCGTTTCAAGTCATTTGATGAGATATTTGCATTATTGAAACTGTTAAAACCAGAAATACCCACAATGGGTATTGCACTTGTATTTTTATGTACTTCATCGGCTATAAGTATGTTATTCCCTGCTATTATCGGTGCTGTTATAGATAATGCTAAAGATATAATGGATAATACTCCTAAAGATGATGATAACGTTATACCAACTATAGGAACTATCAAAATGATGGGTAAAGAAATCCCATTAACAGTTTTTTATTCAACTTTAGGTGTTATTTTCTTGATTGGTTCAGTTGCTAATTTTGGTAGAATAGTATTATTAAGGAAAGTTGGTGAAAGATTGATGGCAAAATTAAGGTTAAGAATATTGAAGAAAATCTTTTATCAAGATTCAAAATTTTGGGATGTTTATAAATCTGGTGATTTAATTTCAAGATTGGTTAATGATTCTACAATTGTTGCAAGATCAATCACTCAAAATGTTAGTGATGGTCTAAGATCAAGTATTAGTGGTATGGTTGGTTTGGTTTTAATGATTTTCATTTCAGCTAAATTGACAGGTTATATGTGTTTGATGTTCCCATTTTTGATAGGTACAGTGGCAATCTTCGGTACTAGAATAAAGACAATTTCAAGATTAATTCAACAACAATTGGGTAATTTAACAAAAGTATCTGAAGAACAATTCAATTTCACAAAGACAATTCAAAGTTTCAATAATGAAGCTTATGAAGTTGGGAAATTCAAAAAAGAAGTTAAACAATTATACGATTTATCATTGAAAGAAGCTACATTAACAGGTTATTTCGCAGGTGCTACAACTTTTGTAGGTAATGCTACAATCATTGCATTGTTAGTTATTGGTACGAATATGGTACGTCAAGGTGAATTGACAATTGGTGATTTATCAAGTTTCTTGATGTATACCGTATATACCGGTTCGTCAGTTTATTCATTGTCTAATTTCTATACCGAATTGATGAAAGGTGTAGGTGCATCGACTAGAATCTTTGAATTGATAAATTTGGAACCTGCAATTATACCAACAAAGGGTGAAAGAGTAGATGATATTAATGGTGATATTGTTTTCCAAAATATCAAATTTAATTATCCATTAAGACCTAATCATACAGTTTTCAAAGATTTGAATTTAACTATTCATAAAGGTGAACATATTTGTCTTGTTGGACCAAGTGGTTGTGGTAAGAGTACTGTAACTCAATTATTATTACGTTATTATGAACCTAACTCTGGTGACATATACGTTAATGGTCATAAATTAAACGAAATGTCGCTAGCACATTTTAGAAAGAATATAGGTATAGTACAACAAGAACCAATGTTATTTTCTGGTACAATTAAAGAGAATTTGATTTATGGTAAGAGAAAGGCAACTGAAAGAGAAATTATAGATGCTTGTAAATTAGCAAATTGTTATGATTTTATACAAAATTTCCCAGATAAATTCGATACTCTAATTGGAGCTAAAGGTGCTCAATTAAGTGGAGGTCAAAAGCAAAGAATAGCATTGGCTAGATCTTTGATATGTAAACCTCAAATTTTGATCTTAGATGAAGCTACATCTGCTTTGGATACTCAATCAGAAAAGGCTATTCAAGAAACTCTAGAAAGAAGACAATCCGATGGTTTGACTACGATATCAATTGCTCATAGATTATCGACTATAAAGATGAGTAATAAAATTGTTGTTTTCAACAGTCATGGTGAAATTGTAGAAATGGATGATTTCAATACTTTGATAAACAATCCTGATTCAGAATTGAATAAATTGTTGAAGAAGAGTGATTCAGGTGATGATACAGAAGAATCATTGACTGAACGAGAATTAGAAGAAGATGAAAGAAAACCAGAATCATCTTCTGCAACTTTAGATGAATGTGAAGAAGTCTTTGAAGATGTTGGTAAGTTGAATAAAGAAACATCCAACAATTCCGAAACCAAATAGATATATACATATATATATTACTGTAAATAGTGAATGAATTAGAATTACATTATATTATATTAATAGTACAAACTGTTATCTAGAGTCACCAAAACCAACCACATCCCAAACAACATACTCATCGCCAGTTTTCAATAATATTGAATCATTTTCACCATTCTCCAAATATCCATGCTCATTCTTTAAACCATAACTTACATTAGCATCTTTTAACCCATAACTTACCAAAGTAAACCAACTTGTAATTTCCTTGAGTAAATTATTCTTTATCAGTAAATTATCAATATCTATATTACCATTGAATAAACCATTCGATATACTGAATCTAGTCAATTTTGTCTCATCGATAAATAAATCTTCGTTGATTTCTCGATACCTTGATATATAACTATCTGTATTATCATATGAACCTAGTTGGCAATCTTGTTGACTAGAATAAACTATCCATTCTAAAGTATCACTGGCCCATGATTCGTCTTCTTTAGGTACTGGTTTCAAAACTGGTATTTTCAAAACTCCGAGGTCTTTCTTCTCAGTAACTGGGTGAATATCCGCATAGTTGATATCTGGGTATTTCTCATCTAAAGTATCGATTATCTTATCTGCATGGGAGATTATAAATTCAAATTGCCTCTCATGGAAAACATGCTCTGCAAACCATAATAATCTAACATAATTTAAGTCTTTTTTATCTATCATTTCTTGAAATTCACACAAATTGAAATCCAATTTGAATAATTTGAATTGATTGTTCTTAGAACTAACACCAGATCTACCAGAGAATTGAGACACTTTACCGGATAATCCAGATGAGTAGTATACTTCTGATGTAAGTTTCAGATGTAACATTCCTCGTACTATACTTATAGATTCCTCATGATCGACTTGTTGATTATTTGCATAACAGGAAACTTTAAATCTATCCTCTGGATCGAGACTCAGAACTAGAGATAACAAAGTATGTAAGTTCATATCTTCTAAAATATATGTTTCTGAACTTTGAAAGGTTTTCTTAATTGCATTTTCCACTATATCAGACTCCACATTCGGTACAACTATATCAATTTTAGTTATCAAATTATGACTAGTCATTGATTTCTCTACGATTTTGAAACCTTCTTCGTCTAAAGCACCACCTCTAACGTGGCAATGTGCTGCCCCTAATCCCTTTTCCTTCATTGATGCCTATTCCTCTGTTCTTGCTGCCTATTATGCCCTTATAACTATTTACAAACACCCCTTAAAAGCACTTTTCAAGTTCATCAAGAAAAATCGAAACAAAAAAGTTTATAGATAGTATTTGATTTTCACAGCCTTGATATATATTTCGGTTGCCGGGTAAAGGTATTTTCTGAGAAATCTTGGTTAACGAGTCAGCAAAGTGACTAATCCTTGTAGATTAGATATTAATTAATCATTAGTGAACAGATATACATATATATTTCTTGTCTAGTACGATCTATAAGTGGAAGTTTTGGAACCGAATATGGGCTATAGAGTAGTAACCTCCCAGGAGGAGAATCCATTTGCCAAATTCGTTAACAATCAAACAATCGTTGAGATCCCAGAGGTTACATTAGAATCTGGTGAAATCTTATACAAAGTTCCTGTAGCATACAAGACATGGGGAAAATTGAATGAAAGTGGGACAAACTGTATGCTAATTACACATGCTTTAACTGGTTCCTCTGACGTAGCGGATTGGTGGGGACCTTTATTGGGTAAAGGTAAGGCATTTGATCCTTCAAAATTCTTTATCATATGTTTAAATTCATTAGGTTCTCCGTATGGTTCTGCATCTCCTGTGACTATGGATTACGAATTCGGTGAAAGATATGGTCCTGAATTCCCAGTTGCCACCGTTAGAGATGATGTGAATATTCATAAATTAGTATTGGATTCATTAGGAGTTAAAGAAGTTGCAATTTGTATAGGTGGATCAATGGGTGGAATGCTTGTTTTAGAATGGGCTTTTGTAGATGATGGTAATTACGTCAAGACGATAGCAGCATTGGCTACTAGTGCTAAGCATTCAGCGTGGTGTATATCTTGGGGTGAAGCTCAGAGACAGTGTATTTATGCTGATCCAAAATATGAAGATGGTTATTATTCATTAGATGATCCTCCATTATCAGGATTAGGAGCTGCTAGAATGTCTGCGATGTTAACATATAGATCCAGAACATCTTTTGAATCAAGATTTGGTAGAGCTTGTCCAAACCCTGAACAGAAATCTAAGAGTCTTAGTAACTCTACAATTGGTGCTCTCCCCAAGACTGAAGAGAGTTCTGAATCAATAGTGGATGGTGACAGTAGAGAAGAAAACTGGAGTATACATAATGATGGTGCCGTAGTGAAGAAAAACAACTTTGAAAAACGTAGAACAAGTTCTCAGAATAATTCAGTATCAAATATATCGTTGGCATCATTGGATATTAATGACAGTAATAATAATAATCATAACAATAGTAATAATACATCAGCAGCAGCATCTCCAACAACAACCGACAGTAATAATAACACATTGATGAGAAGTCAATTGAGCAGAAGCAATAGTATTAGTTCAGTCTCTTCGTCTGCAAGACAACGTCGTAGACCTCAACATTACTTTTCAGCACAAAGTTATCTAAGATACCAAGGACAGAAATTCGTGAAAAGATTTGATGCTAATTGTTATATCTCATTGACTAGAAAATTGGATACACATGACGTTGGTCGTGATAGACCAGAGTATGAGAATGATACAGGAAAAGCTCTTGCTTCTAGAAAGCAACCTGCTTTGATTGCAGGTATTTCTTCTGATGCTTTATTCACTTACAGTGAACAGATATTTATCGCTAAACATTTACCAAATTCAAAACTTAAGAAGATTTTATCGCCTGAAGGACACGACGCATTCTTACTAGAATTCAAAGAGATAAATGATCTTCTTTTGGAGTTTGAAAAAGAGCATTTGAAAGATATTATGAATGTTGAAGGTAATAATGAAGAATGGAAAGATGAAGAACTTGAAAAGGATAAAACAGAGAGTTTCTTTGGTGAAGCAGAAGATGTTGCCAATTGGTAAGATAAGGTATGTATATATTACGTTCACATATATAACATAACATTAATTAATTAATAAGATTATTCATACACACATATACATAGATACATAATCCCAAATAAAAAATAATCTCAAATAAAATAAAATAAAAGAAAATAAAAGAAAAAAATTATAATCAAAGAATAAGCCATGAATCATCCATTTCATCATCCGATACTTTGTTTGACTCGGTTTGTTGTTGATTATTATAAGCTTTACTAGCAGCAAGCTTTCTTGCATACTCTAATTCTCCATAGATAGCTTCGATTGCACTTTGAACCCCATTCTCAGATCTTATCTTGATACCAATCAACCTAGCCTTTTCTATAATCCTACCATTGGTAGTCACTTTCTTCAAAGCCTTTGCCATACTCTTGTAATTCAAATCTTTCAAAGCTACACCAACTCCTAAATCTTCAACCCTACCTGCATAAAACTTCTGATCCCCAAAGAAGGGTTTCACAATAGTAGGTAATCCAAATCTAAGCGATGCTCCAGTAGTTCCCGATCCACCATGATGAACAGCAGCGTCAATTTGAGGGAATAACCAATCATGTGGAACAGTACCTGCATTATATACTTCACTTGGTAATGGAGTCTCGATAACAGATTTATCACCTCCCAACCTATCAGACCAACCTTTATTTAAAATACAACGAACATCAGCAGCTAATACAGCATCTACAATCGCTTGTGTTAACTCTGCAGGGTTAGAAACAACAATAGATCCAAACCCTATATATACCAATTTCTTATTATCCTTTCTTGCCTTCTCCATAAATTCAACCAATTCCTTTGGTGGTTCATAGGTACTTGTTTCATCCAAAAACCAATATCCAGTAACTTTAATCCATTCTGCGAAATCGACAGATGGTGGGAAAACAGTTGGTGAAATGTTATACAAAAATGGAACAGATGATTGCTTCATTAAACTGAGATTAGTCTTTGGCAAACCTAGTGTTTCAACTCTCCATTTATTTACTTGATTTGAAATACCTTTCCAAAATGCATTCTCAAATGCAACGTGAGTCATATAATTATAAGCACCACCCAATTTTTGATCAGGTACCATGAATGCATGTGGATAAGCTCTAGTTCTAGTCCATGGCATAGTAAACGCACGGAAATATGGAATTTGTAACTTCTCAGCGATATGAATACCACACATTGTAGATGGAGATTCAATCAAGAGTTCAGTATCTGCACAAGCTGTCCAAGCCGTACTCAGTAAATCATCAATCCATGTCTTGAACTTCTTTCTTGCTTCCTTGATAAAGGAATAATTGAAATTAGGATGACTAACCATCAAATTCATTAATTCTGATGGTTCTCCAGCAATTGCTTCAAAATCTATACCATGGGATTTGACCCAGTCTCCAAATTCTTTATGCGATACAATCTTAACTTTTTGACCTTCTTTAATCAATGCTTTACCCAATGCAATGTATGGTTGAACATCACCTCTCGAACCGATAGTCAAGAGAGTTATCCTGAATGGCTTGGCAGGTTTAATTATCGTTTTGGAGAAAGAAGAGTCCTTGAGAATAATAGGAACATCTGTACCAATATGATCAGTCAGTCTGCTTTCAAGGAAATTGATTCTAGCATTACTCAAGCTATTGTTTGATTCAGCAAGTTTATAATTGGTTTCATCGCCTGATGACGATTCACTATTTTGAGTGTTGATACTTACATCTAATGAAGATTTTTTATAAATATCCATTTGTTTCAGTAGCAATACCTCACAGTCATCTCTTGTTTCACGGAACGAAAACTCAAAAAATGACTCTTCATGTCCATGAATAACAATGACTAATCCTGAATACCCAAATCTAAATCCTTTTTCCTTGTAGATATTTTCAACATCTGTGAAGGGTAAAATCATAGTAGTTGAGACACCAATAGTTGTAGATTTGAAACATATCTCGTTTGAACCTAGATATACCTTACCATAGATTGGGAAACTTTTGAGCAAATAAGCATTGTATGTAGCTAAGAGCTTTTCACTTGAAGGTAAAGAAAATAATCTTTGAAACTTATCAGTTGCTGTCTTTCTCTCCTGTTCACTCTTGACAAAGTAAGAATCTTCTTCACCTCTTTCTAAAGAATTCTTCTCGTCGTAGTGCGAGATGTAATGATTTCCAGAAAATAAGGAGCCACCCACAACATTACTTGTAGTATTGACTAATGATTTCACAATATTCGAACCCCAATATGACGATGGCTTTGAGGAATCACTGGTTTGGTGGCTCATTTCCTGGGAGCTGACTGCTTCTTTACTTGCCTCATCCATATTTGGAATTGAAATCTCAGAAGCTGATGATTCAACTGAGTCTGATCTCACACTTATCTCAATCAATGGCTCTTCATTATCCTGCTCTGTGTATTCGTTATCTTCGGCATTTGATCTCTTCCTGTACACATGTGAAGTTAGATAGGAATGAGAAGCCAAAACTTTATTCTTCAGTTTGTCTAATGATGGTTTATGAACAGATACTCTCGATAATTTTGATCTTAACTGCTGACCAGCTCCTTCATTTGGTGATTTACTTCCTTCTTTGCTAATCGAACCTTCTAATAATAATGAGGAAGTGGATAAATCGATTCCAGCTTTATCTAAACTATGTTTGATATCAGCTATAGCTTCATCACCTTTGACAAAGAACATAAGGAAATAATCATCAACTGCAAAAGAATCAGGATCTTCTAAAACTTTTATTCTTAAATTTTTAGCCTCTCCAACAACAGACGTCAATTCAAGATCCACCAAATTCACTAACGGTATCTTTATCGCAACTTGATCATCAACAGCCTTTGCTGCAAATATTTGTTTTTTCAAGGCTGCTACCCATCCTCTAGCAGCATCCAAGGAGTCCAATAAGAACGAGTGTGTAGTACTTTCCGTGATGATACGAATCCAAACAGGCTTATTTGGATTAGAAGAAGGTGAATTCTTATCGTAAATACATTCAGCTCGTATAGCCGTTCTCAAATCAATAACACATTGGGGGAAATAAAGATCTGTGGCACTTGAGTATATAGTTAATGAATTATCTCTCAGTATTGCCCACTTTCTATGCTCTCTCAAAGATGGATAAGATTTGGTGGACATTGTACCGCTCTTAATAATGTTTCCCTGTTTCTTTGGCAAAAATGCAAAAAACAATATACATTGTGCAGTAATATATAAATGACCTTGCAAAAGTACATCACCCATCAACCAGCATGAATAGTCCCCTACTAATTCATCGTCATGTGAAATTTCAAATATCTTTACAAGTTTGCGATACAAAGCCGTAGCTCTTTTCAAAGAAGCATTGGAACCGGATTTAGAGAATGTTCTCTCCACAGAAAGTTCAAAAGTTGACTTTCTTCTTCCTATTTGTGAACCTCCGATGGAGACTTTCCTCTCCTTTGCACTAGGAGCCGGTGTTAGATGTTTAGCACCTTGAATAATAGTTGATGCGGTATCAGTGGTTTGACCACTGGAAGCAGTAGATAGTTTATGATCTTTCACTGTTGTTGAAGTATCATTTGACAAATTATACATAGCACCATCGCTACCTATACGCAAAGTTTGATTATCTTTCTCGTCATATGAATCAATTGACCTGTTCGATTTGTCAATGTCTTCAGCTTCTAATTTTTGCAACTCGTCGTCGATATCTCCTAAGTCTTCTTCGCTTTCAATTTCATTTTCACTATCGGATTCAAGATCAGTAGATTCTCCTCTTTCGTAATCCAACGGATTTTCACCTTTGTTACTTCTTTCACTACTATCGTCATCTGAATCTGAATTTTCATCTACATTGAGCCCATCGTCAATATCACCATAACCTGCGTACATACTAGTAGTAGTTAACAATCCTACAAATGATTTGGCTATACCATCGATTGAGGCACCATCTCTAGTTAACCATTCATGAGAAAATGCAGAAGGATTGAATTCAGTTGATTTGCTTTCGGGTATTTTACTTCCTTTGTCACTTTTATCTGAGCCGATGGAGTCACTTGATAGAGATCTATGATGGAGGTGGTGAGAACTTGAATTAAATCTTAATAACTCCATGGATTTCTTGGGTATATTGGAAATCATCCTACTTGGTGATAACGATAGTTTACTATGTGAGAATGACTTCTTAAATCTATCAGGTGATAGAAACCTTGAAGATATAGAAGAACTCGTAGAAACTGAAGGACGAGTTGGTCTTTCTTCTTCAATTGCCTTATCTTGATCCTGATCCGAGTCTGAAACGGACATAACACTTGGGCTTTCGCTTTCGATTTCCGGCTCAGTAGTACTTGAAGGGAATGATCCGGGGAATGGTGTCAAAGGAACTTTAGCTGATTTTTCTTCTTCTGAGTCCTTTCCAGTTTCATGTGTAATTCCGTAACTGGCCTCAAACGGCTCTGAGTTGCCATCATTCTTATCTTCTGTCTTGGGTTTCACTGTAGATCCACCCAATGAAACTTCACTGATATCCTTGCTTATACTTGAATCTATCTGATCGGACATTGTTATGTGAACTAAAGACTTCTATATCTAGTTATATTCATATATATATGATTGAGTGAACTAGCCCCCTTGTTAAGCCTAGAGTGTGGCTTTGCAAGATTTTCGGATAAAATGGGAATATGTGTTCGCACTCTCGTGAATAACAGTGATGAACGCTAGATGAGTCCACTATATGTATAAATAGATTGACTATGTCGGGTATACCGTAACAATAAGGGATAAAGTGGTTTAAAACTAAATCTTAAGTTTTGATACAGAGAGATGCAAGATAAGCAACTGCGGTTACAAAGATCCGTTTCGCTCAATAGACTTCATTTTATTACGGAACGCGCAATCTGGCGCGAGTATTATGCTAGTACTATCATTACTGTTATTATGAGTAGAGTGATTGCAACTACTAACTACTTCATGTACTCTATATGTTCTATTGATACTATTTACTGCTCTAGAAATCGTCAGATCTATGTCTAAGGGTTCTAGCCTTGTCCTCAATTTGTAAAATTACCTCCTGCAAGGCCCTTTTCTCATTTCTTCCAAACAGAAATCCAATACAACCATCGATAACTCCAGTGACTGCAATTACTATACCCGCTATCAAAAAAATAACAGAACTCCAAGGGGCCACAATAACACTGAGTACGACTATAACTGGTATGAAAATGATGGATATTGCAATGGAGGCCCAAAAATGTATTAGTCTCCACTTAGACTGTTTATAATTTGTATCTACAATATACTCTTGAACTAGTGATTTCAGATCGTCGTATACTTGCATTCTCTCTTGACCAAACACTTGAGCTTGTGTTCCTTTCAGTTTGGGGTTGATTGGCTCTACTTTCAAAGTGGTGGAATAAGCAAAATGATCCGAATATGATCCAATGTTGGGGATATTTTCTGTAAATTCTACCGAAGCCCTGATAACTTTGAACTTTGAATGTTCAATTAATGCATAATCAAGTCTACATGCCTCTTCTACTGTTCTAGTTGCTCTCCATGTGTTCAAAGTAGAGTCACATGTAGTACCTCCAATTTTGATCTGACTAATTGGATCCAATTTCTTGATGATATTCAAATCAGTTACTCCATGGAGACATTCCCACGAGTCTCGTAAACCACCTTCATATTGTAAAATTCGATAAGGTAATGAACCTGGTCTTGAATTCAAATCACCTACCAGTATAACAGCGTAACCAGCGTCTTTACACAGATTTATCAACGTAGTTATCTCCCATGCTTGACATGCTCTATGACATGAATAAGCTGCATCTCCTGTAAGTGAATAAGGTGCATGCATGTGTGAATTCAATATAGCTACTGGAGTAGCATTTGGATAACTGGGCTCTAAATAAGTGATTGCTACACTCTTCCCGACATACCAATCACCTCTGAAAAAAGCCGAAGGGCGACCATTTATTGGGAATCTATAAAGAAAAGTTGATTTGATTGGAATCTTAGAAAGAATTGCCAAACCTGGACCTGTGAGTATACCAGAAGAGAATTTTCTATGGTATGCATATTTTTTGGAACATACTTGAGTGAAATAATCCCAATCTTCCTCTACCCAAACTTCTTGTAATGCTATTATATCATAATCTGATGAAATTGAAGCAATCTTATCGGCAATCGCATGCAATCTCTCTCTTCTGTTCTTACTCACAAATTTCAATCCCCATGTATTGAAAGTCAGGAATTTTATTTCATCCACACCTTTCTCGACATCTATACTAGATACAGCACCTTCTTCATTGTTATTATCGTCGTTGAATTCATCTTCTGATAAGGTTATACTATTGTACCCTTTCTTATATTGACTTGTGGCCTCTCGAGGTTCAGGTATTATGTTTGTCGTTAGAACTTGGCCTGTAGATGATGATTCTGACATTTGCGAGTGTGTATCTGTGTATTCACCTTTTCAATAAGTACTTTGTATATCAATGAATGCGTTTAGATTGGGTAGATAAGATCGAACTACTTGCCTTGAAACATTATTCCATCTGGGATAAAATTGCAATTATAAACAAAAACACGGCAGCGCCTTTTACAAATTGAGCGAGGTTACCGAGGACTGATAATTTCGGAGTTTACCCTTTTTCTTAAAATAGAATATAATAGTACATTTATTGAGCTATGTAAAGAACGAAACTAACAGAATAAATTATAGAATAAAATTAATAAAAGTAATAAAGAGTAACGTGCTGGGGTAATAATACGATAATGAACATAAAAGTCAAAAAAGAACAATAAAAAAGCAAAAACAAATTAAAGAATTAGTTGAGAAATGTATAATCAGTTCTTGATACCAATATCTGTCAAATTATGATGACCGTTCAAAGAAGGTATAACCACTTGATAATCATAAGTCTTCGATTCAACTGACTCTTGATTCTTTTCAACGTGTAAAGTTGTGATCAAAGAGCTTTCATCCATGTCATATGGAATATCTACACCTGATTCGTCTATATCATTAATGGATCCTGTGAATTCCTTAATATGAGAAGTAGGTCCAGGATAGAATTTTCTAGGTGCTGCAGTTGATTCACCGTTGTATAACTGGGTAGTATTTTTGACAGGGATTAAATCGGCATAGTTTCTCTTATTCATGAAAAGTTTATTACTACGTTCAGAATCATCTGTATCGTGAGTGAATAGAGGAACAACATCTTCATCTGTACTTTTATCAAAGTGATGAATCTTAGATCTCTTTTCCAATAAAGTGGCCATACCATTTGGTGGTGCGGCATTCACAATTGCTGATGAAATAACGTTGAAGATTAATCTTGGATCTTTTGTAGCGTTACCTAAGATCTCTTGGTTTTTATCACCTTTATCTGGTAAATGTCTATGAATTTTAGTCTTGAATCTTGAAATACAACCTAAATGAACATCACCACTTAAAATAGTGATTCTTACACCATTTGATGAAGCTAATTTGACTAATTTACCCATTAACCAGTTTCTTTCCTTCTTATGATGAACGGCACACCAATGATCATTCAGATCATCCAATAATTCAATAGATCCATCAAATTCATTGACCAAACCTTTCAAAATGATACCCTTTCTTGATAAATATCTGATTGGTGCTAAAACTTTGGATGACATAATTGATTCAACCCAGACTAATCTTGGATAACAGATTGGTACACCTAATAATACAACTAAATGTTTTATATCACCATTGGATTCGTTGATCTCCTTTTGTAACCTATTGAAAATAACTTCATAAGTGTTTGGAGATATAACTTGTCTCTTGGTTCTTTCAGTTCTACAGTCAAATCCAACGAAACCAATTTCTTTTCCTAATCTAACATACATTGATCTGGAAGCTTCATTGATGTATGGACCAGGTTTAGCTCCGAAGATCCAGAATTTATCTTGCTTTTGTTGTTGATATTCATCTATGGAACAGTGTTGTTGGAATAATAAGTAATATTTGAAAGCAGAAGCACCAACACCTATAAAGATATCTTGCCTCATGGTTCTATCGTTATATGATCCAAATCCATCAATAATATCATGATCATCAAATAAGTTGACAGATGGAATTTGAGCCATAGCCAAAGGGAAAAGTGGTTGCAATGTTTTACCTGCAGAACCTTCCCAGTAACCTTTACCAAACCATTTGATATAGTGATAAAGATAGAAGTTTTCAAAGGATTCTACCATATCAGCAGTTAAAGGAGTACTGGAATGTAAAGTCTTATGTTTCAACCATTTTTCAAATGGTTTTGATGAATGTTTAATGGCATCTGCATAAATTTGATCACCACCACCGATCATGACATGATATGGTAACTTCTTTTCGGGGTCATTATGGTTTCTGACAACATCAAGCCATAATGAACCATTGAAAGTGGAAGTATTAACACTGTAAGAAAATCCATTACATGAGTAAGACATTATATTCATGGATTGACTATTGGCTGGGATGATAAATTCAAAACCTTTGTCTTGAGATTGATTTATGAAATATTTGACTTTTTGTTGATATGGTTGCATGACTAAATTGACTTCAAATCTATAAAAGACATGTCCCTTTTCTTGATGGAAAGCAACTGATGGGAATTCTCCAGATTCGATATCGAGTTGTTGAACTTCAGTTTGAAAAGCTGGACCGATGAAATATTGGATTTTTGGTACTATACCATTTCCTGAATCCTTCACAACTAACAAGATAGTTGCTCTATAATTATCGGAACCATTTTCATGTGTTGCCAATAATCTAATATTTGGACCACATGCGACTTCTAAATCACCAAAATCTGTCAAAAAAATTGAAAATAATCAGGTTAGTAAGACAGAGGTTCTCTTGAACTCAATTTTCATGGAAATAAGAAGAACAGAATACATACGTTGATTAGGAGGTTCACCGGTCACTTTAGCAGGTACTGATTCTTGTACCACGCTGAAATATTTGTTGACATCAATGGGGTTAAACCACGTTTCTTTTAAATGAGCCTCAGATGACATGATTTTGTTTTGCTGCTAATAATGAAAAATGTAAGCTTGAAAGCAAAGAAACAAAATACTATGAAGAATCAAAGAGGGGTTAAAATTAAACTTCTAGATGATGAAAGACGTTGTTTATCTAAGAATTGAATACTAAGAATGCGCTTTACTAAGAAAATTTCATCTGTCAAAAGATTATAAATAGGAACTGAACTACTGGATGAAACAGACTGAATGAAATGCGCAAGCCTTGCTTTTCAGGGCCATTTTTAGGCTGTGCTGCTGCATATGTTATGTAATTTATTCACTACCTTTTAGTTTAGCAATTAAGTTGATATATTTACGTTCTGATACATATAAACAGCACAGAAGGAATGTGTTTATGTTTTTGTAGACTGTGATAGGTTGATTACATACGCCGAATTTGTCTTAGTCAATCAAATTTGATCAAAAAATGCGATGGAATAAATATTTAATTTACTATAATTGTAGTAAGCGCAATAGAAATGATTTTATGATATTATTAAACTAAATAAATATAATATTTGTTAAATGAAAATCAAAAGATTTATTTCTTGGAGTAGTCGATGACAGTTGGTTCAGCAATTGGAGCATCTTCCTTTGGTTCCAAAACCTTAACATAATCTGGTAAGGCTCTTGGACCCTTCTTGTTCATAGCTGGGTCCTTCATGATCTTGACCTTAATACCTAAGACACCTTGTCTTAATAAGACGTGTCTGGTGGCAACATCGATGAAATCGTTAACTGGTTGACCGGAGTGGATCATGAAACCGTCAGCGAATTTCATAGCCTTAGCTCTAGCACCCTTAACTTTACCAGAGATAACAACTTCGACACCCTTAGCACCGGATTCCATAACGTGTCTGATAACACCGTAAGCAGCTCTTCTAACAGCTAAACCGTTTAATAATTTGAATTTTAAGGATTCACATTGGGTAACAGCGGATAAACCTCTTTCTTGTAATCTTTCAGCGTATAAGACGATGGTACCTGGAGCGTACTTAAATCTCTTTTGGATTAAAGCAGTTAATTCCTTGATTCTTCTACCTTGTTCACCTAAAACGGCTTGGGTTCTGGAAGCTCTGATGATAACTTCAGTCTTGTTTGGGGTTAATCTAACTTCAACACCGGCGTAACCTTCTTCAGGTAATTCTCTGGTGAAGAATTCGTTTAATTCGGCGTATAAGACACCATCAGCAACAAGCTTTCTCTTTTTTGAAATGTTAGCAGCAACCATTGTAATAATTAATATAAGTTGATTTTATATAATCTTTATATCAATACGGAAAGAACTGTTGTTATAATTAAAGATGAAAAGTATGGTAATATATTTCAACCAAGCAAAAGATTTTCCAGCAGCGAGACAGACCTAAGAGAATATTTCAACGAGGGTGTGCGCGACACAAGAGAGCATGAGAAAAGACCTTCTTAATCATCACGTGCAGCCCTCGAGGGCTACTATTTGAAGGAAGTTTCCTGGCAGCTGTAACAAATTTAGTGGTGTACAGGTTATTGTGGCTTACCCAATTAGGTAATATCCTAAGTTGTTACATCCATAACTAGCAATTATCCCAATCAGGTAGTCGCCTCAGTGATTCAAGGCTGTGAAACCTCAAAAGCACACTTTTGTCAACTTTAAATCTAAAATGAACCCTGTAAACAAACGGGAGAAAATTTGTTGTGGGTGCGCAAAAAAATGTCGCGTTGCGGCTGTGTGGGGTAATTAGTTCAAACTCAGATCTGATCGGAGAATTCTGGGGGAAGAAGGCGATTTTGGCTCGATAATTGATTAGAAAGCTTAAGTGTGTATATAATATATATATATAATATATCAATCAGAAGCATATAGTTAAGCAATGTAAAGCAGTTGAATATTTGATAACGGGTGTGGTTAATTTAGCCAAGTTGTATTGAAAAGTTACCGAAATTGGCCTAGTTGTGTTCCATTGCATAAATTGAGTGGCTCAAAACAGGACATCTTTTCACTTTCAGAATACTTATTGATTCAACTCGAGCCCCAACTCATCCTAAGACAAAATTCAGCAATTTGATTTGTTAGTATTGGAGAGAGAATCAAGCATCACACCAATGAGGCATATACTTACAAATAAATCGTTGGCTTTCTTGAGGCTATCCATATTCTCTTTTATTTCGGCCATGATATTCTTTTGCTGTTGTTATTGTGGCTATCAGTTAGTAAGAGACTACTAGAAACCTTTGAGGAAAATTCATACATACAATTTTTAATCGGTGGTTGTAGATCCTTTCCAATCTGGAGATCTCTGAATGCATGAATTGCAATACTTTAGACTCAACTACCGGTTTATTTGATTTCTTGTTATCCCCTCTGATCTTGATGATATTAAACTTGATTGAATCAATTTTATTAGCCAAATATTCTTTCTCGCTGACCAACTCTACGTTATTCTTTTGGTTGGTCAACCGATTCAATTCTAATCAATAAAAGTAGGTTATATCTGCATTAGTAATAATTATTTGAGATATATTTGTTATGGGGTCTAAATACGTACGTGAGCTAAGATCTTTAATCTCTTTAGTCAATTCGGAAAACTCTTTTTTTGTTTTTTCAATTAATTCATCATTGGTGTCCATACGTATGTTCTTTTTCTCTTCGTTATCTTCTTCTGGCTCGATCTCCTTATATATATAAATACTGATCTTTCCAAACGCCTTGACGATAACTTCTCCTGATTCAACCAGTTCATTTAAAGCTTTTATCATATTTGCCTTGTTAATCTGGTTATGCAAATTCAAGATTAGATCATTTATAGCAAATGGTTTATATTGCGTTTTCAAATAATTCGCAATTGTTGAATTGACTGTCTCTCGGTTAGTAAAACTTGTCTCCCCTTTTGAAGGTTTCCCCATATGAGTTGGTTTATTAATTACCCAATGATGAATCTAATTGGTTTTCCTTTTTCACTCTTTTAGACATATTCGAATACTTTATAGACTTTCTGTAATCTTATTTTAGATACAATGGGAAAAGAACCATCTATAAGTGAATGACCATGATGTGGAGAATCTCCTCAATATGTTCACCTTATCAGCATGTAGTATCTTCGTGTATTCGACCCGTCTATCGACTGTCGTGAAGGAGAAGACAGTTAATACTAGTTTGGTTTCAAGTTCCTAAATTTTCCATACAGAAAATCATGCTCTGCGTTCTACAATATTTGGGAAGAGTATAATATATACCTGAAATGTCTTCCACGCTTGATCTCTCTTCTGGGTTTCCAAAACTCTAATCCGTGAGAGTAGGGGCAGAAAAAATGGTGGTTTTCTAATATAAAAAATTCAAAATTGAGATTTCAAAATTGTCGTAACCTGAAAGCACGTTGTTACTTGAGAAATGGTCCCACCTTGAGTCAGGTGTCAAGAATTGAGTTCAAAGTAACCCACTACTTTGATTTACAAAAAATGCTTTGATAAAATCAACGTCTATTCAACTACTATATACATTCAAATGGGATAAAATGGAAAAAAGATAAATACATCACCGAGATTATATAATTTTTTCAGGCATTTTCATCATTAATACCACTAACGAAGTCCAACCTAAGAAATGTTTGGTTCTTTGACCTTCACCTGTAGTATCATTATATTGTTCCCAAGCATAACCTGAACTGTCAAATTGAGCTACAACATTATTGACTACATTTGTTCTCAAAGTTTTGTAAGTCTCATTGATCAATTCAATAAGTTCTGCATCCTTGCTATCTGCCTTTTGAAGTTCAGTACCATAATGAAGCAAGGATTCTAATGCTAGATAGTTCATGTTGATCCAAACGGGACCTCTCCAGTAGTTCTCTCCAGTGCCGTAAAATCTGTCAGACAAAGACAAAGATCTGATTCCAAATTCACTCCATAATTTCTTAGGATCTTTAATTGATTCAACAATAGGTTTCAAATGAGCAGAATCAACTGGAATCAATTTGTTGAAGAATGGCAATAAAGTAACATACCCAAGATGACATTCAAATTCATCTTCTTCATAATCATCAGTTGTCAAATCACAGTACATTTGATCTGTTTCACTCCAATGCAATTCGTCCAAATTTTTCACTATATTCTCATATATTTTAGAGTAACTAGCAGAATCCTCCAATTTACCCAATAAATAAGAAATTTGTTCCATTGCTCTTGTCATAACACCAATCCATGATAACAAGTCAACATTTAATTCGGCAACATCCGGTTCACATCTAGGAAAATCATCAATTCCACTCGGTAAGCAATGATCTTTGGTTCTACCTTTCCATCTATATGCTTCTTGAGAAGATGGATTTCTATCGAATAAGGATAGTTCTCCCTTCTGAGTTTTTCTAAACCATTCGTAATGTTTCTGTAGAGTAGGGTAAATTTCATTGGCATATTGTATCAATAAACTTGGATTTTTCAAATGCAAGTCACCTAATTCATTGTTTTGTAATCTATCAGATTTGCTCAATTCAATTTCACTTTCTTCCTCAAAATAGTCGTTGAACTGACTAAGTCTTTCGGACTCAGATGCTTTAGCAAGCTCCAATAACTTGGTGAAAGTCAACATCAAGGTTGGTGGATTTGCAATGTTTGGATTTTGAACAGTAAACTCAAATGGTACCTTGCTTCTAGCTTCATCGCCTAATATTTGCTCACGTGCAATCCAACCGTCATCATCAATCAAATCAAACCAACTCTTTATTATTTCTAAGGCTAAATCTGAATCAAATTCCAAAATTGGTAGAAGATGGAATCCTTCATCCCAGTAGAAACCTCTTGGAAAGAAAGGTCTACTTGGTACAGCACTAAATAATGTATATGGACCTTCAGATTTACCATTCAATTTTGCACTTGTGAATTCAACATCATCGACAATGGCTTCTCTATCAACCAACTGATCACCATGGAAGTATCCAATACCACCTAAAAGTTGAGAAACAATTTCTTTGGCAAATTTAAAATACTTGGCATGTCCATTGAATGGAGAAGACAATTGGAACTTACTAATGAATTTCGAATCGAATTTATTAATTGCTTTTTCAACCAAATCCACAATGTTATCATTTGTAATTTTATCATCATTCAACTCTGAATTGAAAATGATGTCAAATTCAAACTCACCTTTGAAGATTCTTTGCACAAAATTCAAGTTTCCTTCAAAACCATGTAAATCTCTCAAACTAAATACCTGTTCAGGTGGGATGTCTTGTAATTTCTCGTATTTTCCAGCTAGATCATCAAATGATTCCTTCAATAATGTCAAATAAATATCCTTTGCCCTCCATAAATTATCAGTTGGAACTCTCAGTGACACACAGTGACCAGAGTTTGGATCAAGAGCAGGTTCAAGTACTTTCCCATTGATTTTTCTCTTTGTAAGCAAATTATCTGAAATATCGAGATCAAAACCTCCGTTTAAGTTGGATGAGAATCCGATAAGCTTAACATCACCATCAACCAATCCCATTTCTGGAATCTTACCTGCGTAATGAAGTGCATCATCAAGTTTCACTCCAGCATAGAATACCATTGATATTTTGCTGGATTCAAACCCTTTGTATGGGGTACCTTTCACTTTCAGAGCCCAATTCCCAGATTCAGTTTTGACAAAATCAGTTGTAATTGTATAATGGGCACTTTCATCGTTAATGACTTGTCTACCACCATATCTAGGATCATATTTCTCCCAGCCAAACGATTTTAAGTTATCGCCTTGCTCACAAGAATGTCTGATCTCAGCAGCTCCTTTGTAATCATTGACCTGATGCCACATCAATCCAGAGCAGAATGTATCGGGTATACGTGGTGTGACACCGACATATAAATTGGATCTATAAGGACCCCATAACAACGATTTATCCGATAGCGATTGATATTGATCTATTATTTCAGAGTCAAAATCGCTCGTAATCATGTCCCCACATAAAACCAATTGTAGGGACAAGATAAGTGATATCATGTATATATACGCATGACTAGTAACAGAAGTAACAATCATGCTCAATTCTTATACATGTGTGATGGTTAAAGAGATAGATTTATAGTTTGATAATTAATAACACCTAAATATTCTTGAATAACTTTGAAATTCAAATGTCGATGCTATCATTCTCAGATAAACGAGGCGGTGTTTTGGTGCTTAGTCCGGCTGTGTTCTAAAGTACGTACATATATTTAACAGTTTGAGGCGTGTTGCACATTTATTATTCAAAATAATAGCTATTATAGTTTTGTATTTACAAGTATCACTATACAGTTTGAATATCAGGAATGTTTTATATAGTACAAATAAAATCGAGAAAAGAATACCGTAATAGGTTAGGCAAACCCACTCTTCTTTTTCTTTTTCTTCAATTTTTTCAGTTTTTTATCGTGATGTCCTCCATGTCTTCCTCTTTCAATTTGAGAACCACCAAGTTGAGGCACAAAGGTTTGTGAGTCAATTTGTGACCGTGTCTGTGATTGTGTATCGGTTTGTGACTGTGAATCCAATAAGTCACCACCGTTAGAAAACTCTGGTTGCGTATTATACATTTTGTTATGTAGCTTGGCTTCCTTTCTAGATAGCAACGCTTCTTTGTCTCTACGTCTTTTCTTATGTGACGATTTCTTTGTCGATGATTGAGAAGACAATGATATGGAAGGAGGTGCCAAAAATCCTGAGTCTGAATCTTGACTTTGGGTTCCAACTTGAGACTGAGTTTGACTAAACTCTGATAAAATATCTTCATCAGCTCCAATATCCCATTTGTTAACAATATCCAATAGTTCCGAAGGTAATGAAGTTTTCAGTTTGGCTGTATCTTCCATGACTGTATCTGCAGTTGTATTATGGAAAGTTAAGAGCCCTAGCCCCAAATCCATACATATTATCTTAGCCATTGACGAGGTTGCTACATCAGCTTCAAATTTGAATTGGCTGAAAAGGTCATAAAACTCTTCAAAAATAGAGTCTTCAGTTCGTAATGGGATATTCACTTCTCCCATATCCCCAAATGCTCTACTCTTTGAATGACTTGCCTCCACACCATACGACCTAAAATGCTCACGCAATTGACGTAACATAGATTCTAACTCATCAATACTCATGATGTATGAAGGCGCTAAAACAACTTCATTTAAATTGAAGTAGTGAGCTTTCTTTTCACCTGAAGTAATCAACTCACTAATCTTTATACCGAGAGTTTCAGCATAATCATCAATAATGGTTTCCTCAACTTTTGCATTTTGATCTTTCAGTGTATCGAACAATGAAGTTACCATATTCTTGTAGATATATTCAACAGACTCTTTCCCAATAAGCGATACACTCCAGCCATGGTATTTGGGTTTGACATATTCAATGACTCTTCTCTTTGTCAAATCTGTCGTCACTTCAACAACGATTGTCGAAAGTTCTCCACATGGAGCTACTTGATACAAAGGATAAAGATTTTTTTCTCTGGGATCATTCAAAATAGCTATATTACATTGAGGTTCCTTGATAGACAAATTCAGGTAATAGGGATCATTTATGACTGCTGGAACATCTTCATATATGCTGACCTCTATACAATAAGTGAAATTGCTACTGGAGGATGTTATTAGACATATGTAGCCAGATATTTCATTTTCAAATGAGCTGGAGTTGACAGGTATTAATGCAAGTTTTAGTGACGTGTCGGCGTCGTTGATAAAATGTTTCCATGACAATATCCTATTGAATTCATTCATTGAAAGATCAACTAGTATAAGCTCCATTGATGTTAGGATAAAACAGTATTGCTCATTTCCTGGAGCTCTCTTCAAATCAAGTATTCTGGACCAGCCACCAGCAGTGATCAAATTTGACATGATACCGCTATCATAATCAAACTTAATCAGTTGAGATCTTGATATCAAAAGAAGTGAAGAGAGATGAGATCCCCAATGAATCTGCTTGAAATTGGAGAGCTCTACTGGATCATTGAAAGTTGAATGGGGTAAATCCATTCTTTCGGGAAATTTGTTCGAAAGTCCTGCTTTATGACCTTTCCATACTCCAAAATTGCCAAGAACATCTACAGCCGCAAACTGATAGTCATCATAAGGATTTAAAGAGCAGAATGCAAACGGCTGGTCCGCCAGGTCTTCCTTTTTCACTTCACTAACCTTATGTAACTCTAAAACCTTTTCATTCGTGACAGTTAGTCGTAACTGGTATATTACTTCATCTGTTCTGACTAAAATCAAAGCATCAGATAGCTGATGATCACTATATTGTGTAAGCTCTACAGTCTTTACAATTTGCTTGATTTCCCCGGCTGCCTTCAATGCTGTGGAGAATGTAACAGATGGTGAACCACTACGAAAATTAGTAGGAGCGGGATCCAGAATTGTGGCTACTATAACACTCGTATCCGTAGCAGCCCTGCAAAGTAAAATATGTTTTGGTTTCATCGTTCTGGTAGAATTGACTTTGATGACTTCTGTGATCTCTGACACCGTTGGATCAAGTACTCTCTCGGGGTGAAGATCAACCAATTTCTCCTCTGCATTTTGCTCTGCATCTTCCACTAAATTCTTATCCAAAAGTTTTTTTTCCTTTGCTTTTTTGACATCCGGATTGTCCGTTACTTTATCATGTGGAAGAACAATAACATTCTCCGGTTTCTGAGAAGGTTTGGAAATGACTTTGAACGTAGACGGTATTATATTCAGTTGTTTCACTGGATATCTTCGCTGTCTTGGAAAAGTCCAAAGGGAAGAAGAGTCGAGTGGACCATTGAAAAGACCAAAGACATCATTCCCAAATGATAGTTGCACGCCCTTATTCTTATGGATCGGCCACATATCACCGTGTTGCTTATATTCAACGGAAGGCTCCCTAGTATGACTCTCAGCACATCAAAGAAGCATATTTCACCTGCCAAAACTTTGCTAACGATCTCAACATGCCAAAATCCAAATATTTTTTTTTGTAAACAACGTGTGCGGCTTTTATGAATTTGAATCTACTAAGGAATTGCTCTTTGATGCCTTTGGTGATGCTTGATATGTAGCTTTTCATCATTCCAACATTCCTTTCCAAATTTGTGTCTCTTTTATAACTATCGAACTGTTCTATAATCCAAGATACAATACTGCACATTAGTTATACCAATCAATTGCAATAATTTCTGACTCCATTATCGTCGAACTAAATTACTACAATCAGCAGACCTATAACAAATAGCAATCATGTTAGAGTCGTTAGTGGCCAATGTCTTGAATAAGACACTTGGTTCCTACGTAGAAAATTTCGACCCAAAACAATTGAATATTGGTATATGGTCAGGAGATGTCAAATTGACAAACTTGAAATTGAAGAAAGAATCATTGGAGAATCTAAAATTACCCATTGATGTCAAATTCGGACATTTAGGTGAATTAACTTTACAGATTCCATGGTCTAATTTGAAAGGTAAACCTGTCAAGATTATCATTGATAATGTTTATCTTTTAGTGTCGCCTAGACTTCCCACTGAATTCAACCTTGAAGAAGAGAAGGAAAGAGAGCAAAGAGTGAAAAGAGAAAAGCTCAACAACTTAGAAATGATAGAGAAGGCAAACGCAAGCGTCATGAACAAATCGCAGGACTCACAGGATAACAATGAATCGTTCACAGAAAGTTTGATTACCAAAATTGTTGATAACTTGCAGATCACAATCAGAAATATACACTTGAGATATGAAGATGATTCTGCTTTCACTGATTTCCCATATGCTATTGGTATGACCCTCTCAGAGTTATCTGCTGTATCCACAAACGATTCATGGATTCCTGAGTTTATATCTGGCTTCTCCTCCTTCACTCATAAATTGATGACTTTAGACTCTTTGAGTTTGTACTGGCACACTGACAATCGGACCATATATAATGAAAATTCGGATGAGATGTTGGCAAGCTTCCAGGAGTTGATCAATCATGACAAATCGAGAAATGTTCAATATATCTTAAATCCTGTTTCTGGTAATGGTAAATTTACTTTGAACAAAAAAGGTGCAACAGAATCAGACCCTCATTATGATTTGCAACTAGACTTTGATGAATTTGGTTTGAATCTGGACTCCAACCAATACCGTGATATACTTTGGACAACTTCTCAGATCAATTGGTATTTGAAGACTCACAAGTATAGAAAATTGAAGCCCAATGTTCCTGTAAGTGAGGATCCAAAAAGATGGCTCAAATATGCTGCAGAGTGTGTCTTCAATGAAATTCACGAAAAAAACTATAAATGGACTTGGGAATACTTTAAGAAGAGGAGAGATCAAAGGATAAAATATATTAAGCTATGGAAGATGAAGATCGCAGATGGAGGTGGAACTTTGCCTGCTTCCGAACAACTTGCCTTGGATGATTTGGAAAGGGAACTAAATTACGAGGATATAAAATTCTATAGATCATTGGCAAAAGTTGAGTATAAAAAAGAAAATATAACGTTACCTTCACCCAAGGTTACTTCGACAACTGCTGCGGCACAACAGCAGCAAGGCTGGTTATCTTCTTGGTGGGGTGGAAACAAAGCTAGTGCAGTTGACTCTACAAGTGATACCGTCAACAACCCAGATCAAGCCACCGAAGATCTAATGGTGTTATCAGAAGAGCAAAGAAAAGAGTTGTATGATGCTATTGAGTTCGATGAACATAAGGCTATTTCAGAAGCAATTGACTTACCAAGAGAAAGGGTTAAGTCTGTAATTCGTTGTAGATTAAACAAAGGTTCCTTTGCAATTAAGAAGAAGAAGTTTTCTGATAGTCTTGCGGAAATTGTATTTGAAGGTTGTAATGCTGAATTTCTGGAACGTCCAGACTCATACTTGGCTCTTTTCAAATTGAATGAACTAAGAGTTGAGGATGGTACTGAAGGCACTCTTTATAAATATGTTGTCAACGTTAAGCCACTAGGAGATTCTGGTCACGAGAAAGAACATAGTCATAGCGGCAAATCTGTGGAACCATTTTTCCAATTCTCTTTTGAAAAGAATCCATTAGATGAATCAGCCGACTCTGTACTATTAGCCAAGATGAATAGTATGACCATTTTCCATAATCCTAAACTATTTGAACATGTCTACAAATTTTTCAAACCTCCAAAGGTTCATCTTGATACCATCGAATTGATTATGAATGTTGCAGAGTCCAAGATGGACGATTTTACTAAACAAACTAGAGTTGGATTACAGTATGTCTTTGATGAGCATAAAACAATGAATGTCAAAATGGATTTACAAGCACCTTTAATTATTATTCCAGTTAATCCAGGTAGCTGGTCATCCCCTGTGGCCATTTTAGATGCAGGTCATATAAGTATAGTATCAGATCTAGTCGAGAAAGAAAAATATGAAGCTATAAAAAATGAGTCAAAAGAAAATTATACGGATGCAGACTGGCAAAGATTGAATACTCTATTATATGATAAGTTCAATCTACTGTTGCAGGACGCTCAGATCTTGATTGGTTCTAACATAAAATCGACCATTGAGCAACTACATAGTGATGGGGAAAAACCAGCTTTGATATTGGAGAATTTGAATATGAAATTTCTTATAGGTGTTTCAATCATTCCCAGTATTTACAACTTACCCAGAATTAAGATTGGTGGAGATGTTCCCAGGTTTAAAGCAATGCTGAACGATTATCAATATAAGATATTTATGCAACTGATAGATAATGCCATTCCTAACTTTGACCTCCCAGATGATCCTGATTTCAACCGTTCAATGTATGATACTTTACAAGGAGAGAATGAAGAAGATTCCGATCCTCTCTCTTATAACAACAAAAATAGTTTGAGATTTAATACATTTAATGGGGAATATGGTATTGATCGTGATATTTCCAGAATAGTAGAAACATCAAACGATGAAGTGGGATTAGGTGGCTCTCTGTCAGCCAACGATTCAAACTCAGCAAGTAAACAAAATGATACATCAGACAGGCTCTTGCAACAGAAAAAGCTACAGCGTGTTATCGAGTTTGACTTTAGTGTTGATACAATTCAGTTGTCCATGGCAAGATGTACCGATGCCGAATCATTGCATTCCGAGAAATTGGTTGATCTTAATGGTAAGAGTTTGAAATTGTTATTCTATAAAACAGACACCGATATACATGTCGATTTAAATTTGAATGATATGAAGATTGAGGATCACATTGAAGTATCAACTAATAATGAATTTAAAAATATCATATCTTCATACAAGTCACCAGAGACATCTGGTGATGATGTTGTTGATTTATTCAGGCTGAATTACCATAGATCTCAAAGACTAGTTTCATTCGAAAAGAATGTTATTGAAGTATATGATCAAGATATCAAATTGGACATTGCAGAGTTCAAAGTTATTGTTACCAGAAAATCTCTCTTGACCTTGCTCAATTTTGCATTGAACACATTTACTGATCCAAATGCACCTGAAACTCCAGCTGATCAATTGCGTCATAATAATGAGAATGAAACAGAAATAGCACCTGAGCACATAAATGTTGATATCAACCTGAAAAGTATTGTGTTGGTATTGAATGATGACGGTATCAAACTGGCAACAATGGTTCTCAAAGAAGCTGATATTTCAGTTTTGGTACTACCAGTTAAGATGAAAGTCAATGCCAAATTGGGTGGTGTTTCCTTGCAAGAAGAAGTCGAGGATTTATCAGCAAAGGATTCTCAATTGCGTAAATTGATCACTATGGATGGTGATGATTTAGCAGAGCTCTACTATGAAACTTTTGATCCCAAAACCAACAAAGAAGCATACAGTTCATTACTTAAGTTCAATACTGGATCAATGAGAATAATGTTCGTTGAGAATGCCTATTCCAAAATCTTCAGTTTCTTGAGTCAGTTCCAAAGGATGAAATACATTTATGATCATGCTAGAGAAGTTGCTTTGAATCAAAACTATAACCTTGAAGATGCAAATCTGATCAAATTTGAGGTTTTGGTCAAGACCCCGATTATTGTGTTCCCACAAATTATCAACCCTTTGAATGATACATATGATAGTGTTGAACTGAACTTGGGTGAGATTTACGCTAATAATGACTTTGTCCATGAATTGTCAAGTAGTGGTAAAGATCATCTGATTAATGTGATGAAAGCTGGTATCCGTAATACAAGGGTTGAATCCACCTTCCATTTCAACAAAGAAATTCAGAAATTGCAGATCATTGATGGTTTTGACTTAGGCTTAGAAATTAACTACCTAACCAATCCAGATATTGATAGACCAACAATAATTGTTAAAGGTGGTGTTTCCGGACAGGAAACCAAACTTACAGAATTACAAGCTCATTACCTTTTACAAGTTGCTAAATCTATTCCACGTGTCTTTGGAACTGACAATGAATCATCGTATGAAGAGATAGAGAATGACGCTACCAATGTAAATTCAAGAATTGGTCCAACTATAAAGAGGAAAGAAAGTAGAAGTTTATCTCTGACTAACATGAGCTTCGAAAGTAAGGGTAAAGACGAAGTTAAACTGCCTGATGATCACGTCAAGGTTGATTTGGAGTTTTCTATTCCTGTTTTGTCCTTAAGTTTATATGACAAAACAAAGAACTCTGTATCAATAGGCGATAAAGGTTTGTCCAAATTTGCATTAAACGATACTGGTGTGAAAATGGAGTTGAAAGAAGATGGTAAGTTCAAATCTGACTTACATATAAAGTCATTTGTTGTCCATGATATAAGAGAGAATAAAGAGAATAAGTTCCCAGAGATTATACCAGAAGTTTCACATACAGATTATCAATTTATGGCGTCTGCCAACTTGCAAGAAAATCAACATTTAGTAGTTGATGTATCGGTTGATAGTCCCAAAGTGATTTTGGCATTAGACTATTTGTTTGCTTTGAAATCATTTGCAGATGTAGCTTTGAGTAATCCGGCATATATTGAAGGGTTGACAGATTTATCTGAATCTGCCGATGATGAAGACACTGTTAACAGCTCTGACGAATCTGAAGAGCCTAAAGAAGAAGCGATGACATATGCATTCAATATAAATATTATTGAATCGTCTATCGTCTTGTTAACAGATCCTGATAAGATTGATTCTGAAGCGATTGTTTTCAAGATCAGTCAAGTTGAGTTGGAGAGTGATTCCACTTTTTCTTTCAAATCAAAAGGTATTGGAATGTTTCTTTGTAAAATGGATAGCTTTGAAACGAATAGACTTAGAATCATTGATGATTTTGCTACGTATTTCCATATGGATTCATGCGGTTCAACTACAAATCGTTACCTCACAAAGATCAATATGGGATCGGATGCATTACTGATAAGAGTTTCATTGAGAGATATCTTATTGGCTATGAAAACGTTTAATAAAGCCTCGGAAATGTATTCCAAGGTAACTGGTAATAAATTACCAACAGCAGAAGAAATCTTGCAGAATGAAAATAAAGAAGGAAACTATGTGATTTTCCCCAAGAATATGGCTAATAAAATGTTGAATTATGCAGCTTCAAGTATAACAAATGTTTCAATGGGCTCTCAAAGATCTTCAAACAATAAAAACCCTCGTGTTGTTATTCAAGCTGAAGAATTGAAAGGTGTATTTGAAGGAATGAGACTTGTTTTAATTGGAGATGTCCACGAACTTCCAGTTATTGATATGCACGTTAATCCTTTTGAATTTACGGCAAAGAATTGGTCTACCGATTTAGAAGCATTTACCAACATCGAGACATATATTAATATTTTCAACTATTCCAACTCCATATGGGAGCCTTTATTAGAACCATGGTCATTTAATGCACATGTAATGAAGGTCAACAAACCTAAAGAATCGATCACTGTTGATTTGGTTTCTCACAAGTCTGCAGAATTTGTCGTTACATCTAGATCCATTGCATTATTATCCAATGTTGTATCTGTGTTATCCGAGGACAATAAAATCCGTCCAAGAGATGAAGATGCACCATATCATATTATCAATCAGACAGGATACGATCTTAATGTTTGGATAGATCGTGATGGATCAAATCGTGAACAGTTGACTTTGATTAAAAATGAAGAAGAAGTACCTTGGCAATTTGAAGATTGGAGAAAAGTTCGTGAATCTTTAGATACAGAAGCTGAAAATACTTTTGTTGGTGTTGAGCTTACAGATTCCCCCTATGAAGCTGTTAATAAAATTTCTTTCAAAAGAGAAGGTGAAAACGTATTTATGTTATCCCCTCCTGTACGTGGTGTTCATACAAGACTTGCCTGTGAAATCATCTTAGGTGAAGATAAGGTCAAGAGAGTTTATTTCAAATCTACTATAACGATTCATAATAGTACACAAACTGCTATCATAATTGGATCAGGCCAACCAAGCGAAGAGTTTGTTGTTGATAGAGAAGTATACATTCCTGCAGGGGAAAGAAAAGCTCTTCCTGTTGAAAGTGTATATTTTGACAATTTAGCAGTAAGACCTGTTATTCAAGATCAAGTATTTGGATATTCAAAAGCCATCATTATGACGAAAATTGATGCTAATCACAATGTTCCTAAACCTGTTCCTATGAATTGGGTGTCGTCAATGAAGCATAATTTTTTCCTTGATTGTCCCAAATTAGAATATGGAAATGCACACAACTATTATTTTAGAACACATACAAGCTTCAATTCAAATGAAGGTTTATCGTCAATTTATCCACATATGGAGCTAACAATTGCACCACCATTTGAAATAGAGAACTTACTTCCATGTGATATCAAATGGAAAGTTCATCAAGAAAATAATAAAAAATCATGGGTGAATTTATTGAAGCAAGGTGAAAATAGTTCAGTTCATGTAGTTGATATGAATTCCAATTTATTGTTGCAAGTGACTCCAATGAGTATGAAATATGGACCAAGTACATTTGCAGTTATTAATAATCCAACTAATAGTTCACTGAAATTACAATCTCAACTGATTGTGGAGACGATTGGTGAAGAATCTCAAAAGTTACATTTCAAGATTCATTATGTTAAGAATGCAAAGTCTGGTCTTAAAATCCAAATATATGCTCCATATTTAATCCTCAATAGAACTAGTCAAAAATTGAGCATATCAGATAGATATAGTAATACATTAGTTTGTGAGCCAAAAGTATTAGGTGATGTTGATCCAGATATGTTTTCATTTGTTCGTGATTCCAATGATATCGGATTTATCAGGGGTAATTTGAAGGAGAATTGTATCTTTGTTAAAGTTGGAGATTCTGAATCCAGTAAAGCAATTGGTGTTGATAAGATTGGTCAAGCTTTTGAATTAAGAATTCCATTGAAGAATAGAGAATTGGAAAATGTTATTGGTATTCATATCACTGAAGGAGAAGGTAAATATAATATGACAAAAGTTGTTCATTTTGCTCCTCGTTTTGTTATGAGAAACAATTTGAAAGAAAGCATTCAAGTATTGAAAGTAGGTACTACTAAACCTCTTTTTATTGAACCGGATGAAATTGTTCCATTGTATGAAATGTCAAAATCTGATGAAAAGCAATTAATGATTGGTTATTCCAGTGTTAAATCAAATCTATCCGCCCCTTTTGGTATCAATGATATTGGTGAACACTTTATCCGTGTTTTAAAACCGGGCTCTAGAGCACATACTTTGATAAGAGTTGTTCTTACTATTGAAAATGCTACTGTGTTCATCAATGCGTACGATGCAGGTGATGAATGGCCATATTCCATAAGAAATTTCAGTGACTATGAGTTTTTAGTCTATCAAAGTGATCCATATTTGACTGAAGATGGAACAAGATCTTCAAGGGTACCATTTAAGCCAACTTACTATAAGATTCCATCTAAGAGTGTTATGCCATATGCATGGGACTATCCTGCTGCAAAAGTTAAAGAATTAGTTATTAAATCTGGTCCTAAGGAGAGAAATATCCAATTGGCTGAAATGGGTAGTTTATTGCCTATGAAATTACCTTCAAGACCTGAAGAACCTAAAAAAATTGTTGATTTAAACGTTATAGCAGATGGTGTTGTTCAATCGTTAATTATTAGTAATTATGAACCTTCATTGAGTTTGTACAAACTGAAGAAGAATGCTTCTACATCTAGTTTGAGTTCATCATCATTAACTACAACTTCGCAACAAAGAGATAACAAATTTGAAACAATTGAAAATGATGATGAGTTTTATACAAGAGTGATTTTAAGATTTGAAGGTTTTGATATATCATTAGTGAATGCAAAAGGACAAGAATTGTGTTATACTACAATGAGAGGTATTGAACTTCGTTATAATGAATCAAAGATATATCAAAATATTAGTTTGAAAGTTAAATGGATTCAAATTGATAATCAATTATACTCGAGTATATATCCAATCATATTATTTCCAACCGTTGTTCCCAAATCTACCAGTGAAATGGATGATCATCCAACATTTTCAGCTTCAATATCAAGATTGAAAGATGAATCACACGGAGTCATTTATATCAAATTTGCTACTATTTTATTACAAGAATTAACAATTGAGGTCGATGAAGATTTCTTATTTGTATTATTGGAATTTTCTAAGATTCCTGGAGCAGCATGGAATTCCAAACCAAGAAATATATTATGGGATCATAATCTTAGTATACCTGAACCAAGTGCCGTTAAGACATCGAGTGATTTCTATTTTGAAGCATTATTATTACAACCAGTTCAATTCAATTTATCTTTTGTTCGTACTGAAAGAATCAATGCAGAAGATACAAGTGATGCGCAAAATATGCTGACTGTTGCATTGAATGTATTAACTATGGCAATTGGTAATATCAACGATGCACCTGTTAGATTATCATCATTATCATTGGAGAATATCAGAGCTCCATTACCATATCTTATTAGCAATATTCAAGAGCACTATCAACAAGCCTTCTTGTATCAAATCTATAAAGTATTGGGATCAGCAGATGTATTAGGTAATCCTGTTGGATTATTTAGTAATATTAGTTCTGGTGTAGTTGATATCTTTTATGAGCCATATCAAGGATTTATAATGACTGATAGACCACAAGAATTAGGTATTGGATTAGCTAAAGGTGGGTTAAGTTTCCTTAAAAAATCTGTGTTTGGATTCAGTGATAGTTTTGCCAAATTTACAAATTCAATGGCTAAAGGTTTAACTGTTGCAACATTAGATAAAGAGTTCCAAGAGAGAAGAAGATTAGCGAAGCAAAGAAATAAACCAAAGCATCCATTATATGGTTTCCAAAGTGGTGCAAGTTCCTTGGTTGATGGTATTTCCAGTGGTATTAGTGGTATTGCATTAGCACCAGTTGAAGGAGCAAATAGAGAAGGTGCTGCAGGTTTCTTCAAAGGAATTGGTAAAGGATTAATTGGATTACCAACAAAGAGTGCGACAGGATTATTTGATTTTGCATCTAATATTAGTGAAAGTATAAGAAATACCACGGTTGCATTTGATGGACAAGGATTAGATAGGGTTAGATTACCAAGGTATGTATCATATGATGGATCAATTACAAGGTATAATGAAAGAGAATCACAAGGTCAATTTTGGCTTAAGAGTGTTGATGGTGGTAAATTTTTTGATGATCAGTATCTTGCACATGTTATGTTACCAGGACAAGAATTATGTGTTATTGTCAGTATGAATAGAATAATGATAATTTCAATTGTTCGTATGAGTATTGAATGGGAAGTTACTTATAATAGAATAGGTAAAATTTCATTAGAAAATACAGGAATAGTTATTCAACAACAGATTCAATCCGAACAACAACAACAACAACAACAACAACAGTCAAGACAGTATAAACCAGAAAGATTCATTGCTATACCAAATGCTACAGATAGAAGGTTCTTGTATAACAAGATTGCTGTTGCTGTTACAGAGTATAATAAAAGATGTCAAGTTATTTTATAAGTAAGTAAGTAAGTAAATAAGGCAGTGTAGATAATTATGATAATAAAATAGCCTCTTATCTTAAATATGTATTGTTTGTTTGCTGTATGGTTATACTTCTTATGCTGGTAAGGCAAGGTAAGATGACTACAAGTACTAATGAGTTTATAGATGAAGTAATTGAGAGGTATCCCGGCCTGATCTTGCCTTCTAAACGGTACATTTCAGAGTATGTAATAAACCACATTGATAATAATCACGACATGGTTGATATAATTGAATCCAAAGAGGGAATTGAAGAGTTAGAAATGACTGGGTGTATTTCAGAAAGAGATATTCAAGATGCGATTAGCCATGGAGATGATTGGGATTTAAAATTGCTTTGTTCTTGGATTGATAATGGTGGATATTTGAGTTGTGGGAAGTTGATTACTTTTGAAATCCTACGTGATTTACTTGATGGTTGTTGTGGTATTAAGTCGAAGTTATGATTATAAATAAGTTTGTCTATATATTAATTAATGCAATTTATGATAGATTATAAAACCGTTTCTTTGATCCGGTGGTTAAATTGATTGAAGATTTCTTGAATTCATTTGATGATGATGATGATGATGTAACAGGCTCATAATTATTCAAGATCAAAGGTTGTAATCCATCGATGATCAAACCAGTTGATCCAATCTCTAAGCCACGAGGCAAGATAATATCAGCGAATTGTTTTGTCTGGAATATAAAATCGTTCATTTCAATTTTAGAATGAGTTAGATACAAAACTATTAATTTTTGAAGATTTGTTCTTGATTTTTCTGATTGATTTGATGATGGTTCATTTGGGTTCAAGATATCTCGTTTGATCCATCTTCCAATACGTACATCTGCATCACAATCAATAAAGATCTTCAATGTTCCAAGTTTGAGTAATTGTTTGTCATACAAAGCGTATAATCCATTGATTATAATTATATCGAATTGGTTTAATTTTATAATTGAAGTGACTTCATCTACGACTTTACCAAAATTAAATCTAGATGGGTTGCTTAGTCTAGTATCTCCAATAACTAACGATTTGTCTTCGTAATTCGATAAATCAATAGTCTTTACTCTAATACTTTCGAATCTTTTGTGTAAATTTGTTTCTAATAATTCTGTTGCCTCAGTCTGATTACCGCAGTTAGTATTAGTATCACACGGATGATTCAATTGGAGTGTACTTACTTTCCCACAGGCATGGCCGCCTGCTATGAGTATCACTATTGGTTTCCCTGTTCCTGACATGATGATTAGATGTATTAATCAGTGTGAATCAATAACACCCTAAGTAATTTATTTATGTACGTGATTGAAAAGCAAAAACAATTTCTTATCGCTAGAAAAAAAATTATTTCATAAATTTAAAGTAATCAATTTTTCAATCACTTATTTATTTGTTGGATTTAGATTTGAGTAAGTAATTAAAGATGTCATTAGATAGAGAGCTTGATAAACAGATAAGTTTCAAAACCACTAAGAATGTACCAGTAACGAGTACATTCGAAGGAATGCAACTGAAAGATGATTTACTGAAAGGAATATATGGGTATGGATTTGAAGCACCAAGTGCAATTCAAAGTCGTGCTATTATGCAAATCATATCGGGTAGAGATACCATAGCACAAGCACAGTCAGGTACGGGTAAGACTGCCACTTTCTCTATTGGTATGTTAGAGATTATCGATTGTAATAATAGTAATTCAACACAAGCATTGGTTTTATCACCTACAAGAGAATTAGCTATACAGATTAATAACGTTATTAAATCATTAGGAGATTATATGAATTGTAAGAGTTATGCTTGTGTTGGAGGTAAGAGTGTTGGAGAAGATATTAAAAACTTGGAAAAGGGTCAACATATAGTTAGTGGTACACCAGGTAGAGTATTAGATATGATTAAGAGAAGAAATTTGAATACAAGAAATATTAAAATTATGATATTAGATGAAGCAGATGAATTATTGAGTAAAGGTTTTAAAGAATCGATTTATGAGATATATAGACATTTACCACCTGGTGTTCAATGTGTTGTTGTTAGTGCTACTTTGAATAAAGATATCCTTATGATGACTAATAAATTCATGACTGATCCAGTTAAGATTTTAGTTAAAAGAGATGAGATTACATTGGAAGGAATTAAGCAATTCTTTGTACAAGTTGAAAAAGAAGAATGGAAATTCGATACTTTGTGTGATATTTATGATTCATTAACTATAACACAAGCGGTTATATTCGTTAATACCAAAAAGAAAGTTGATTGGTTAACGGAGAATTTGAAAAATGCAAATTTTACTGTAGTTTCAATGCATGGAGATATGAATCAAGAAGAAAGGGATAAGATTATGAATGAATTTAGATTAGGTAATTCTAGAGTATTGATATCAACAGATGTTTGGGCACGTGGAATTGATGTTCAACAAATTTCATTGGTTATTAATTATGATTTACCTTTGTATAGAGAGAATTATGTTCATAGAATAGGTAGATCAGGTAGATTTGGTAGAAAAGGTGTTGCTATTAACTTAGTTACAAATGATGATATTGCTGAATTGCATAGTATTGAACAATATTATGCTACTCAAATTGATGAAATGCCATTAAATATTAATGAAATTGTTAATTCTTAGTTAGTTATATAGAATTAGATAATATATTAGAACGAGTGTTGAATAAATCGATTAATTTAGATATGTTTGTTAAATCTGAAGTTATACCAATATCTTCTTCTGTATCTTCTTTTGACTCATATACCAACTCAGAACTTGATCCAATTAAACCAAAATTCACATATGTATCATTATCATCATTATCATTATCATTATCGAATTCCCATTCATCCATGGAATTCATCGAATTGACTTGCCAAGTATGTGAAAGACACGTCACTTTGACCAGTTCTTTAGTATCATCATTAAAATCTATGACTATAGGTATTATCATCAAGTCATCTTGGGTATCTTCCTCAATGTTTATCGTATCGTTTATGTATATCTTGTTTTGTGTGATGTTCGTGATTGATGAATTAATCAATTTGTAATTAAATTCAGTATTATTGAATTGTTTCGTTATCTTCGTCTGATCGTTTATTATCACGTTGTATTTCATTGTATTAGTGTTTTTATGTTATACTTTATTGTATTAAATGATGTTATATATATAGATAAGGTAACTAATCAAATAAAATTCGCTATTTTCTCTTTTGAGAAGTTGAATTTTTTGGTAATTCAGCTATATAAGGTAAGAAATCAGGTTGACCTGGAATATATTTTCTTAAAACTTCTGGAACTTTCAAACCATTTTCAGTTTGATAATTTTCCAAAAGGCAACATAAAGTTCTTTGAGTTGCAGATAAAGTACAATTCAAACAATGAACATATTTCTTTTGTTGAGAAGAAGAATTAGTTGATGATTGTTGTTTTATACCACATCTAATTTCAAGATTTCTTGATTGATAATCAGTACAATTTGAACATGAAACTAATTCTTTAAATTCCTTTTGGAATGGGAACCAAGCTTCTAAATCGTATTTTTTAGCAGCAGCATTGTTTAATTCACCTGAAACAATACCTACAACTCTATATGGAATTTCTAAAGATTGATAAAATTCTTCAGAATTAGCAATCATTTTATCAAATTCATCCCAAGATTTTTCAGGTTCAGTTATAACAAATTGTTCAATTTTTTCAAAATTATGAACTCTGAAAATACCCCAAGCATCTTTACCATGAGAACCAGCTTCTCTTCTAAAACAAGAAGAATAACCAGCATATCTAATTGGTAATTGTTCAGCAGGAGATTCAAACCATTCACCAGAATGATAAGCTGAAATTGGTTGTTCAGATGTTGCAATAAGGTATTTTTCATCAGAACCATCTAATACTTTATATAATTCTTCATCAAAATCACTTAATTGTGCAGTTTTAGCCATAACTTCTTTATTCATCATAACTGGTGATTGAATTGGTGTATAACCTTTTTTATATGATAAAAATTCTAAACCATAATTAATTAAAGCTTGATTCAAAAAGACACCAGCATTTCTTAAGAAATAACCTCTATGACCAACGATTTTAACACCTCTTTCAGGATCATAACCATTTAATCTTAATAAAACTTCATGATGAGATAATGTGGCAGTTTCACCTGTTGCACTTGCAACATTGGTTAATTCTTCGAATTTTAAATCTTTTGGAGTCCAAGTTCTAATTAAATTGTTATAATCTTCATCTTGAGAAACAATAACTGATTCATGAATAATATTACCAACTTGATTAATCTTATATCTTAAAATTTTATCCTTTTCTTGTTCTTCTTGAATTAATTTATTTTTTTCAATTGTTAATTTTTCTTTATCAGCTAATAAATCCTTGGGGTCTTCTTTAGCTTTATATTTTTTACCAATTTCTTTCTGTAAAGCATTTAATTTCTTATTTAATTCATCTAAATTGAATCTATACTTGGTCCATTCTTGATATAATTGAATAATTTCATCAACAATTTCAACAGAATCACCTCTTTTTCTTTGAGATTCTCTAATTGCTTCTGAATTTCCACCTCTATCGTCAAGGAATTGAAGGATGTCTAACATTTTTTATTGTTTTACTGTATTAACCTATCACTAAACTAATATTAATCAATGTATACTGTTAACAACTAACTAACTACTTAAATTAAAATCCTTGCTGTGCTGGACAGACAATCAGCGCACTCAATTTTTTTTCAGCTTTTTTTGGCGGGTAATCTGCTTTTGTTTGTGCCATGGTTTTAGTCGGTGTTTTATAATTATAATTCATCTTTAGTTGGTACTGTTGTTGTGGTAGAAGTGGAGGTACTGGTACTGGTACTGGTAGAGTGTAACTCCAAACAATAATCAATTGTATCATCATAACCATTACTTAATAAAATCTTCATATATTCTTCTTCCTTTACCCAAGTAAATAATTTTTCAAAATCTTTTAAATTTCTAACATATCCTGAATTAAGCAAAAAAATATGAAAATCTTCTAATGTTTTTTCATACTCTCCTTTGTTATCCAAGTATGAAATTGGTGTTGTTGTAGTTGTAGTGGTAGTTGAACTTACCAAATTTTGATCTTTTAATAAAGCAAACATAATTGGTTTTTCTCTCTTCATACTATCTTTATCTCTAATTTTTAATCCATAAATTTCACTAAAACAACCTTCATTTTTAACAGATTCATTGTAATTTGTTATGAATGGAGGTAAATAAAAATCTGAACATTGTATATAACTCCCTAAGGAGAGTATGATTACTGGTATACTTAACTTCATCTTACCTATACCCCTCCCTATAACCAATATAACCAACCCATAAGATAAAAACCATGAAAGAACACTCACTCTCACTCTTTCTTATAGATAAGATAAATTGATCTAATCTTAAAATTAAGCACAGCCGTAATTGTGTTTTATTTGGAAGTCTTCACCGAGAAGTGTGGCTGTGCGTGGTGTTTTTATAATGTTGTGTGGCGTATTATTATTATTATTCGTTGGTTATCTGGTAATTAATTAAGTATAGAGACAGCAGATAGGGAATATAGTGAGTGGGTGGATAAATAAGTAGATTGTTGTTTTGTTGTATTTGTGTTGGTTACTTGTAAAACAAAATAATTGATTCAATTAACAAATTACAATTTACTGAGGTATTAATTTTTGAAAATCCAATTTTTCAATTATGTATGTAATATATAGAACAATACAGACTCTAAGAAATGTAATTTACAAAACTAATATTATCAAATCAGTTCAATATAGTATTGATGATAATAAAAGAAATCAATAAAGTAAAGTAAAGTAAAGGTTACTTACTAATCACTGAATCACTCACTCACTATAAACTCAAATAAATAATCATAATACAACAATAATTCAACAATTGAACTTACTACTAACTCTCACTCACTCACTCACTCACTCACTCACTCACTCACTCTATGCCAATTAACTTACTACAGTGAGAAAAAAAAAAGTAGTTTATTTATTTAATGCATACACCTTACACCAATTGAATAGACTAAAGCCGTACGTAGTCAATATACACTTCTTCTGTTTGGTTCGGTACGATTTGTGAGCAATGGGTTCCGTTGATTATTGCATTTGATTGTTCATGGTATGGAAGTAGTTATATCATGGTTTTCAGAATTGTTTTATCTAGTTGGTACTACTGTGTTTATTTGGTTTATAGTATATTATACTACTTAATTTATATATACCTTGTAATACAATTTATTCAAGTTATTAACCTACTTACTATATAACTAGCCACTAATTAACTAACCAGCCCCCACCAGCCCCCACACCCACACGCCCACTCAACTAACTAACTAACCAGCCCCCCCCCCCCCCACCGCCACCGCCACAGGCCCACCACGCCCACACACCCCTACACCACCTACACCCCACCACACCCATCCCGGGTAACCCCCACGGCTTCTTGACGAATTTGATTGGCCGTGTTACTGACACTTTTCAATCTATACAATTAAAATGACAGATTTCTCACTACTTTGAATCTTCCAACAATTTCTCAGTAACTCAATGAGTTTGATTTTGAGTTCATAATACATGTATGTATACAAGATTACCTAGTTATCATTCATATACTAATACAATCAATACATCTCAATTCATCTTATAATCAATCAATCATGTTCCCAAGATCCGTTAGAGTGGCTGTCAATGCCTCAAGGTAAGTTCTAATTAATTTGGTTCAGTAATTATGATGATACAGTATACTAACTACCAACCAACAACCAATAGAAACTATGCAACATTACGTGAAATTGAAATGAGATTAAAATCAATTAAAAATATTGAAAAAATTACAAATACAATGAAAATTGTTGCTTCAACAAGATTAGGTAAAGCTCAAAGAGCAATGACAAATTCAAGAAAATATTATGAATCTGATGAAGCTTTTTTCAATACTTCAAATGTTAAACCTTTAACTGAAGAACAAGAAAATGTTTTAATTATTGCTATTTCATCTGATAAAGGTTTATGTGGTTCAATTCATTCTCAATTAGCTAAAGCAACTAAATTAAAATTAAAAGAATATCCAAATGCAACAATTGTTACAGTTGGTGATAAAATTAAAACTCAATTATTAAGATCAAATCCTGAAAATTTAGTATTATCTTTTAATGGTGTTGGTAAAGAAGCTCCAACTTTTTCTGAAGCTTCATTAATTACAGATGAAATTACCAAGATCCCAGATTTTGATAAATTTAATAAAATTGAAATCTTATATAATAAATTTATTTCTGGTGTTTCATTTGAACCAACTTCTTTTAATGCTTATACTGAAGATGCAATTGAATCAGCTGAAAATTTATCAACTTTTGAAATTGATGAAGATGCTTCAACTAAAGTAACTCAATCTTTATCACAATTATCTTTAACAAATGCTATATTATCAGGTATGGCTGATGGTTATGCTTCTGAAATTTCTGCAAGAAGAAATGCAATGGATAATGCTTCTAAAAATGCTGGTGATATGATTTCAAAATTTACAATCTTATATAATAGAACAAGACAAGCTGTTATTACAAATGAATTAGTCGATATCATTACTGGTGCTTCTTCATTAGATTAGTTTTCATTACTTTAACTACTCCTCGATTACATTACAATTACATACTTAACTACATTAAGTAACTATTTATGAAAAAACTTACTACATTATAGTATAGTAAATAAGTAAACCCCAGGTAAAGATAAACAAACCTATTAAATAATAATACAATAATAGCCTACAACAAATAAACTGTTTTTAGTGGTTGAAAAAAGAGAAGTGAGATTTTTCTAACTTTTTTAACTTTTCATTTTTTGAATGACTGAGATGGGAAAAATTTACCACCTTTTTATTTCTTCAAGATATCTGTATTTTAACGGAGTTTACCCCTTTTTTACCCTTTTTTACTACTTTAAAGTATACTAATAATGCTAAAATATAGTACAAAAAGGTTGTATTCTACAATCGCATCAATCCCTAAAGCTACAGTTATACCACCTGTTTTAAACACAATCAAAAATGAATCATCATTCGATTATAATGGATTATATGAAAATCAACTAAACTTAAAAAGACAAGATAAATCTTATAGATTTTTCAATAATATTAATAGATTATCTAAAGATTTCCCCATGGCTCATTTATCACAGGAAGAAGATAAAGTTACAGTATGGTGTTCTAATGATTATTTAGGTATGGGTAAGAACTTGACAGTGTTAGATGAGATGTATCAAACCATGCAGAAATATGGTGTTGGTGCTGGTGGTACTAGAAATATAGCAGGTCATAATCAACATGCTATCAAACTAGAATCAAATATCGCATCGTTGCATAAACGTGAAGCTGCCCTGGTGTTTTCTTCTTGTTTTGTTGCAAATGATGCTGTTTTATCTTTGTTTGGTAAAATGATTCCAAATCTTGTTATCTTTTCAGATGAATTAAATCATGCTTCTATGATCTTAGGTATTAAGAACTCTAGAGCTAAGAAACATGTATTCAAGCATAATAATTTACAAGATCTTGAAAGGTTATTAAGTCAGTATCCGAAATCAACACCAAAATTAATTGCTTTTGAATCAGTTTATTCAATGTGTGGATCTGTAGCACCTATCAAAGAAATATGTGATTTGGCTGATAAATATGGTGCTTTGACTTTCCTTGATGAAGTTCATGCCGTGGGAATGTACGGTCCTCATGGTGCTGGTGTCTTGGAGCATATGAATTTCCAAGAACATTTGAAAAAAGGTCGTAAATCAATTGATTCAGAGTTAGTTAACCCCAAGAAGGATAATATGATGGATAGAATCGATATGATTACTGGAACTTTAGGTAAATCATTCGGTACTGTAGGTGGATACATTGCTGGATCAACTAATTTAATCGATTGGATTAGATCATTCGCTCCTGGTTTCATATTCACTACTTCGTTACCTCCTGCTATTATGTCAGGAACTTCAAAATCAATTCAAATTGTTCGTAGAAATATTGAAGATAGGATTAATCAGCAAAGAAATGTAAGATACGTTAAAGATCAATTAGTCTCCAGGGGGATACCTGTTATTCCTAACCCTTCACATATCGTTCCTTTATTAGTTGGTGATGCTAACTTGGCTAAATTAGCAAGTGATAAATTACTCAATGAGTATAAGATTTACGTACAGGCTATTAATTTCCCAACTGTTGCGAAAGGTGAAGAAAGATTACGTATTACACCATCACCACATCATTCAATTGAGAAATGTAATAAATTGATCGAAGCAGTAGTCAAAGTATTTGATGATTTGAAATTATGGAAGATCAAAGACTGGGATTGTTCTGAAAAAGCAGGTCTATGTGGTGTTTCTGGTGAGGATAACTACAAAGTTTATAAAAATGTTGAGAATTTATGGACTGATGAGATGTTGAATGAATTGAATAATGATTCTTTAGCTAGTGATATCAAAGATGATTATATCGTTGATTTACAGGAAGTTTCATCGGGTATTAAAAAATAAATAATTAAATAATTAAATAATTAGTTATCATGTACATAGAATTACTTATCCAATCCATATTCTTTCTTATCTTCATTACCACCGGTATCCTTCTCGAATACAACAGGTCCTCTACTTACTTCCTCCTCGGTTGTATTACTAGTACGTGATTTATAGATATCATTCAATCCATCATAAGCTGTAAATAATGGAGTTGTGTATAATTGATCATTTGATTGTTTTGCATTCGAAACAGATGAATTTAAGAATAAATTAGAATCATATAAATTTTCATTCTTTACTTTGTTTGTTGTAGTGGTTGGGGTTGATTTACTGGTGATACTACTTTTTAGTTGAAATTTCCCCTTTTCCTTTAATTCTCTTTCTGCTTTTTGCCTTCTTTCTAATCTAATCTCTTCTCTTCGCTTAGCTCCTTCATCTTGTGTATCATCATCAACAACACGCTCACGCTCACGTTTTATTCCTTTGCTTAATTTATTCAATGTTTCTTCTCTCTTTCGTATCTCTTCTCTTTCTAATTTCTTCTGTAATTTAATTCTCATCTTGATTTCTTCCCTTGCTTGCTTGTCTGCTTCGTCTAATGCCTCTGATAATGAACTGAATTTCTCATTTACTTCGGGTTCACCATTATTGCTAGCACCAATCATACGCTTGTCTATAGATATAGCAAACCCTTCGGTGTTTTTCCAATTAGATACAGCAGGTGGAATATACCATTTCTTTTGATCTTCCATTGATACTTTCTTCTCCCTGGATTCAAAATCGTGTAAATAAGGTGTATCTCCACTAAGATCCTTCTCTGGTGGTCCCTGAGGTGTCTTCTTGATCTTGAATGACGGTGGTAGCATTGGATCAACTTGCTTGTCAACGATCTTGATCACCCTCTTATTTGGCTTGTTAGTGTCTAATAACGAACTCGATTTGTAATTGATATATGTCGGTTTTTTACCAAATTCATTATTATTGTCTTTCTTCGAATTGATTAGACTTGTCTTTGAGTTGTTTTGAGATCTGCCTATTATCTTATCTATAGCCTCTTGTGCTCTCTTTGCATCTTCGTTCATTCTGGGTCTTATGCTTCTCTTAAGTAGGTTGATTAAGTAAAAGAATAGTTGCTTGGTATCAGTGATGTCTCTTTTATTCTATGAATTTTTTATTTTTTGTATTTTTTAATTAAAAATAACACTGCCTCGCACAGCTTGAATCTTTCATCATTGAAAAGCTGTGTTATTTGACAGCTGGTTTATTGATTAATCAACTGGTGTTTGTTTTACTGATTGATTGATTCATCAAGTGACTATCACAATGAGACTGTATACTGAAATACTGGTACTATGTCAACTCATCTTATTGGTGTGCGGTTCTAAAACCAATGATTTAGAACACTCATTGGATTTAGAATTAGTCTCAACTTGGTTTAAATCACCTTTTAAATTGAATTTAATGTATGTCTTATTGTATTAACTAATTAGATATGACTTAGTGATTACTAACTTATAACAGAGAGTCATTTGCTGTGAATAACCAATCGAGTTATTTCCCATTAGTTAATAAACTGTTTGGGATATCAACTTACTTGAATGATTTTGAAGAGGTTGAAATTGTGGAGGAGGAAGATTTGGTAGAGTTATCAGATGAACAATTTTATGAGTTTGGTAAATCATTGATCAATGATCAATCAATACAGACTTTGGTTGATCTAGAAGTGATTAATAAAATCAATACTCCTAGAATTCAAACTCATTATCAGAATTATTTGAGTAAATTGGACAAATTACATAAATTATCAACATCTTCATCATCATCATGTGATGAAAATTCAAAAGTTTGGTTACTTGATGGTTCTGAAACTTATGTTTATTGTGATCCTTCTGATATCTTCGCTTTGAAGACTACGCAATTCGTCCCATATGATGACATATTGACACCATTTGATAGAATCATTGGGAATTCTTCAACTAGTCCTCTTTATATCTTGTATGGAGATTATCAAAATGATTCAACTAAAAAATTCTACAAATCATTGTTTGAATTCGCATTGAATGGGAAACTAAGCTTTGTTTGGAGATACGTTCCTTCTGAAACTAATGATGATGATGATATCAAGGAAGTCTTGGGTGGTTATGGGGTCGATTTGACTTTGAAAAGAACTGATTATATCGCTATTGATGATACTGGGTTTACTAAAGATCAACAAGAGAAATTGAATTTCAATAAGGAGAAACAATTGAATACACCAAGTAATGATGAATTTTGGGAGAATTATTATGAAGATATTATCCCCATTCCAAAAAATGAATTACCAACACTTGGATATAAATTCACAAGATTTATTCAATCTACTAAAAAGGATACTTACAAGATATTCAAAAAAATCTTGTTTGATTTCCCTAGATTTGCAAATGATATTTCCACACAAGTGAAAGATACTCAATTTGATGAAATTGACTCAAAGACTAGAAAGATTCTTCAATCAGGTATACCTAATGGTGTCTTGATCAATGGTTCCCCATTAGATCCAAATAAACAAGATATTTTCACTTTCTTAAGTTATTACAAGAAAGAACTAGAGTTTTTGAATTCAGTTAAACAAATTGATGATTCTAAAATCACAAACAAGAAAGCTTTGGATTTCATATTGTCTTTTGGTGAGAGTTTAATCACTAGTCTTTACCAGAACAAAAAGACAAGTAATGATAGGTATGATTTATCAGATTATCAAGATATTTTACTATATATCAATGACTTGGAAAAACATGATTTTTATGAAGATTTTATACCAGCCAAGAGATTTTTGAAAACTTTACCTGATGATCAATTAATCGATAAATTCCCGGAAATAAGGGAGAATGTCAATAAAGCTATTTTCATCTTCCAATTCTCAAATGGTGCTGATACTTTAACTTTTTTGAAAACTTCAGTTGCCGTTATTAAAAACAAAATAGGTCAACAGATTGGTGTTGTTCCTTTGATCTTGAATGATTTGGATAGAGCTATAGCTGAACAATTCTACTTGGCTTATCAACAAACAGGTCACATTGGTGCTTTACAGTACTTGATTGGTGTAAACCAAGATTATTTCCCTAATGGATATCCAATAATAAAAGATGAACAAGAATTAATCTCCATGATCAAAAAATTCGAAATCAAAAGACCTCAATTGATTGAAAATTATATTGATAAAGTTGATCAATTCATGGAAACTTTTGGTATTGATAATACACCAACTATAATAAACAATGGTATTTTTGTAACTTTTGATAATAATTGGCGTGAAGCTATGGTTTATCAATTACGTGTTGATTTCAATTACTTGAAAAAGGAATACGAAAAGGGTAATATCCCAAAACACATTTCTGTTGAAGAATATCTATACCAAAATGGATTAAAACAACGTATTCCATTCTTGATTCCTGAATTATCCGATTTGGATTCATCTTATTCCCCTAAATCACTCTCTAAAGATGAAGTATTGGATTTCTTTGATAACACTGAGAATGTCGTCACTTATACTACTGAATTAGTTGGTGGTGAGCCACTGAAGACATTGACATTGATTGGTGATTCCAGTAATAGAGTTTTCATTGATCAATTGATTTCTGCTGTCAAATATGCGAAAAATTCAATAAAATTAAGAATCATTGATTTCAACTCTAATACTGAATTGATCGATTTATTGAGAACCACAGATGATGTTCCTGAAACATTGACTAATTTTGAACCCACCACCACAACTGAATTCAATAATGGAGTTGTTTCGAAATTGAACGATTATTTCAATTTAGGAATTACATCAAGTAAAGATTTCTTCATCTTATTGAATGGTAGAGTTATCGATACTAAACAGTTCCCAAATTCATTCACACCTGATCAATTCAATATGCTTGTTGAATACGAAACAAGTCTTCGTTTAGAGTTCATAAACCAGTATATCAATGAGAATGATGAGTTCACCAAGAGTGATGAATTTGAAGATGAGTTTGATTACTTTGAGTATGTGTCTATTGTTATTACTAGAACTTCATTATACCATGAGAATTCCATTTATGGATCATCCTTATTAAAAAGAATTCCAATCTCTGTGCTTCAAGAATCGAGCACAATTAGTGGAACAACTTCAGAAGAGGAGGATACATTTATGAGAATTGATGTCATTGGAGATCCAGTTTCTGAAGAGTTGCAGAAATACATTGGTTTAGTTACATTGTTCGAAGATATACCTGGTATTGATATTAATATCCACTTAACTCCAAATGTACATGAAGGTGATTCATTAAACATCAAAAGATTTTATAGATTTATTACAAGTAATAAATTGAAATTTGACAATGATGGAAGAGAAATCATCGATGAAGATTTGAGATGTTTGTTTGAAGATGTCCCAGAGAGTACTTTATTCACATTAGATATCGATTCTCCATCTTCTTGGATTGTTAACATCAAAGAGGCAAATACAGATTTCGATAATGTTAAATTAGACTTGATAAGTGATTTGAAAGCAAAGGGTAAATATGAATTGAAAAATATTTTGATAGAAGGACATGCACGTGAATTAGAACATTTAACTAAACCTCCAGTTGGTGTATCTGTTGAATTAAAAGATTATTTAACCGGTGAGACTTATTCAGATACAAACGTTATGGCAACTATGGGGTATCTTCAATTAAAAGCTAATCCAGGTACTTGGATTTTCCAAATAAAACCAAACACCAAGAGTTCCAAGATTTATTCTTTGATCCCAGTTGATGAATCAGATAACGTTTTTGAAATTCAGAAAAATTATAAACAAAGTGATTTAGTTAAATCTTTAGAATTGACAATACTTGATCTCAGAGGTTTGATTATATTCCCTGCCACTGTTCATAATAAAGGTTATGAAAAGGAATCGTTGTTAGAGATTGAAACCATGAATGAAAATAATGATAATGAAGAAGTTGTTGCTGAAGCAGATGGTGGTGGATTTTTAGGTAAAGCTATGAATTTCTTTAAATCAAATACACAAACATCATTAACTACAACCAAGAAAAAACAAGCAGATATTAATATCTTTTCAGTTGCAAGTGGACATTTATATGAAAGATTATTAGGTATTATGGCAGCTTCTGTTATGAAGAATACCAAACATACAGTTAAATTCTGGTTAATTGATAATTATATGTCACCAAGTTTCCAGAAAAAATTACCAATATTAGCAGAACATTTCGGATTTGAATATGAATTAATCACATATAAATGGCCAAATTGGTTAATCAACCAAAGAGAAAAACAAAGAACTATTTGGGGGTATAAGATATTATTTTTAGATGCTTTATTCCCACAAGATTTAGATAAAGTTATATTTGTCGATTCTGATCAAATTGTTAGAACAGATATGAAAGAATTGATGGATTTAGATTTACAAGGAGCTCCTTATGGATATACACCAATGTGTAATTCACGTGAAGAAATGAAAGGTTTCAGATTTTGGGAACAAGGGTATTGGAAAGAATTATTAGGTGATGATTTGAAATACCACATTAGCGCCCTGTATGTTATTGATTTGAAAAAATTCAGATCAATTGCTGCAGGTGATTTATTAAGACAACATTATCAAAATTTATCAAAAGATCCAAATTCATTGAGTAATTTAGATCAAGATTTACCAAATAATTTACAACATTCCCTAAAGATTTTTTCATTACCACAAGAATGGCTCTGGTGTGAAACTTGGTGTGATGATGAATCTTTGAAAAAGGCAAAGACAATTGATCTTTGTAATAACCCCTTGACTAAAGAGTCTAAACTATCAAGGGCAAAAAGACAAATACCAGAATGGACTTCATATGATGATGAAATCTCTCAATTGTTTACCAAACCTGATGGTGACACTGAACAAATTAATCGCCAACATGACGAGTTATGATAAATAAATAAGTTAAGTAATTTAAGTATTTTGAAAAGCAGGCGCAGTCGCGTCGCAATAAAGTTTGACTATTGCCTTTATTTACTTAGTTAAGTTGTACAAGTGTAAGGAAGGAAGGAAGGAAGGTTTGTTGTCTGTATGCTTATTGGAGATAGGGATAGGTATGCAGTACAATGGATCAGGGTAGTGATGTATCGACTATAGGGATAAGTGGTGATCGTAATGGGTCTACTTCATCTTACACATTGTTGAATTATTCTGATATTTCAGTGAGGAATGGTAGTGATGATGATGGGAGTACTGATCTTAGTGAAGGTGAAGAGAGGGATGAAGAAGATGAGGAAGAAGACGATGATCCTTTACAAGTTCGTGAATTGGCAACTTCATTTGATAATCTTATGAGTAAGATACAAAAACGTACAAGGGAATTATCACAACAGGTTGAATTAAACGTATCTGTTCAAAAGACAAATTATGAAGTTGAAATAGACAAGATACAAGATAATATTGAAAGAATTAAATTCTTAATAATGAAATGTGATTCATTAAATACTGAATTTCAAAAATTAGAACAGATTAATTATATAGCTAAAGAATTTTCAAATAGATTAAACCTTGTTGAAAGAGATTTCAAACAGCATTTAAAGCAAAAGGACAGGGTTAATCTATGATGGATGATGATATTTTCATTCACTATTTGTACTATTTATAACGACTTAATGACATTTACTACCTTTCATTATCGGTTAATTAGTAATAATTGAATGAAATCAAAATTACAAGGAGACACAGTCTGATTGGTTGGTTGGTTAACTTACACGGAGAAGTACTCCGCAGGGGGGCTTATTTATGAGAGATCTTCCTTTCTTGTGCGTGCCTTTTTCGATATATAATTTTTTGTCTTAGTAAAGATCTACCAGTACGTAGTTGATTGTATACCCACTACTTGCTGTACTTAATCCACCGAATAACACTAACATACTAACAAACATTATCAGTGCACAAAAGTGAAATTGCCAAAAATAGACAAAATCACATAGCCGCCGCGGTGTTTGTCGCCAAAAAAAGGAGAAGAAAAATTCAAAAATTCACCTTTAAAATTGTGCCTTTATCTGTGTTCTTGGCCTAGTTTAGCTGATCTGATTGCTTGATTGGAGTTCACTGGTGTTGCTGTCAAGGTTAGACTATTCCAGATCATTGTATATTTACACACTACAAAGGGGGTTTTCAATAGAAAAATAGAGATTGCATACCGTAACACTGCAATAATATAATACATCAATATAATATAATATAATATAATATAACATAATATAACATTAATACAATAATGAAACTTTCGCAGATTATTACTATATTCACACTCTTGACAATTCAAGCTAGTGCTATTTATCCACCAGTCGAAGTTGATTCAAATACCAAGAACGCTCTCGGTGATGAGCTAGTCACTATTCAAGGATCAAGTAAGAATGATAAAGCAGGTATCGTTGAAGCTGTTGGTAAAGTTAGTGATGCATCAAAGGAAACAAAAGCTGAAAGTAAAAAACTTGATAAATTTATGAAAGATCAAGAGAAGGCAAAATCAAAGGAAATAGGTTCAACTGTTGAATCAGATGAAAAATCAACCAATAATGCTTTCTTTTTATCAACTTCAATGATTGTTGTTTCTGAAATTGGTGACAAGACATTTTTAGTTGCTGCTTTAATGGCTATGAAACATCCAAGAATGGTTGTTTTCACTTCTGCTTTTGCTGCGTTAGTAGTTATGACTATCTTATCAGGTATTGTAGGTCATGCATTACCTTCTTTATTACCACAAAGATTAACTCAATTTCTTGCTGCTATCTTGTTCGTTGTATTTGGTTATAATCTTTTAAAAGAAGGTTTAGCAATGTCAAAAGATGCAGGTGTTGGTGAAGAAATGGCTGAAGTTGAAGAAGAAATCGCAGCTTCTGAGATCAATTCATCTTCTTCTAATTTAGAAAATGCAGGATCTTTATCCTCTTCTTCATCAGCAGCTTTTTCATCTATGAATTTAAAACAAATTACTTCAGAATTCTTAAAGAAAACATCAGTTATTGCTTCTTATGTCTTGTCTCCGACTTGGGTTCAAGTCTTTGTCATGACTTTCTTAGGTGAATGGGGTGATAGATCTCAAATTGCTACAATTGCAATGGCTGCTGGTTCTGATTATTGGTTAGTCATCCTTGGTGGTATTGTAGGTCATGGTTTATGTACAGGTATGGCTGTTATTGGAGGTCAATTATTGGCTACTAAGATTTCAATGAGAAATGTTACTTTAGGTGGTTCTGCTGCTTTCTTCCTTTTTTCAATAATGTATTTCTATGCTGCTTATTATGATGTTCAATCTTAGAATATTTACAAAATAAATTCCTTCAAAATGGTCTAATTGTACAATATATTTCCAGGTGTTCTAAACTTTATAAATTATATAATGATAAGATCGTTAAATAACTAAATAAGAAAAAATATAAATTTATTCATTCATTCATTCATTCATTCATTCATTCATTCAATCATTTATACCTCCTTTTTCTTTCAATTTCAATAATCTTTCTCTTGTTATTCTTTTCAATGAACTCTCAGTTAAATGATTCAAGTACTGGAAATCATCACTTAATTGATCTTCAAATTCTTCAATTATTCCGTCCTCTGAATCGTCATCTGAATAGTATTTCGTGATCCTATCGATATCGTAATCGTCTAAATCTACTTCATGTTTGATTTCATTACTATCATTATTTGTACCAGGCATGTATCCATTTGATATGTCTTCTGCTAATTTATCATATTGAGTCAATGCTTCTGCTTCTATCTTTGAAGATTTGTCTTCCACTGTGGTGATATTACTCTGCTGCTGCTTCTCCTCCTCTTCTTTCTTGATTGGACTATCTCCAGTTTTCAATCTCTTCGATTCATGTTCTACATCTGGTTTCCCATCTTCATCATTTGTTGGTTTCTTATTCTTTGAAACTTTCGATCGAAGTTCGGCTAGTCTGGCTTTCCTCTGAGCCAGGGCGTCTTGTAACTGTGATGACGACATGTCTATGTGATATTAAACTAAGACAAACAAGTTGTGATGTGTAAGAAAAGAACGGAATTAACAAGTAAATATTTTTGAAGAGCCTCATTGGGAACGAAAAACGATTTTCCTTTTTTGAGTTTTTGAGTTTTCAAACTTCCCCGTAAATTCTGATAATCACTTATAGTTGTCTCTTTTAGTTATTGATACCGTATAAGGATGTCGAAGAGAAGAGTACTGGGTAAGTCGGTGGCTGGTTCATCAACACTCGGGGGATCCTTGAATGGTAACGGTAATGGGAAATTGGTTAGAACAGAGGACAATGATAATGATGTTGATGGTAAGATGTCTAATCTTTCATTAGATTCATTGACAATCAATGGTAGTAGTAGTAACCAAGGAAGTGAAGATTCAATGATAGTAGAGACTTTACAGTGTCCTATTTGTAATGAATCAATGATTACTTTATCCCAATTGAACAAACATTTAGACGATATACATACAACGGAAAATTCAACTAGTAATAATAATGGATTTTTATTATCAGATAATGATTTTAAACAATGGTTTAAGAAAAAAGTTGTTGATAAAGCTCAAGATGCTCTAAGACAAGGGACAAATAATTCAATAAGTGGGTTAAATGGACCAAAGAAATTGAAATTAGATTTCTTCGATAATAGTTTTACATTCAGTGAAAGTGATAGTCAATTGAATTCACCTTCTTTGACTAATTCAGAGACGTTTAGTGCAAATAGTTCACCTATGAAACAAGTACAATCAGGTACGTTATCAAGAGAACAAATCTTATTACAGCAACAAGCAAGTATACCTAGAAATCATTGGAAAAAACCAATTGGTAATGATAAATGTCATGTGAAAAATTGTCATAAACATTTAGGTATCAAGAATGGAACTGTTAATTGTAGAAAATGTGGTGAATTATTTTGTAATGAGCATACATTTTATAGAGTCAAGATAAATAAAGAACTGGAATATGATTCAAGTGATGAAACCGGAGTATGGTGTCGTTGTTGTGAAGATTGTTTCATCAATAAACCAAATTGGAATGATTTGGAAAGCAAACAGAGTTATTTGAAAGATATAACTTATGATTTCAAAGAAATGCGTAAGGTTATAAATAATAAGAAATCATTGGAGAAGATGATCTTGGAGAAAAGGCTGTTGAAATTTTACGATTTTTATTCAAAGAATAATAATAATAATAAAAACCTGTCAATAAGACAATTTGAAAAGGAAGTTTGTGCATGGGAAGATGATAGAGATGTTTCAAATTGTAAAATATGTCTTAACAAGTTTCAATTTTTCATTTTGAAAAAACATCATTGTAGAATATGTGGATTAACCGTTTGTGGAGACATAAATAATGGTTGTTCAATGGATGTGCCTATAAATATGTTGATTGATTTATCCAATATTCCAGAGAATCCATTGGTGTCTAATACCACAAAGAAAAATATTTCAAAAGTCCCAAATGATCCAAGTTTAAGGATTTGTATTAATTGTAAGAAACAATTATTCAATAAGAAATTGTTCTATAAGGATTTACAAAATAGCTTATCCGTTGAAGGTAAAAGTGAAATATTCATCATAATTGATAATATCAATATCTTAAAGCATAAAATTGATAAATTATTACCTACATTTGAAACAACAATTGATTCATTGGAGAAATCGAACAACTCATTAAAGATCGATAATTTATCACAAGTTGAGAACAAGATGGATTCATTAAACGATACAAGTGAGATCATACATCAGGCTTCAAGACAAAGAATTACATTGGTTAGTTATTTCACAAAATTAGAAAATCTTGCAAAGAGATTAGCTTTGATTGCTAAAATTAATGATGAAAAATTATCTCAAGATAGAGAAATTGATATCCCATTTGATGAATTAAGGCTTGCTAAATCTCTGTATCAAACTACTATATCTTATTTACAAGAGAATATGAAACCTTTACAGAAAGTTCCAAAGCATTTAAAACAACCGGTACCTATAACTTCCACCAATACTAAACCAAAGATGATGAAAAGGGAAGTAAGAGAATTACGCGAGAAGCTTATGGTTTTGAAAGAGCAACAGTTTTTAGTCGGTCAAATGGCAGATCAGGCGAAGAAACAGAGAAGGTTTGATGATTTCACGGCTTTGGAGAAGAGTATTGAAGAATTGAATCATGAAATTGAATCTATTGAAGATAAACTTGGTGATGAATCCTTTGGTTAAGTAAGTAAGTAAGTAAGTACACTTAGTAAGTAATAATTTAAAGCGCGAACGATGGAAAGAAATTTGAAATGAGATCATTGAGTTGTTCTTTATTATTGTAAATAGTTGATAAGTGGGTGTGTTCTGTGGTAGAATAGTTAAGTAGGATAACAACACAATGTCTGTGAACTACATCTCAGCTCTCGAGAGGATAGAGAGGCAATTAATACCGGTGCAAGACACGATTAACTTGGATTCAAACGATGAATTATCAACTGATTCATCGATAATCTTGTCGAATTTATTCACATTGAATAAGCAATCGATTAATCTAGACAATATACGAAAGGATTTGAAGATTCATAGAGTTGAAGATACCAGGGTGAAAGACAGTCTTCGAAGGTTGGATTCATTAGTTGAAGAGTTGATATTCGATTGTGAATTTTATCTTGAAACAAAGTATGAGAAGGCAAAGATGAATGATGAAAAGGCAAAGGCAAAGGTTAAAGCAAGTGAATTATTATCTGAAGGTAGTGGTATCTCAGGTACTGATAATGAAAAAAGTAAAAAAGCAGGTGAAGAGGAGGAAGAATCAATAGATGCATTACGTGAAAAGCTTCTATCTACGTCAAAACCATCACAATTAGATGCGTTGAAATCGATGGAATCAGATAATAAATATCATGAATCAATACAAGAAGAGTACATATCAGATATCACATCATTCGTTCAACAATTAAAAGAATCGGCAATGCAATTCCAAGAGACTATAAAACAAGATGCTATGTTATTGAAACAAGCAACTGATGAAATTGAAAAATCAAATGGTAAATTGAATAACGTTGGTGAATTGTTGAAATTATATCATACTAAAAATAAATTAAGTCTTTGGTTTTATATTCGTTTATTTATTGGTTTGTTCGGTGTTTTTTTCTTCCTAGTATTACTAATAAGATTAATCCCAGCAAGGGGCTGATTATACGTAATGTATATGGATATGTATATGTATATGTATGTACCTAATTAATTATCTAAAACAATAGGACAAATCAGTATTCTTTCACGTTTAGATCCCTTTTCATATGAGAATTGTTGAAACATTTCACAAACAGCAACATATGATTTGAAATCCCAATGATCACCGTGTAAATCTTTAGTAAATGGACTTAATCTCTCATACATAATTTTCAGATTTTCAATTTCTTCATCTGATGATGATGGATCATCTTTATCTACTTCAACTTTCAATTTTTCCTCCGTTTGAATTGTCTTAAATTGCTCAAAAAGTGGTAATACCCAATAAGGTATGATTCCATTCTCTTCATTCTCATCTAAATCTGAGTAATTGACTACTTTCAATAACCAGATCAACCAAATTGTGAAACTTTCAGCATAATTTAAATCATCTGAATCCTCGGGGAATTTCAAATCATCAAGAATTAATTTCTTGAATACAGATTCATTAGTTTCCTTTTTATATATATCTCTCATAGTAATCAATTCTTTCCTATAATCACTCAACATTTGCTTTTCAAGATTTTTCAATTCTTTTAACATTGAATTATAAATCACCAATTGACCATTTTTATAAATTTTCGATAATTCTTTATGTTGTTCATTGCAATTAGGAACTTTACTCAAAAGATCTAATCTCCCTTTGTATTTTGCATTTATTGAATCACGTAATGAAACTAATCCTTTCAATTTACTTGATAAAGTTGGTGTTTCAGTATGTAAATCTCTTGAAATATATGTGAATAATTCAAGTAATCCATCGGGTATTATATGATCTTTATTACATATATAAACAACTTGATCTGGAATTTCCACCATTTCAGTATTTTCTTTCTTGTTATCATCCTCATCATCATCATCAGCACCACTACTGATTCTTGTATTTTCACTAACATTGAATGTATAATCAGATAAACTGAATACTTTAACCCCCCATGATTTCATTATACTACTATCAATTTCATCGTCTAATAAGTTTGCCCTTTTCAAATTGACAAGATTCAAAGACAAAGTCAAAGAATCATATGGATTCTTGTCAATAACGAAACCATACCCCATCAACAATTCTTCGTTTCCTTTTGGTCCATAGTTATTGAATAATTCTAATTCATTATTAGTGTCACTTTCATCTTCATCATCAGGTAATGTGATTTTAAAACCTTGAGAATCGGTTCCTTCCCAGAATACTTTACGACCAGGTTTATGATTGAGTAGATCAACTATAGGTAATAACATGACTGAATCCACAGGAGCTTGAGGTTCAATAAACCTATATGGGAATGAACGAGATGTTAAAATTTGATGTCCATATAAATATTTTTGAAATCCAATAAATCCAGCGGTATTTTTTTCAACATCGTTACTTTGTTCAATTTGCATTAAGTTCTCATATATCTCAGAATAAGAAGTATGATCCTCTACCTTGGATACTTCATTAGAGATTTCAATTCCTAAGATTTTGGAAATACTTAAATACTCTTCGAATAATTGAACAATCTTCAATTTCACACCACTGAACATATTCGTGCCTTGTAAAAATGCAAGTTCATCAATAGGCCAAGTCAATGGGATATTAAAATCTTTGTTTTCATAAGGTAAACAATCAAAATACGGTTTCCAATGGTTTATCTTGGAATTTTGTGGATTTTTATGAATATAAGCAATGAAATATTTCAATAATTGAACGTATTGCTTTGATTCAACTTGCTCAACCTTCATCAAATCCTGGAAAAATTTCAAAGCAACTAATGGTGTGATTATACAATCTTTAGAAACTTGAATCAAGACATCTTTGTCATTATTGACATCTTTTTGATAGAAAGCAGATATACCTGATTTTTCAGTATATTTGAATCTCACCCTTGAATCTATATTACTCCCATTATCAACTGCCCAATTGACCAATTTTTCTAATTTCTCAGTCCCGGACATCTTCCATAAATTTCTATATCAACTGTATTATCGACTCCTTGCTTGATGAAAGAAAGAAAAGAACCAGAAAGGAACATAGCAAATAAACATCATCCAAGAACTATTTTAGACTCTAAGAGTTTTTTTTTTTGTATTTTTTTTTTATCTTGCTCTTCGCACAGCCGCTTAAAGTGGTTTAATTGCTATATTTATAATAAAAACAATCTTGTTCTAAATAATACAAAGAATATATAAATTTGTCTACATATTATCTAACTGACTGATAATAATAATAAAAAATAATAATAATAAGATAATAATAATAATAATATAATAATAATAATAACAATAACAATAACAAAAGCTGACGTGAATTCTAGTTACCAACGAATAAAATAAAACATAAGAAAAACCACACAAACAAAACATAATCATCAATCATACCAACTAGATCCAGTCTTGTCAACACAATAATACGCAAAGATAACAAAAAAAATCATTTCTTGTTAAGTTTTTTAGATCTTTTATTCTTGAATTTCTTTGATGGTTTCTTAGCATCAAATGAAAACTCATCAATTTCATCATCTTCGATAATTTGATTATCACAAATTTCTTCGTAATTTAATCTATCAATTGATCTTGAATTTTGGAAAGCTTCTTTGTTCTTAACATAAGCTTCTGCTAATTCCAAATCACTAATTGATTTTTCTAATTCTTTTTCTTTATTGATAACTAAGGTTTGTTGTTGTTCATCTGTTTGTTTTGAATTATTAATAATACCATTCTTAGTCAATGATGCAACTTCAGCATATGATAATTTTGTAATTTGAATATCAATAAAATCATCAGATAAATCGTTATTGTTTAATCTTTTCATTGCAATAACTTTATTATTAACATCGGTTAATTTACTCTTAGGTAATTGTCCATTTGAGATTGAATCGATTTCTTTATTATTAATAGAATAACTACTATTATTACCACCAAATGGCCATAATCTAAATCCGGATTTAGACTTGTTGTTGTTATTGTTATTGATAACTTGTTTAGATTCGATAATAGCATCGTTATTGATAGTATTGAAATCAACAACGGGGATTGAAACACTTTCTGATTTCTCCTTTAGAGCAGCAATAGCGGTAACTTTGGGAACAAACTCATCCGGCTTTTGTCTGGAGAAGAGGGAAAACATTTTTTAAAAGAAGGTAATTGATTAATCGGTTGAGTAGTAGAGGTAGTTGATGATAGATAGGTAGATGCAGAGTAATTCCACAGCTATCCTGATGTATCAAGCGTGGGGAAAGGAGAAAGAACAAAGAAACACAAACACAAAGATAACACCGGGGATTTAAACAAGTATTAATTTGTAAACAAGCAGCTACTTCTGCCGCCTTTTGCCTTTTGCGATTTCTCTTTTGGTGGGTTCTTTCCCAATGGGGAAATCGCAAAGATAAGAAATCTTTGATTATACCGTCAATTGCCTGTTTAGGAAGTGTCGCGCTCTGTTGATTGCCCCATTAGGAAATTATACAGGAATCCGTCTAATTTTAGATAAAGAAATCTATGACGTTTTTGGATTTGAATTTTCTATTTGATCTGTCATAACTCTTGAAAGTAATTCTGTCTCCGATAATGACAACTTCCAAGTATTCTTCTTTGTTATCATCGATATCCACTTCTATTTTGAATCTGCTGCTTTTTTTATTGATTATTCTAATACCACCCATGAGATCCTTTGCAGTTATTGCCCTTTCAATATTAAGATTATCGTTATTATTGATATCTATTTCATTTTTCCAATTATCATAACTTGGAACGATTATTATATAATTAAACTGTGATTCCCAAATGACTATACCTTTCATGCCTATATTTCCTATGATTTTACTATGTGTAACTGTAATTAAAGATCCAACAAATTCACTCGTTGTTAATTTACTTGTAATATTATTGATATTACCAATCTTCCCATTCTCTAAATTTAAGTTCAGTAATTCTTTGATATAACCTTGCCAGAGTAAATTCATTTCAATGAAATCTTCAAATTTGAGTAATTTTTCACTTTTACCCGAATAAAAACTTGATATACTTGCATTGTCTTCATTGATGAATTGTTTTACGAAATTTGAATTTCCATTTATAGACTTTCTTATTTCCTTTGAAACTGTTTTTTGTAATTTCAAATTGGATTTGATAAAAGTTTTGAATTCATTACGAGTAGTCAATGGATTGTATTTATTTTCCTTTGTAGTAGATAAATGGATTACATCTTTAGAAGTAGTAGCTGTTGTAGTAGTAGTTGTATGATCACTATTATCGCTATTGATAGACGCTATCAGGTTGAATGATTTACCCTTTCTTTTCTTTCTCTTATTATCTATATCACTTCGACTTACACCACCATCTGTTGCTTCAAGAACAAGAAAATTCTTTTGATCACCTTTAACTGAAAATCTCTTTTCTAATAAGTCTTGTATTTGATCATCTACATTGTTCCCCTCGTGGAATTTCGCACATCTCGCTAGGAGACGATGCTCTATAGGATGGTTCTTGCTCATCTATAACTTGTTTCAACCAGTTCCACAACTGTTGTACTATACTTCCATAGAACCCAACCTCTTTAAACCACTAAATTCACCACACAAAATTGAACTGAAAATGAAAAAAGCAAAAAATTTTCCCCTCGTCGATCGTCTCTGGGAATTAAAATGTCTCACTGCCCACTTTAAAAAATTGATTAATCACTTTGACTATTCACAAGTTTCCTCTTCTTAAAGTTGTATTAGAAGCAAGGATGTTGGTAAAGAGTGTTGGAAAGGGTTTCTTGCGAAAGAGGTGTTTCGCTCGCCCGATAACAAGGCGATTTTTGAGTTATCCTAATAATCCATTCGATCTAAATTCATCCGATTCCATATCTTCCGATCCTGAAGAATTGAAAAAATTCCTAGAAAATGATCCTAACTTAGAAGGATTTTTCGAAACTGATATCGTTAGAGAAGAGGAGACTAGCACTGTTGATGATGACTCTGTATCTGACCCTTTTGATTTTTCTGAGCTACAATCTTCTTCCTTTGATGAATCCATTCAACAACAAATACAGCAGCAACAGCAGCAGCCAGAACCATTTGTGAAAGATTTATCAAGTACATTCAATTTAGAGAAATTTCTCAAATTCAAAGAATTCTATAATCACAATGAACTTGTTCCAGATAATCTTCATCCAATATCGAATTTGGATTTATCAAATTTACTCAAATCAAACAAACCTTTAATCATCTTATCTAAATTCTATGATCCAAGTTTGAATCTATCAATTGAAAAATATGTTTATGATAATGTACCTAATATCTCGAGTGTAGGAAAGAATGAAAAAAAAAAACTTGCAATTCCAAAGAGACTTGTTACTTATATCAATCATTCTGCTATTGTAATAGGTAAAAATCAAAATCCATACAAGGAAATCAATTTACATCTTGCATCTTTTTTACAAATACCTATTTTACGTAGATACTCAGGTGGAGGTACAGTTGTTCATGATTTAGGTAATGTGAATTTCAGTTTTATCAATGATAAGAATGAATTTGATAGAACTAATTTCAGTTCAAGTATGATTGATATACTTAATGAGTGGACACAAATTGTCAATAACTACGATTTCAAATTACCTTCATTCCAATTAACTACAAATCCAAAAGGAGATATTATCAATTCTGAAAATCTGAAAAAGATAAGTGGATCAGCTTATCAACTATCAAGAGGAAGATCATTACACCATGGTACAATGTTACTGAATTCAGATCTTGGTAATTTGTCAAAATTACTGAAATTACCAATCGATTATAAAGATAGTATAATTGATAAATCTACTGATTCTATTCCGAGTAAAGTTCAAAATTACGATATTTCGAATGAGTTATTCTTATACGCTTGTACTGAAGCCTTTAATAACAAAATTGTCAATGATATCAATGATATTAATCAGTTCAATCAGTTCAATCATGAAAAGATATTACAAACAGATGAATCAACAATTATCAAACTTGACAACTATAATGAATTACCTTCTGAGATTTGGGAAACTTATAAAGAACTATCAAGTTGGACATGGACATTTGCAAAGACTCCTAAATTTACCAAAAAATTTAAATATAATCAGATTGAATTCACATTTATTATCAACAAAGGAATCATTCAAGAAGTTTCTTTGAGGGATGATGGAAATGATGAGACATTGATTGAATTGAAAACGCTTTTAGAAAATTCTTCTGTACCATATAGAGGAGATTGTGTTAGGGCTATAGTAGACCCATTGGATACACAATTAGCACAATATCTGTCCTTCAACATCGATTTCAATTTCAATTATGAGCTTTCAAACTTCAAATAATCGAGCCGCACCAAATAAATTTATTTCTTTTCCTCTTGAAGCTTTTTAAGACAAGCGAGCGGTGTAGGTTTATTTATTTATTGTTTACATTACATTCCCCATAATTTTGACATAGATCAATCTCTTTGCTTATAATCAATTTAACACACAGATATAAAGGCATGAAAGTACGTTCATTGATCATTTCAAGTCTCTTATTACAGTTTGTCAATGCAACAACAACATGGATTACACAACACGCTGATCAAGTTTATGATTACTCGAATAATAAAGTACAAGGAGTGAATTTAGGAGGTTGGTTAGTCTTAGAACCATATATTACACCTAGTTTATTCAAAGAAGCTGCATTGGATAAACATAACTCCAGTACAATTCCAGTTGATGAATATCATTTTTGTAAATATTTGGGTTATAGTGAAGCTTCCAAAATCTTGGAAAAGCATTGGTCAACTTTCATAGTTGAAGATGATATAAAGACTATAAAATCATGGGGTTTAAACATGGTTAGATTACCAATGGGTTATTGGCAATTCATGAAACTGAATTCGGATCCATATGTATCTGGAAGAGGTGAATACTATTTGAATTTGTTGATCACATGGTGTAGAAAATACAATATCAAGATTTGGATAGATCTACATGGTGTACCAGGTTCACAAAATGGATATGATAATTCGGGTTTACGTGATGTAGTCAATTGGCAAAAGGTTAATGGATATGTTGATTTCACTTTAGAAGTTTTACAATTCATAATGGAAAAATATGGGAAATCAAATTATTATGATGTAATATCAGGTATTCAACTTGTTAATGAACCATTAGGTGCGAAATTGAATATGAGTAAACTAGTTGACTTTTATGAAGATTCTTATACTCAATTAAGACATACCAATAGTTTGAATACAATGGTAATCCATGATGCATTTGAAGCTGCTGGTTATTGGGATAAATACCTTAAACCGAATATCACAATTAATTCATGGTCAAATTATACAGTTAGTTCTGATTTATCCAGTTCAAATGCTACTAGTAGTCAAGATCAGTATATTGGTGAATATTATAATATCTTAGTTGATCATCATAGATATGAAGTATTTGGAGTTGATCAATTGAAACAAAGTTTATCAAATCATTTGAATTCATTGAAGAGTTTCATTAGCCCCATATTGAAAGAAAATAAACAAAAAGTTGTAGGTGAATGGAGTGCAGCTTTAACAGATTGTGCACCTTGGTTGAATGGAGTTGGTAGAGGTGCAAGGTATGATGGTACTTTTGATTCAGAAGAAAAATTAGGTTCTTGTAAATTCATAACGGATTATAGTGACTGGAGTTTAGATCAAAGGTTAAGTACAAGAAAATTTATTGAATTTCAATTAGATCTATACAATCAAACTGAAGGGTGGATCTTTTGGTGTTATAAAACTGAACATACAATTGATTGGGATATGACAAGATTAATCAAGTATAACTTATTCCCACAACCTCTAGATAGTAGATGGTTTGATAAAGATTCAACTGATTTAACAAGAGCCTCATCAGATGCTAATTCAATTTATAACGTGAGTTTCACAACTTTATTATTGTGTATCTTAACGATATACAGTTTAACAATTTACTAATTAACGAACGATTTTTGTACCTTATAGACACTTTCGGAATTAACATATTTCGCTGTATACTAGAATGAATAACGAAAAATGATAATTGCTTTCATACACCAGTCATTGCTTATATATATATATTATAATTTAATAGAAATAAAATTAGGTTAAAAAAAAAAGTTTTAATGAATGTATGCCCACCTACTATCAAACACCGCCCTACTGAAGATAATTAAGGAAATCGGGGTTAGCGAAAAGGGCAAGAATAAATCTAAGACAACTTTGTTATAATAAACAACTTAAACAGGATCATAAAAAGGAAGCCTTTTTCCATGATTAAATTGATCTAAAATCGTCTTGGTTTTTGTAAAAGAAGAAAAAAGTGTATGAAATATGTTTGTTTATAAAATTAAGTTCGAAAATTTTTATACCCAAAAATAAAAAAATCGCGTATTGTGGTTTTTTTGTGTACGGATGGATTTTATTAGAGTTACAACTTTTCACGTTTGTTGTATATGTATTGAATCGAATTAATTGGTATATAGTACAAGATATTCCATAAATAATATTAACTAACTAGTTTTAAAATAACTGAGAGGCAATAGATGCTTTCTTTGCCATCTTACTCTTATTCTTCTTATTATGTTTCTTACCACCACTACCTTCATTATTAGTACTTGGTTTTAAATGTGAAGGTAAATTAAATCTACCTGTAAGATTATTCATCTTGAAAAAATCATTATCTAATTCATCACCAGCACTTACTAAAGCTGCTTGTTTACCACCATAATTTGTTCTTGTCTTTGCTTTACTATCTTTTGATTCACCTAAGTGACCTGAAAATGTTAATTTGTTTAAATCTTTTGATAAATCGATTTCATCAATCGATATACCTTTTTCTTTAGCTGCATTTATCAATTGTTCTCTTCTTGTCTCTGATAAATTAGATATTGTGAATAGACCTTTATTGAACTCTCTAGCTTCTTCTAAACTTGGTTTAGAACCATCTGGTTTTGGAGGTGGTTCAACGTATAGTAGTTTACCATTGACGTAATCTTTTAAGATATATCTTGCTGCTCTTGATTCATCAGCTGATCCAAAACCTTGAGTCATGTAACCTCTTGATCTAGCATAAGCTGTTAATAATTCTTGTGATGTTGGTACACCTGTACCTCCTTCATCAATGGATTTAGTTGGAATAGCAATACCATAAACTGCTTCTAAAAAGAATTTTGGAATTCTTTGAGCAACTAATTGACAAGGACCTGTGATTTCTCTTAATTGATCAATTGGTAAGACACCATTACATACCAATTCACCATTTGTATATGCGAAATTAGGGAAAACTAAACCTGGACAATCACAGAGGATAACTTCATCAGATAAGAAAATAGTTTGGAAATGTTTTGTCTTACCTGGTGTTGAAGAAACTGAAACTTTTTTAGCTCCAACTAATGCATTAATAGTTGATGATTTACCTACGTTTGGGTATCCGACTAAACCAATTTGTAATCTCTTAGGTTGACCTGCAGGTGGTTCAGTTAATGGTTCTGGTGCTTCTTTCAAGAATAAGTTTTCTAATTCATCAACAGTTATAATTCTTGTCATTTCTTCTATAGTCTTTGGTATTTCTTCCTCTTCTTCTTCCTCTTCTTCTTCCTCTTCTTCTTCCTCTTCTTCTTCTGTCTCCTCTTCTTCCTCTTCCTCTTCCTCTTCCTCTTCCTCTTCCTCTTCCTCTTCCTCTTCTTCTTCTTCCTCACTATCATAACCTTGAGCTTGTCTTTGTAATTTCAAAAATTCTTCTTCTTCTTTTTCCTTTTCCAATAAAGCATTTGCATTTGCAGCAGAGAAGAAAGTAAATTTAATACCTCTTTCAACGAATGCCTTTGCCCATGCTGTTCTTTGATCTAAAGTCAATAAATCCGCTTTATTAACCAATAATAAATTTCTCTTTCTTGAATCTAATTCTTTAACGTATTTTTCTAAATCAATTGATCTAAATAATAATGGATTTCTAGCATCAACAATTTGTACTACAAGATCTGATCTTTCGATAACTCTCCATAATTGTTTCCAAACCATAATATTTCTTTCAAAGGGAGTCAATAATAAATCATTATTCTCTTGTAAAGAAGCCAAAGTTCTTCTCCATTCTAAGAAAGCTTCATTTTCTTGTCTCTCTAATTGGTATTTTGTTGTTGTTGAATCCCATTTTGGACGTCTTGGAACAATAAGAGAACTTGCATGTTCTTGCTGTAATCTGAATTTAGCTTGTTCTTGTTCTTTAGTTAAAAGATAATTATTTTGATTTGAAGTTGGATTATTATTAATCTTAATAATTTTGATATTCGATTGCTTCTCTGCTGTAAAATCTGTATCTGCAAGTTGAGCAGTGTTTAAAAATTCATCTAATGCGTTTTCTTGTGTAACAGAACGTAATTTAACCCAATCATCTTCATGTTTCTCAGTAGTGAATCTCATTTCACCATCAGGTAAGTAAGTAATTCTATTCTCTTGAGATCTATGATTTTGAATTGTTCTACCTAAACCAATGGTATTTTTATTCTTATGATGAACCGGTTTTGGTCCCTTAGGTGGTTTCCATTTCTTTGGAGGATTCTTCTCTGGAGCCATTCTTGTATTGTCTTTTAGCTTTCACTTCAACTGAGAATGTATGTTCTATTGATTTGACCTTATTATTCCTCTTCTTTCCTCCCTTACTTACTAATATTATAATCAGAAAATTTTTATTTTTATTTTTTTTTATTTTTATTTTTGTTTTTTTGTTTATGTAAGCGCACTTGATTATGTAATTGTTTTTTCTCCTTATATTATTATATTTTACCAGAAATCTACCTAGAATTACTTCTATTGCATCCATAAACCACTATCAAAACAGACAAATAGAAAGAGAAATAGACACGCAAATAAGTAAATAATTGAACAGTAAAATTTTAACTAACATTGAGAAGATTCAAAGCGGTTAAATTAACTGATTGATTCATTAAGTTAAAAGCGATTGTAAATAAAAATTACTTAGTTAGAATGTTAAGTATCTCTTTACACTATTTCATTCTTTACCTGCTTGGATTACAATACCTTTTGTTGAAATTAGTTACAATAATAATCTAGATAAAAGACTGAGATCAATTGAATTTGATGGAAGTTGACTGAATGTATGTGGCTCATCTTTTACATTCATCTATATTGCAGTACAAATGTCTTGGTTCAAATCCACATCCCTTATCTAATAGCCATAGAAATCATCACAGTTTAATATCCTTGCTGTAAATGAGAAATTTGCAAGAAATTTGGCTTCATTCGTCACAAAAGAAGTCAATGATGGCAATAGTCCATGTATTGTATTCAGAATGATTGACCTTGATTCAAGTATTGCACCATCATTTGATAAGAGAAAGTGTCATCAACACGCGTGGAAACAAAACAAAAACAATTTATATTAGATCTAAGGTTGTACGTAAAAGTGTGACAAGACAGTAATTTGAGCTATTGCCAGGTGCAATTCTTCGTCATTATATGATTAACTTCCAATGCTTCCCTGACATTGGTCTGTTGAAGGTACAGGCTTAAATCGAATATAGAAGATAGAACTGAATGTTACATTACTTAAAACCATGCTGCACAGCCTCTTAGCCGGGTAACTTTGTAACGAGATCATGGATCATGGAGAGTCAATATGGGTTTTTTCACGTATACAGATCTATATGTATGCATATATATATGTACGATCATATTGATTTGGTTATGTGATTCACTTATATCCTTTGGATCTGGACACTTGAACCAGTTATCAGTCATTCTTTTCATTCTGTCTTTGTCTTTTTCCATCTGTCTTATTTCAATCCCATTTTATTCCATCAATTAGATTGATTTCAAAAGTATTCTTGCATTTTAACATAAAAATTATTCCCCTCATTACTTATTCATTTAATTATTTTTTTATTGTCATTTTGAAAATCACTTGACCATGTCTTCAATACCTCATTCTGAATCATCAAGATCAATTGCAGACTCTGAATCAGATGCTTATTTCACAGATGCTTTATCTCATGTGAGCGATAGCAGTAATGAAAGTTATTCTTCTTTAACTGGAGAAAATGAAGAGACTCATACTGATGGAACAACGGAATTATCACCACAAAATACCGTCACTGAACGGAATACCTCACCTGAAACTCAATCTCACGTATACTCTGCTCTTGCCACGAGTAATGATGATAATAATACCAATAATGTTGATGCGGACATTACCGAGTCTAATATTCAAAATGAGACTATAATTGAAGGTAATAATAATACTAATAGTAATAATGTGAATAACGATGATAATAATAATAATAACGATAACAATAATGATAATGATGAAAGGCCTGTGAATACCGTGAATGTTCTTGAAGATCTGAATGCTGAAAGTAACAACGAAGAAGCACCACCTCCTGCGTATAAAAGAGTAGATGATAACAGCGTCAATATGGCATATGTTCAACAACAACCTGAAAATGTGAGTGAACCAGTTTTACAACCAAAGGCAAGAGGTTATCAAAGAGAAGAAAGTCAATGTCATGAGTATTATTGTGATTGTTTCTGTTTCAACTCAGGAGATTGTGATTTCACAAGTTTTGAAAATTGTTATATTACTTTATTCAGTTGTTGCTGTTCTTCAATTATATCTGTATGTACTAATAACTTTACAACAGAAGTAGCTAGAGGTGGTTCATGATATGTATATAGAAAAATTCAAATAAAATCTGTCCTATTATCCTATTTATTATTAAAAACCAAAACCATATATATAAACAAATAAATATATATATTTAATATTAGACTGCATTAGTATCACTAAAGACATCACTTAAAGGGGTGAATGGGGAATGATGAGAATCAAAAGGTTCAGGAACTATACGAAGGTTGAAATCCATTAACTTTTTGTGATTTTTGTTCTTATAAATTTCATAGTTATTAGTAGTACTTTCAATATCTGAGTTCAACTCAGATATTGAATCTGAATAATAAGCGTCGTCAAGATCATTATTATAGTAATTAAACCCACTTTCGTAATTCGAATCAATTGAAGTTATAGTAGTTAACCCATTCTTTGTACTTCTATTAACCTCGGGTTTTGAAGATGATCGTCTTTTGAAAGATATTCTAGATGTAGTATCTTTAATATTATCAATTATAGAATTTGATGAGATAGATACAATTGAAGTAACAGAAGATGATCTTGAAGTAGTCTTATTATAATTACCAGAATTATTATTACTACTACTTGTCAATTTTGTCTTTAAATTTTTCGAAGATTTTATAAAATTTGAAATTTTATCATTTGTTTCATCAAGATTCATCTTTGATGAATAGTTTTTCGTGTCATTCTTCAATTTCTTTGCAATATCTTTACTTTTCTCTAATAACCCTGACATATTCTTTGAAAATATTGACCCAATCTATAGTACAATGGTATAAGAACAAGTGAGTAACTGAGCGTGTTTCAAGATTCATATGTCATACGTATCAAAAAGCTACCTACCCCTTTAATGTCCGTCATCGAAGCCCTTTCATTCCTAATGCCAGATTGAAACAAATCTCCTCAATAAGCTTCAGCCGCACGCTCTTATCCGTTTCCTTTGGATCTTTTTTTATCTCAATCGATCGAGACTTTCGATTTTATTAATAGAAACTGCCACATCTCTGCACCCCATGCATGCGCCACCGGAATTAAAAGCCAGAAACTCAAAAAGAAGCGCACCCCTCGGAACGCGGAACGAGAAATGGAAAATCACATCTTTACACCCCCCAGCTGAGAACTCTGAAACTAAAAACAAGAGACTACATGAAAATGGCATGATGGTTTTCACAAAGAGGGTAATTGTGTCTGTAAGTTTAAGGGATTTTATTTCCGTAAGCATATAAACATTTATAATTTATATTTGATCTGTTTTTCAGTTATACATCCTTCTTATACACTGAGTTTTCATCGGTTAATATACATATCACTAGATTAAATCTAACTAACACTCACGGCTCTTTCCATAATTGCATTTTTCTCATTTTCTCTTCCCACCCCCTCTTATCATCCCCAATATCATTCGCATTTTGTAATAGATAATTATTACTACCTACCTACACATAGTTCCCCATACAAATATAAGAAATCGCACAAATGCAGAATAATCTCTCCAACGTTATATTGAATAACAAGTATCAATTTGAGAAGAGAGTTGGATCTGGTTCTTATGGTATTGTTTATTCTGCAACTCACTTATTCACTGGTCAAAAATTTGCAATTAAGATTATCTTGAAAAACATCTCTTCAAATAACTCAAATAACAAACAATTACTTTTGGAGTTAGAGAATCAATTATTGAATCAGGCTGTTGAAAATAACTATAATATAAACTCAAATTTATTGAATTTAAAGTTAATTGAAGAAAATGGTTTACATTGTAAAATTTTGAAAGAAATTTCTTTACAATTGAGAGTTCACAAACATCCAAATATCTTATCAATTTATAAAGTTTATGATACAAAAGATTGTTTATTCGTAGTAATGGATTATTTCCCAGATGGTGATTTATTCAATATGATTGTTGAACAAAAAAGGTATGCAAATGATCCTTTCTTAGTGAAATCAGTCTTCATTCAATTATTAGATGCAATAAGTTATTGTCATTCCAAAAATATCTATCATTGTGATTTGAAACCTGAAAATATCTTAGTAGCAAACAATGGTACGAAATTAATATTAGCAGATTTCGGTTTAGCCTTACAAAGTTCTCTGATAAAATCAAATATCTGTTGTGGTTCTTCTTATTATATGGCTCCTGAAAGGTTACAAAATTTCTGTATTGGTTTCAATTCAAAAGATGCCCATTCAATGCACTTAGAAAGATTAATGTTGACTAAAAAAACCAATAATGATGATATCGATTTAGAGAAAGGTATGCATGAAAATATCTATTTCCCAACTGCTTCTGGTGATATTTGGTCTCTTTCAATTATCTTGATAAATTTAATATCGATTAGAAATCCATGGTTGAAAGCTTCTTTAAATGATAATACATTCAAAGCATTCATTCAAAATCCAAAAATATTATTGAAAATCTTACCAATATCAGTTGAAGTATTCCAAATCTTACAGAAATACCTTTGCATCAATCCATGGGATAGAAAAGATTTATTCACTTTTAGAGAAGATATAATCAAATGTTCCACTTTATCACAACAAGGTCCATTATCCAAAGATTCAAGAATTATTAAGAAGATTAAAGTCGAACTCACGGATTCTCAAATGTTTAATCCTGATCAATTAGCCCCAAATTCTTCTTCAAGTAGTTTTGGTAGTGATTATGAAATTTATTCGAATGAATTATTGGCTTGTAAAGCTCCAGTTGATCATGTCATGTTGAATAAGATAAAGTCAAGAGAAAATATGGCTATGGAAAGTTCAGAACTTGAACACAATTATATCATCGATTTACCATTACCTGGTATGCCAACTCCTACATCTAATGAAGAACAGATACCCAAAAAACCAGAGATTCTCGATATCGTTTCAGGACCACTGTATATCAGACATGATTTCCATATTCTTAATAAAAACTTAGCCGTTGGAGGCAATAATAATGACAATAATGACAACAATAATAATGACAACAATAATGATAACAATAACAATAATAATAACAATAATAATGAAAAATTACATGACAAATGTGGGTCTTGTTTGACTTGTGGATTTGGTTGTTTAGAAGATCCACCTTCGAATAAAACCGTTCATTCATTGAAAGCAAGAATTTTCAAATCTAAGTTAAGACGTCATCATGAAAACGATTACTATTCAAACAGTCCTTCTTCTCCTGTGAATGAAGAAGAGCTGAAGACTCATGACTTGGTGAATTCGAAAATCGATTCTTTGATAAATGATTACGATTTGATTTTTCAATCAGATGTTCAGTTCGAACATCAAATGAAATTGAATCAACTCCGACTACAACAACAACAGCAACAACAACAACAACAACAACAACAACAACAACAACAACAACAACAACAACAAACAAACGATGTTTCTTCTGGTTCCTCTTCTTATTTTTCCGTTAAATCGACTAATGATGACAAACAAGATGAACCCATGTATGAAACAGCAAGTCAAAAAAGACAACCTGTTTCACCGCAGTTCAATAATAACAACAACGACCCGATAGAAGTTGCGATTCATTCCCCAATCACATCTAGACCACGTACGCCAAGAGAACAACAACACCAACATCAACCGGTATCTGTAAACCTTGAAGAAAAAGCTAATTTACCAAACATTGATATATCGATGATATCAATCATGTCTGTTAAGTCAACTTCTGAGGACAATCTAAACGATCCAAGTGGTGGTGGTAATATGGGTGATCAAATCTCAACTAGTTCTTCTATAAACTATTCAATTCAAGGTGAGAAATCATCAATTAATCAACTCAATGATTCGAGATTTGAAGTTGATTATTTTTGAATAAACTTTTATAATAATAATAATAATTATAATAATAATAATAATATATATACATTCTTAATTCATTTGTTTGTTTGCCTATTTATTTACTTATAAGATACTTCTACTGTTCTTCTTTCTTTGACTTTCTTTAAACACTCTCCAACCTAATAATACAAAATACAAGGTCAAAAGAAGTAAAAAGAGGTAGAATGTATACTTTACAATAAGCCATATAAAAGTGACAAAAAATTTGACAATACCACCACTTTCATTATTACCATCTCCTCTCTCTTTGTTCATAAGTTTTCTTCTTTGTTGTCTCTTGAACTCTTGATTTCTTAATTTGCTATCCCTTCTGTTTCTTCTACGATTAATACGATCTCTCGTCTCATCGCTCAAATTGTTGTTACTACCACTATCATCATCGATAAACGAACCTTCGTTATAGTTTATGATACCTTTAAGTGTCTCAAGGGCAGTGACGGGCTCACCGGTCTTGGTATTCTTGATGGTATTGATCTTAATGGAGTATAAATCAACATTTTCAAATAATTGACCATTTTCAGATGAAACTCCAAAATATGGTTCTCTTGGAATATTAATCTCAAAATCATTATTGATCTCAAAACATTCTTTGTATCCATATCCAAAATCATATTCAACTGATAAATAGTTCAGTTTTCTAATGTATAATATTCTCATCTTGGCATTAATCAATTCATCATCAATTTTCAAATTATAAACTTTATGCATTGAACAACCTGCTAATTCAGTTGACTCACCATCATCGCTTCTTGAATACTTGTTCAATTGTCCATTGTTATCTTGCAATGTCAAAAATGGGAATTGGATCAAAACTTGTTGATTGTTTCTAGTCTTACTGGCTCTATTACCCTTTCCTGGATTTCTTTCATGATTTGATTTTCTCTTTCTACCATTTCTGAAAGTATCTAAGAATAATCCGATACCATTATAATCACTTTGCATACCAAATACATCTCCTTGTTCTAATTGCTTATCGGTTAACCATATAGCCATCCCATCTCCAATTAAGTTTGTCTTTTGTTGTTCTCCATGGATTCTGAATTCAACTTCAATCTCTAATGAATCACTATCAGCAGCAGATATACGTTCATCTGAGAAAATGAAACCAACTTGATTAGACTTGGCAGATGTTAATCTTACCATATCTGCATTCTTAGCAAGCATCATATTTCCTCCATTTGAATAATGGAAAAGACTTAATCTTGATGGATTTATATATGGTTTGGCAAGTTCAAATTGCTTTAATTCGATGAAACTAATCTCATTTGGACCATCGCTGTTATCGTTCCTATTATAGCCATATGAATCATCTTGAGATGTCTCGAGCGAGTCACTACGGTAAATATCCTGATCGTCGGCACTATTACCATTACCACTGAAAAATACCCAGTAGAATAATACTATAAATATCAAACCAACGATCAATTGTCCACGTAGACTTAGCTTTTGGGTGATCTTCTTCAAGAAAGAACGCTGGGAATTCCCACCGTATCCGAAATTAGAGTAATTGCCTCCCAAATCCATTCCTGCGTTTGGATATAACCTTGATACAAGGTGTGTGTCTATTTAGAGGTAAGCAATCAACACAGATCAACTGTCTTTATTATTGACTTCTCGGGGCTTTTTCAAATTTTTGAATCATCTTCTGCGATTGTTGAAATTTGCTTTTCTCGCTAAAAATTTAAACTACGTGTTACTTTATTTATCAGACAGTTTTCATAAATTTTCATCTTTTATTAACCTTACTATATACTCTGAATATGTACGTGATTTATAGGAGTGTCTGTTTATCTGCGGCTAGGACCCCCCTTATGTGTCTTGAGCTTACGATTGTTATGGAACTCCTTGACTCTAGTAACAGCCTGTCCGGTAGCTTTATCCACAGAATCGTGCAATTGTAAGATAGCATCTCTATCAGGAACTTCTTTCTCTATTCTCATCTCTATCACTTTTTCAATCCTCAAAATCAGTTCTAAATCGTATTGTGTCACAAGGGATACAGATTTACCAGATCTACCTGCTCTAGCTGTTCTACCAACTCTATGAATATAAGCTTTTGAATCGGTGGGGATATCGTAGTTAATAACTAAATCAACACTTGGAATATCTAAACCTCTAGCTGCAACATCTGTAGCAACTAAAATCTGCTTTTCACCACTCTTGAACTTGTTCAAAGCACCAAGTCTTTGAGATTGTGTTAATTGACCGTGTAATGGGATAGCTTGAAAATCTAATATACGTGCTAATAAAGCTGTTCTTTGTGCGTGTGCACAAGTTCTTGTGAAAATGATGATTGATTTACCTATATTCTCATTCAAAAGGTATATCAAATATGTGTTCTTATATCCATCTGGTACAACCATTAATTTTTGTTCTAAAGTATCGACAGTTGCATATTTATTATTAACCGCTACCTTAACAGGGTTAACTAATGATGCTCTTTGTAATTTTTCAATCTTTGAAGTTAAAGTAGCACTGAATAAATATGTATTTCTTTCCTTTGGAACATATGATAAGATCTTATCTATAATTGGACCGAATTCCATATCCAATAATCTATCTGCTTCATCCATAACCAAATATTTGATTTTTCTCAAAGAAAATGATCTATTTGTCTTCAAATGATCATCTAATCTACCAGGGGTAGCAATAATAACGTGAGGAGACATTTGTAACCTCTTTGCCTGCTCAGTGATATCAAGACCACCAATTAATGCAATTGTATTCAATCCCATTTCTTTACCTAATGCATTAAAAGTTTCTTGAATTTGTAATGCTAATTCTCTTGTTGGTGCTAAGACTAATGCGAAGAAACTTTGAGGATTTTCCCAAAGTGCTTGTAAAATAGGTATAGCAAATGCAGCAGTCTTACCTGAACCGGTTTGTGCAATACCAATGATATCTCTACCTTTTAATGAATATGGTAAAGATTGTGCTTGAATAGGTGTTGGTTTATCGAAATTCAAATCGTTCAAGGCTACAAGAATATCCTCTTTGAGTCCAAGTTCTTTGAACGAGTTTATCTCCTCTAGAACTTCCTCTTCATCATCCTTAACTTCCTCTTCTTCCTCTTTATCCTTCTTATCGTTATCCTCTTTCTTTACTAGTTTTTCCTGATTCTGTTGAAGTTTTTTCTTCAATGCAGCCACATCTACCTTGGCCTTTTGTGGCTTTGTGACTTTCGAAACAGTTGTCTTTACTCCTACTGGTGCCATTTGTGCTCTGTTATACTGTAGTGTGCAGGACTATACTCAACCAATGGATTAATCAATCAGTGAACATCACCACCTTCTGATTAATTTGTATGTAAATTAAAATTTTCGGAGGCGGGAAAAAATAAAAAATAAAAAAATAAAAAAAATCAGCACAGCCAGCAAAATCAAAAGAATTTTGAAAATTTTTTTAATTTTTCATATTTTTATTAGATAAAAAAGAGAGATAGCTAGACTATTTCTAAGTTGTTGTTTGATCTTGTTTCTTTGACTTTTTTTGTTAGATACATATATACAGGATACAGTTATCATCATGGCAAAGAGAAGAGTATGTTACCTTTTCTTCCCCTTCCACCTCCTTACGCACCTAGAGGGGAGGGCATGTATACATCACATACATGTTTAGCAATTCCAATATTGATATATACTAACTTTTGTTTCACTCATTCTATTAATATAGCAAAAAAAGAGAACACACGTTAGAATTTCGGAGGAAGAGTTAGCCAAGATCCCTAGATCTATGGTGATTCATCTTAATGACACTTTGAAAAACCATTCAATTACACAATTAGTAAGAGATTTCAGAAATATGATGCAGCCTCATACAGCTATTAATCTTAGAGAAAGAAGATCGAATAAATTGAAAGATTTCGTAGTCATGGCAGGACCACTTGGTGTCACCCAATTGTTCCTTTTCAGTCAGAATGAAACATCTGGTTCTACAAATTTAAGAATATCGTCTATGCCTCGTGGCCCAACGTTAACTTTCAATATTCAAGAATATTCATTAGGTAAAGATATCTCTAGAATCTTGAAGAATCCTAAATCAGTGAGTAAGATATCTTCTGAATTCATCAACCCTCCTTTATTGGTGATGAATGGTTTCAAGAATCCAAAAGACGCTGACCCACATGAGAAATTAATCATTACTATGTTCCAGAATATGTTTCCTCCTATCAATCCACAAGTTACAAAAGTCAATACCATAAAGAGAGTTTTGTTATTGAATAAAGATCCCGAAACTGGAGTTATTGATCTCAGACATTACATAATTGATACTAAATTAGTCGATGTTTCAAAGAGTGTCAAGAGATTAATCTATATAAGAAAAAATATGAACAAAAAATTACCCAACTTATCCAAAGTCAAAGATGTTGCAGATATCGTATTGGATCCATACTCCAACGGTGCTGCTAATTTCACAAGTGATTCTGAAGTTGAAGATGACGCAATCGTTGAAGTTGAAGGTGAAAATGAAATATTGACAAAACCAAAGGCAAAGAAAGATAGTAGTACTGATGCATCTTCTGCATCTGCAGAAGATACAAAGAGAAAAAGAGCAGTTAAACTTACTGAAATTGGACCAAGATTGAAGCTTAATTTGATAAAGATAGAAGATGGTGTATGTGCAGGTAAAGTAATGTATCATAGTAGAATTACCAAATCAACAAAGGAAATCAACTTATTAGATCAAAAACATGCTGTAAAGAAGAAGCAAAAATTGGCCCGTCAAAAGGAGCAAGAAGCTAATATTGCTAAGAAGAAAGAAAAGAAACTCGCTAAAAAGGCAAGAAGAGCTGAAGCAAAGGCTAGAAGAGAAAATGGCGAAACTGTTGAAAGTAGTGATGAAGATGATAGTGACTCAAGTGATTCCGATTCTGAAGAAGAGGATGAAGAAGAAAAATTGGTTGAAGCCGGTATCCATTCTGACGGTGACTTATTCGACGTTGATGATTATGAAACGGAAGAATAGATAATTGACACCATTATAAAATTAATTGCATCGATCAATCAATAAATCATTGAAACCATCTTCATATATATTTGTAAATTTAATAAATAAATATCTTTTCTTCAATAGAAATTAATTGGATAGTGAAATAAAAGAAAACTCAAGTCGAGTATAAGATAGAATCGGTAATGTAAAGAAACTAAGATTGATAATTACACGTAAGAGATTAAGGAGTATAGGTAATCAAATAAAATAACGTATATACTATACATATCAGAAAAAATAGAAACAAAATAAACACAAGAAAAATAATAGAAATTTCAAGTCAGTTATACAAGTTGACTAAACTCAACTCTGAAATTCTTCTTCTCAGAAATTGACCAACTCAAGGCATCAAATACATTGTAATCTGCAATTTCAAAATCTTCTCCAGTTTGTTTAACTTGAGAATGACGTTGGTACCAAATCAATCTATTTGTTTTGTGCAATTGCCATCTTCTACCAATCAAAGTTCTTTCAGAAACGTCTCTTTCATATTTGGACATTCCAAAATAATAAGCATAGAATAAAGTTGATGAATCTAAATTCTGTGCATTGATTTCAAGATTGATAGAAGAACGAATTGAGTTCCAAATTGTAGAAACTCTTTGAGCTTCCAAACCAGGAGGAGTGATATCATTTGCCAATGGTGAAAAGTATCTAGGTATCGATAACATGGTGGAAATGTTGGACAACTGATAAGAAGTAGTTTCGGGTGTAAGACCTCTATTTCTAGATGCTACAAATGATAATATAGTCGATTGAATGCCTGGTGGTAAGTACTTGAAATTTTCATCTTTGTCAATCTCAGCTTCATTTTGAGCTAATTCTCTTGCTACATCAACTGGTGAAGGATTCTCTTGCGTTACTTGTTGTTCTACTGATTTCTGTTCTAATTGTTCTTGATCTTTATGCTCATCGGTTTCAACTGTCTCGTCTTGACTCTTTTGTTTCTTTAAAGCTTCAAGTACACTGGCAGCATTCAAAGCGTTTGTATTGACCAATTTCACACTTGATTGATCCGGAGTAGATATACCTGGAGGAGCAGATATCTGCTCCGTCTGAGTATCCTTTGGTAAAGAAGATGGACTCGTCGTGCTATTTATTTGATCGTTACCATTAGTACTGGCGGTGGTGGTATTGGTTCCGTTGTTAGTTCCGTTGCTATTACTACTACTGCTGCTGTTAATACTACTGTTGTTTGCTATACTTGCAGCTGCGGCAACCGACCATTTCAATTCTGCTGGTTTAACAGGAGCAGTAGCTGGTTTCAAAGTTGTCATTGAACCACTAGTTATACTACTAATAGGTGGTAATCCTCCTTGAGAATCATTACTTGAAGTTGCGTTATTTCCCATTGATGAGCTATGGATCGACTGCGGTTGTGGGGACATCGATTTCTCCTTAACAGCTTTCAGTTTCTGAGGCGTGCTTTGAGCTGGCGCAGCGACTGGAGAAGAAGTATTAGCGGTAGCGGTAGCTGTACTATCTTCGCCATTTGTAATATTAGTATTGTTCAAAGAATTCTGCAGCTCTAATATCACAGACTCCTCGGAGTCAAGGTTCAAGTCATCATAAATTGTATCATCATTTATAAAATCAGGACTTTGATTTTCCTCAAGATAGTATTTGACATCATCTTGAATCCTTGTCACGTCTTCGACAGATAAGATATCATTTTCTAACAGTCTCAATATAATCTCCAACTTCTCCTGATGAAATTTATGGATAGCCATCATTTCTTCTAGTTCGGTCTTCTTCTCTTCATTTGCATATGAATTACCTCTCTTCGATTTCTTGCTTGAGGCAAGGAGTTTATCTAATTCGGATTCCGTCATTTCTTGAAACCTCTGTATCTCATCCAATGCATGTTGAACAAATTGTAGAAGTCCATATTTCTCTTCATCTTCCGGTCTTTGAAAGCTGGATAAATGAGAGTTAGCTAAGGATTCATCAGAGTAAGCTTTGGTTTTGGAACCTTTTTCGACAACTTTGTATTGTTCCATGGCAGTTTCGACTAATCTTCTGTGTTCATTCAACTTGTCTTTATCCTTCACTTCATTTGTCGCTTGCCAATTCTTCACTTGTTCTCTAAATCGCTGAAGTTTTTTGATTTCCTTCTTCAAATCATTCTCCAACTTTTCCTTTTGTGAAGCATTATACGATTGTTGATGCCTCTCATAAAGCGTGTTGAAAATCTCGAGGCCTTCGTTTATCCTCTTGAACACACGGTCCATTTCCCTGTTAGCATTATAATAATCAGTTAGTAACGATCATTTGAATGGTTTCAAACTAAAATGATCTCCTTCCATCAAGGGTTCATTTTGTTGCTTCAAGTAGAAAAAAACAGCTACTTCAGAAGGAGATGAAAATAGACGATAGTACATACTGTTGCAATTTTCTTTGTGACATTGTTAATGGATGATATCTAGTAGAACTATAATATACTAATTGCCAATATCTGAGTCATATAATAGTGGTGGATGGATGCTCTATCGAACTAAAATTCATTGAAACCCCGAATCTATTATATTATACACTCATTTTTTTTAACTTCAACCTCACTCTGAAGTTCAAACTAACAAAAAAGATGAGAAAAAAATTTTACTTAAGACTGATATTTACCCTACACCTTAACTATAGCGAGTCCCCCATTACAACTGTCTCAGGGCGGTGCCTTAGTGTATATTGTGTCCCTACTCCCCCACTTCTCACACCATACTAAATCAGTTGTACCAAATGCTGTTAAACAGGTTGCTACCACTACCGCTAAGATGATCTCTGCCGACAAACCAATGATTAGCCCCATTAGATAGGTAGCAGCCCAATTTTTAACTTTATCTCTGACAGTCAGTGTTTCTGATGAGCTAAATATAGGTAACATTTGATCAACTGTGAAGTTCAAAGCGGCTATACTTACTGAAATGGTGTTATTCTGCTCGTCGGGTAGAACTAATATCTCCGAGTTATTGAAAGGTATAAAATTGTTTAGATCATTCTTCTGCAGTAGTTTGGTTATGTTATTGTATAACTGGCTATTTGCGGAGCTGATACTGGATGATAAATTGAAGTCTCTGTTTATTGGATATGACTCGGTCAATCCCTGAAGCAAAAGTATTTGTTCAAATGTTTGTGTTGATGAAGAGTTGGAACTTTCTTGACTATGGTAAGTGGTAAGACCCTTCCTTGACTCGTTGGTATATATGTTTTTAACTGACAAAAATAACACCAAGGTAATGACCCATGTTTTCAACAGCTGCTTGAAACTTGATTTGCTACCAAATAAAAGTGAGAGAAACGTGTAACAGCTTTTCAATTCTTTATGAATTATTTTTATCGATTTTCTATACCTTACTAGATTGACCAACCGAAGAACTATTGGATCGATTGTACATGAATTCAGTAACAAAGACTTTTGTACTTCATTAAGTTCATCAACTTCTTGAGATCCAAGAAAGGTGTGATGCAATTCAACTTCCATACTGTTATTGATCCAGTCGAAAATCAAACCAATAAAAGAACCGAAAACAGGGATCACCATGTTCCAAATGACCAATTTTCCAAGGTTTGAGATATGATGATTATTTTCTCCTGTTTTTACTTTGTCTTCTTGATAAAAATATTTGTATTTGGAGTAAGAGATAGTGGATGTAAGAGAAATATTTTCATTGAAGGTCTCAATATCTTCTGGAAACAAATCTTGCAATCTAATAGATGTATTATGAAATATTTCTTTTACTTCATCAATTATACCGGAGCTATTCAAGCCTGTCCATTGATTTAGCATTTTAAAACTATTCCAGCTGTTCATTGCTTCAGAAATCTTTTCATCTAAGTACTCAGGAATCCACGTGTAATTCAAAGGGATTGACGCAGCCATTTTTGAGTCCACATCATTTGATATGAAAGCAGCGGTAGATCCAATTAAAGTCTTCAAGTCATTCAAATTGGAGTTTTGATTCTGCAAATTGTCATAGATACTATTTCTAAGGGAGCTTATTGTGTCATTAAGATTTTTCAGTATACTTTCAGAAACATTTGAAGATGTTTCCATTAAACTATTCAGCGACTTCAATAAATCGTTTTGAGAATTTGCCAATTGGTTTTGTAAAATATAGAGTGTTTCAGAATTACTTATGTAGTTCAACTCGACTGGAAAAGTGACATTTTCTAATCTGTCTACTTTGCGTTCTATACTGTAATTTGTATTATTCAAAAAACTGATGGAACCAATCAACTGTAGAACTACTACAGCCAAAATTCCCCAGAGAGTGAAGTCATTGCTTAATATGCTAAGTGATAATTTTGAGACTAACCTAATGTTTGGTTTGTAGATTGGAACTTGTATATCTATGTTCTTTTCAACCATGTTTGCAAATATTCAATAGGACTCAATAAGATCAATAAGTCCATAATGATGGATAGTTGAAGAAATAGATACTAACTTCAGTAGAGAAGGAGAGCACTACAAAGAAGCAGGATGCGCCATGTTTCAGAGAAGTTCGAGAGGCTCTTAGTGTCCTCGCTAACACATCCGCTGTCACATGATCGAGTTTTTTCTAAACATTTTGGAGGGTCATTTGTCTTTGCTGCTAGGGTCTGAGAGAGTTAAGTTGTAGAGTTAATAAATGGAATTGAAACAACTCTAAAATCTTATAACTTGAGAGCACTCACATGCAATGAAATCAATCTCTTTTACTTAATCAAAATCTTTCTCAGAAATTAATTTTGATAAGTGGAATTAGTTAGAGGTGAAATCACGACATCCTCCAAACAATAGCAAAAAAGGTAAGTTTAAACCCTGAATCAGATAAGTCAAGTTTTGGGGTGCATTTGGTCAATATATACTTGTATGTGAGTATATATGTGAGTATGTATATATGTATATATATACTTTATGTGATGTAACACTAAATATTTTAATCAAAAAAGACCCAAGAAAACTTCACATATGGTGGTATAAAGACGAAGCTCGGCCTTATTCAGCACCAGAAATATATGAGGTTCAAAAGGAATTCACAATGTGAGTTACATTTGAAGAAGCCAGCATAATACACATACGTGCGTATATATATTCAACAAAGTGAAGATCATTCATTGAACGAATTTGAAGTATTTTTGAGGCTGTGTAACTTAGTTTGATACCAGTGGCTCCGATTCATTAACGTGAATTCTCTGCGCATCTGTCGCAGTGGATAAAGGGTCAAACTGTCGCGTTCTGCGCGTACTCGCTTTCAAAAGACTGAAACACCCGTTTGCGCGCGGTGTCTTCTTTAATTTACGCGAGTGGGAAATTCGGTGGTATACTCCATCCTTATAAGGATTCTCTTGAGAGAAAAATAACCTGGGCGTGAAAACGCTGGGCGTCGCCATCAGAAATCAAGTCTTTTCGGAGACAATGGGAGGCTTCGCGGATGGTTGGCCGCGGTGGATCAAAATTACTTTGATTTCCCCGTGTGTTGTTGAGTTCAATGCGCAGATTTTACCATGGTAAAACACTCGATACCGATTATCGCGGTAGTTTGATCTTTTTGTTGAACGTACTTCTTTTTGACATTGTTTGTAACAAGATGATGTGCATATATTTATCAACACTTTTAAGCAAGAAATAAAAGGGCGAAAATTGCGAGTATATTAGGCGAATTCTTTGAATTCAATTACAGAAATTATGAATTTTTTACTTAAGATTCATCTTGTTTGTGAGTGGAGACACGTTGAGTTGCTTTAGGAGTTTCCAAACCTGGCTTGACATATGATAGATTGTATCCTCCTCTATGACCATTTCCTCTGCCACGGTAGCTAGAGCCTCTTCCCCTTCCTCTTCCTCTACCCCTTCCTCTTGTGGGAAATCCAGTAGTTTTTTCTTTCTCATCTGATCCTTCACTTTCAATCTTTTGTGTGGTGTCATTTCCGGTCTCATCGGAGGTCAAATTCTTTTCCGTATGTTTGGTTGCTGAAAATTTCGTTTCAGTGGTTTCTCCATTCTTTTGAGAATTCTCTTGTTTATTGTTCTCTTTAACTTCCTTGACCGATGAATGAGAATTTGCGTTAGGAACAGAGGCAACAGTTTCAACAGATTTATCTTTCTTTTTTTCTGATTTCTTCTTTTCCGATGGTTCAGACTCTTGTTTCGATGATACCTGCGATGATTTGTCAGATGGTACTCCTTTTGGAGGTGACACACCTTTACGAGGAGATGGGGGTAGTAAACCTTCTCTGATGTAAGTGAACCTTGCGATATAGTCTCCGTCTGATTTAGCACTTCTTGATGCTCTCGATTTTGGGGTATCAATCTCTTCTGTTACGTCAGAGACTGTAGCGATGGCTTTCTTGACAGGAGAAGATGATGAATTTCGATCCTTTTCCATATTTTGAGGTTTCACCGTTTCTTTTTTAACATCTGGCTTTTCTTCCCCTCTTTTAACAAACTTCTTTTCTTTCTTTTTTGTTGGCTTTACATCATCTTTGGTAGCACTATTATAAAACCTTGAGCCCTTTGGAAAACTGTGAGTTTTTGGGTCAGTTGCAGTTGCAGTTGTTGAGAAGCCTTCCTTTTGAGCCACAGAATCAACTTCTCTCCTTGTAAAGTTTTCTGGGGGAACGATTGGAGCATGAATTGTGTTTTTCAATATTTTAGGCTTTCTCTTACCATTTAAGAGATTTTTCTTCGAAGGTGAGGATGACCTGGAACGTGTTTCTCGCTGATGATTGTCACCTTTGGCAAGTTTTGGTCTTCTTTGTTCCTCAATCGTCCCTGATGATGAGTCATTTGTTGGTTTTTCTGTGTGTTCTTTCTTATCATTGTCCACCTTTTTCTTGAATTCCTTTGATTTCTTTGCTTCCGCTTCCTTCCTAGCTTCTTCACGTGCTTTCTTTTCTGCTTCTTCCCTCTCCAGAGCACCTAAGGTCTTGTAAGTAGTATCATTTATTCTCAACTTTGGTAATAACAAATCCAACTCTTTCTGTCTGGCAGAATTGTCAACTGGTCTTGCTAATCCAAATGGATTCACCTTTGGTTTTGGTGGTTGGCTTTGAAGAATAGGATTAAGAGCATGATTGGTATCAGAAAATGAATTCTTATCTTCTATGTGATTGACTTTGTTGTTTAGGTTTTGTAAAATTTGTGGAGGGCTAGCAACAGGCTTTGCATTTCCAAAAGGATTCACTTTTGGTTTAGGAGGAGAAGCAGGATGGTTAGTGGATAAAGAAGCAGATGGAGAAGAGGCATCCTTATGATTCAATGTGCGGTCTAAGTGTGATCCCTGCTGGAGAATTCTGATTGGTGGTCTCCCGGGAATGCTTTCATTATTCAAGTCCATTCTCGTTGCAACATGCTCGGGGCGCCCCATGTCTCTTGGGGCACTGAGCAATTCTGCTATCCTTTGTTCCTCTTTTGCTTCATCAAAGCCCTGCTCTTCATTCCATTTGCTAATATTTGCGAAGTCTCGGTGATCTGCAACTTGAATGAATACCTTTGTTCTCTCTAATATTAAGTCCGTCCATTTTAGAATCTTGTTCATAATTTGTAGAGATGAAACTTGAATGAATGCACATTTCTTGGGAGTCTGTGCGGTATGAGTGAAACGTGGAGCAGGTGGTTCAGGATCATTTAATACTTTACATTTTTCGAAACTCATGAATCTAGAACCAAATAAATCTTCCATATATTTATTGGTTGCTATTTCTGGCAAATTTTGAAATTTTAAAATAAAAGGAGGGCCCATTGAAGAGTTTGCAGGGCCACTGTTGTAACCATATTGAGGATGATGGTTCCCAAAAGGGGAGCCTCCATATCCATGATGATAGCCACTATTGTAGTTTTGATGACGACTGATTTGATCATCCAGGCCAATGCTTGTGTTTCCAATTCTACTGAAATCAATATCATCATCATCATCAGCCCAAGAAGCTCCGGGAGCCAGACTTTCGTCTTCGTAGAACTCTTTTAGAGTCATTTTTTTAGGTCCTAAATATAGCAAGATAGATTAAGTTAGTAATAGGAACTTTTGCAAAAGTAGTAATATGTATCATAACAAATTGTCAACCAGATTGAGTGCTAACCCTTGTTCTATTCAAAAGCTGATAATACCAATCCTTGTAGATGTAAAAAAAAAAATGATCACTTCCATTTCTAAATTTATTATGCCTTCAATAGATGGAGTAGAAGAGCAGATGCCTCAAAAGTAGATTAATACATACCCATTTTTGCCTATTGTAATCCGCTAATGAATGGAATATATTCAATTGGCTAATGTAAAGACAATAAAGAATCAATTGAATAAATCTATAAGCTAATATAGTCTATGACATGCCTTCTTTAAAACCACATTGCCTGTTATACTGTTAAAAATTTGTCCCTTTTCTATGCTAACAACTAACACACTGGGCCGTCTGCCCCAATCGCCCAAAGAAGCAATTTTGTACCGAGCGGAATTTGCCAGCGTCGCCGTCGGTTACCAATTTTAGTACAGCTATTTTCGTGGGGGTTACTTCTTGTCTTCTTGTTCAGATATACATGTGTGTATGGATGAACCTGGCTGTTTCAAGTTTGTACACATATAGGTAGTTTTCAAGCTAATACCTTCTTACAATCGATACTTTGACTTAGAAGATCGAAGTTTTCTTTCACTAGAAGGTGAAGGATATGTCACACATTGAGCACCAGTCGGTCGAAGAACAAGACGACAAAAGATCAGGGAAACCCAATAACAGCTACTTGTCTCCTCCGGTAGTATCTATCAATGGGGTTCTTAAAAATGGACAATCACAACAGTTGAATGACCATATATCTAATGCACAAACCAATGGTAGTCAGCAGCCACATCTTCAGGCAAATGTACAAGGTCAATCTTCTCCTAGTCTGGGACATTCTGTCCTTTCGTTATCATCTTCTTCAATTGCAAATCTTATTCCATCTTTATACAACTTAGGCGTAGGTGCAAATTACTCGATGCCTATACTGTCAAGAAACAACAGTGATTCCAACTTTCATATAACACCCTCTGATGAACTTGCTAGGGCAAGTGATGTTACGGTATCGACAAATGTTATCTCTCAAGCTGAATATAAAGGATTTGCAGGTTATGTAAGTTCTGGAATCTTTTTATTTATTTGGATCAGTTGGTCTGTTTTACCAGATTCAATACTAAATTCAATAGGAATATACTATTATCCTTCTAGATGGTGGGCGTTGGCTATACCGAGTTATGTGCTGATGCTAATGATTTATACTTACGTTGCTTTAACCTTGTACAATATTGATGTAAAAACGGTTCAGCTAGACGATTATAGGACCGTGGTTGATGACTCTGGAGTGATAATAACCAGTTCAAAGGGATATAAAAAGGAAAATTTAGACGATTACTTGTATGGGTCCACTAATGGAGTTTGGGATTTACCCTTAGCGGAAGTTAATAATGTTCTGTATGATGACGATATGTAAATATAGACTGTAATAATTAATTATCTCTGTCTGTAAAACAGAAAGAAAAATACATAGAAATTGTTTGGATTATTATATTCACTACTGAAAATCGACAACAAATTAAAATCAAACAAGAAAGGAGAAGGGCTTGAGTTAATACTATGCGTAAGGTATGGATACTAAATAAATAAATTGAACCAGATAAATCAAGGAATTCAAACTTAAGTGAAATCCTCTTCAAGTTCCTCAGGAGCATCTTGAATACCTGACTTTATTTTGTTCAGAAGTCTGATTTTCAAAGCATCAAGACGTGAAAATTTATCGAATTCTCTGGAAGCACCTGCAATATCATCGGAATTACCATTCTTGACAGCTTCAATAAGTTTAGTTGCAAATTCGCATTCTCTGGTAGATTCGAAGGATGGATCCCATTGAATGAATCTTTGTAAAATAGCGTTAGCACTTGCGTAATCGTTGTTATTTGCTAATCGACATAAGATTGCCTTCAAAAAATATTCCTTCAAAGACCATTTAGCTAAATTGCTATTCAATGATTCTTTAGCTACACTCTCATAAACCGTGGCAGCCTTTGAATATTCACCGATTGAATCATCGCAGTATAGATCAGCTGCTTTCAAGGCAAATTTATTGGCTAATGATGAAGCCGAGTCACCTTTATACCATTCGGATGCTTCCTCATAACTTGAAATAGCCTTCTGGACATCATTCAATTCATTTTCGTACAATTCACCTAGATCTGATTTGAAATTTGCACTTCTTCTAAATTGCCCCTTTACAACAAACATTTGAATAGCTTGTTCCAGGCATCTTGCAGCTTCAATTGGTACTTCCACTTTATATGCTTTGAAAGCTTCCACTAAAGTATTTGCAGCTTCGTCCTTTGAATCAGCTTTGATTTGACATGCAGCAGCCTTTTCGAATAATTGACCTGCATTCGCATTCCTCTTTTGTAATTTATATAAATTTGCAGCTTGAATATATAGGTCACCTGCCTCTTCGTATCTGGATGCTGAAGATCCACCAAAGAAAGATGAAAAGCCAGTTAAAGGTTTGGCCTTTTTCTCAGCCTAAAATACACCATCAATGTTAGTATAAGTTCAATAGTGAAACCTAAGATTCTTGAGAGCACTTACCTCAGCAATCAATTGTGCAGGATCTGACATTCTTTATGAGTAACTATTTATGTTTCGATATACCTATATATTGAAAAAATGTGATGAGTTAAGAAGAGTAATAGTAGATAATTAATTGTCTTGCTTCTCCTTGTATGCTTCCATTATCTCCTCAGAGAAACTCAGAAAAAAGAAGGCTCGCACACAGATTTTAGTTCGTTGTTCTGCTCAAGCATAAAGGTATCAGATAATAAATCTACAGTTTGACGTAAAGTACTAGGATATACTCTTCCCACGTTCATCAACAAAACTGTTAATGTCAAGACAATAGAAGTCTGCCTTCCTGGGATATGAAAGATAACTAACTGTGTGTAAGCAAAGCAAAAAAGAAAGAATATACACATACTCAAAAAAAAAAAAAAAAGTCCGGGGCCGGGTTCGAACCAGCGACCATCAGATTTGCAATCTGGTGCTCTACCACTGAGCTACTCGAACAAAAACTGCACATTTTTTAGCTTAGAATTTTGATGCCAAGCTAACGTTTTTTACTAACACACCCGTACACCGTAACCAACGCTCTGAATCATTCTTCTGTCTAAAAGGAGAAAATTGTTCGAGTAGCTCAGTGGTAGAGCACCAGATTGCAAATCTGATGGTCGCTGGTTCGAACCCGGCCCCGGACTTTTTTTTTACTATTTTACCAATCAATGTTTTTAATATATGAACCATTGCTCAAATCCATATTTTAATCTTATGGGCGTGCAGTCTACATGAAAACAGGTTTATAATCTTATTGGGTTTTATTTATTGACTCTATTGATATTTATTATAAGCTTTTCTGTGTAAGTAGCTTTTAATTAAATATTTAGTTCTGATATATAATTAATGCGAAGTTTTGACGTTATTGAAGATTAAAAATCTACCGTTTCATTACAATAACGTTCTAATTTACAAAGGGCGCCCTTTGCAACGAAAAAAATGCGTGAATGAGCTCTTGAGAGCTCAAACACCGTCCATAAAGTCTATTAATACGTTAGAATCAGCATTGAAAAACATCCCTATTGAGTGCTTATTGAAAATTCGAATTTTCAAAACAACTCAAGAAATATGAGTTGTTGATTTGAAAAGACTCAAATTGGATGTAATAATTTGTCATGATAGTATAGTCATAAGGGCCTTTTGGAGGATTTTCCTCTCCCTTTATTAGCTTGTAAGGAATGTTGATTGAGTTTCCTTCCGTTGATATTATTCCCTGCTCTGAAAAAATTGATAATCTTTTGCTATCAGCTGTCAATTTGATCATCTTTTCCTCTTTCGTTTCAGGATCTGAAGATCTGAAAAGAAGTTCGAAATGAACCTTGAAACTTGTTGACTCTTCGTCGACGAGGATATGAAGATTTTTTTGAGCATTCACTCTCTGTTCCATAGGTTCTTGTTCAGCCATTATTGAATCGTCAGAGAGCTTCAAAGGATCTTTGAAACCTTTCAGTTTTCCTAAATGAATGGCAGTTTGTAATGCGTTTAACCCATTGTTTTGCAAAGCAGTTGTTTGATAAACAGAAGCACTGTTCTCATTCCTGTTTGATTCAAAAGAAGTTGAAACTTTTGATGTTGGTGTAGAAGAAATTTCCTGATCCAATTCTATACTTCTCAGTTTATCAATAACATTTTCCATGAAAGTTGAACCTGCATTCTCGTTTATTGATTGGCTCTGCTCAGATTTCAAACTTCCAAGATCAGTGGTGCTGTCGTTTCTTGATAAAACATTTGAAGATGAAATACTTGTGACACATTTCGTTTCGTAGAACTCTTTCTTTCTATTGACCTGTTGAGGTGAATACAATGAAATATACAGATTTGGCGATGGTGAGGAGATTGGTGTAGAGTCCAATCTTAAACTTTCCTCTTCGGTATTATTCAAGCCCAATAAGTCATTTATCTTGTGGTTGAGTGTGTAGAGAGCAGCTACTCTTGTAGACTTGTTTGTCTGGAGAATTTGCGTTATAGATCTTGCATCACATTGTTCAAGTATCTCTAGCTGGAGCTCATTCGGTAACTGTTGAAACGCAAACATAGTTTTGACGAAAGGATAAAGTTGATAAGGAATAACGGTACTGTTACTTGAAATCTAGTGAGTAGAGACAAGAAAAGTATAGTAACGATTTAGATGAAATACAAGTTGTGGTGTTGTGGATAGTGGAAAGGTTTTATTTGATTTTAGCATGATTCCATTTCGCACAGAAAAAGAAATTCCCGAAATAATAATGGACTCATCTCGGAGAAAATTGGAGCATTTTCTGAGGAGGGGCTTGCCCTCCGTCTCGGAACTTATATACAAATATGAAGGTATCTATACTTATTTATTGGAATACAAAAGTAGTTTGAACCTGATTTTTCCTTACAGTACTAAATCGATGTTTCCGCAGGTGAGTTAGATGATTTTTTTTGTCATTGGTCTCTTCAAAAGATTGAGAAGAGTCCAAATTGTGGTGTCCCACAATCACCACGCGACTCAAAGGAAATTTGACCCGGCGGCTCAGAGAAATGATTCACTTCGGAAAAGAGTCGATTTTCTACGAGCCCTCACTCCGATCTACGGATTTCTCCATTCTCGATAAGTAGAGATTCTATATGGATTTTATCGGTTATTCAAAATATATTTTACAGTTTTTGAAGAAAGAACTCACAAGTTTATGTATACTACTTAGACTCTTGAATTATGTATTTCCTCCTATTGGAGTCGTTACCCTGTATCACCTCCATATTGAAGACACATCTGACTACCCACGACCATTCCACTATTCGGTACTTTGAACCGTTTACCGTTTTCTTGAAAGAGTTTATTAGTTTCTTATCCTCTGGTGAACAAACCAAGTAATAAGTATCGCTGTTCTTTGGTTCTTCTATGTTCAACTTGTCCCTTCCGTTTACTTTATTGATATCTACTACGCTACATGATGCGCATCCAAATGCCCGAAGAATGCCTGCTATTACTTCCGGTGTACCTGTAATTTCCGATGAGATATTAAAATCTATGCCTTGGAATAGTTCACCTTTCTTCAATTGTGATTGACTTATCAAATTCAAGATATTCACCTTACCCAAATCCGGATTCAAAAACAAATCCATGATTTTTTTGTTCTCTTTTTTAAAATCAAGGGTATTAAAAATAGCATATCTTTTTAAGTCTGGCTTATAGTTATTGAATTCTTGAACTTTATTGTGATAAGAATCCATTGTACCTAATACATCCGAGATGAACAAAGGAGAGAGTATATATTCCAGCCCCATACTTAATGATTTCAAGAACTTTTCGGTTCTTAGAATCCCTGGAGCTATGACACAATTCATTTCTGGGATAGGCTGTTCAACAATCTTGATTCCCAATTTATTCAGCGTTCTTAAATCACTTTTGGCAATATCAGAATCATAACCTGTTATGACGGCAATGATATTGTAAGGTTTTCCGTTGTTAGGTTTGGCATCCACAACTGGCATGGAATTTACTGGAGTTGAATTCTGTGAACTTCTGTCTGTCTTTTGTCTTTTGGTGGGGGAAGATGAAAGTGTGTGGGTGCCTGAGGTTCCTTTGTTTTCTCCTTGAACTTCCTCATCTTGTGGTGAACTACTTGCATCTCCTTCTGCACCCTTGGCCAGCACGTTAGATTTTTTATCGTCGAATATATTCTCTTTATTCTCAACTACTTGTTCTTCATCCTCTGTTTGACTATTAGTGTTCCAAGTTTGTGTTAATTGCGTGGGTTGTGATTGTGCTGACCTGATATCAGATATCATAGAAGCATTAAGTCTAATCTTTCCTAAAAGATTCGATTGATTATCGTCAAATGCTGTATATTTATCCGACATTTCATCCTGTTTTGTCCAATAGGAAAAAGACTCTTCAAGCCATGAATGGTTGACAACTTTAAAGTTCCACTTTTCTTTGGCTGAAACTTTCCTTCCTATAAGATGCGGTGTGATCAGATGGGTATTAGAAGGTCCCAATGACTTTGTAAATTTGGCTCCTAAGAGTAGGATAAGTTTCTCTATGTAATATCTGGACTCGCCACTGTAGTTAGTAAGAGAAATGATACATTTTTCCATTTGAGCTAATGGAGACTTTGGATAAGGGAAATGTAATATTGATCTAGAAAAAGGATCAAACCATTCTCTGTTGTGTATAACTGCTAATAACCACCCTAAATTACCTAAAAAGGCTGTCTCTTGCTTAAGTTCTGCTAGTGCCTGACTATATTCACTTCCAGAGCGATATTGGCAAAGATAACATTTTTTGAATGGCAAGGCAACCTTTGAAAATGATGAGATTTCACGAGAAACCTCACCTCCATGTTGTTCAATAATATCGGCAAGAAAATTCTGGCTTGAATGGCTCAATCCATTATATGTCTCAGTGACATAAAATACTTTGCCTTTCAGAAGATTTTGATCTCTGCTTACGGAAGCATAAGACATCTGCAAATCACTTCCAATGACAAATTTATCCTCTTCTTGTTTTGCAAATTCTATGAAAGTTGAGAACAGCCATTCGGGACAAACGGTAGCAATTGATTGCTCTTGAGAGGCGATAACTTCGTTGTACCTCTTGATCAACTGCAGCTGCTCGTCGTCTGCTTTCAGGCCTATAAAATGAGTTGTTGAAGGTGATAAATGATTCAATGTAATGGCACCAAGGAGTCTACAAATATCGAATATTAACTCTCTATCATCTGACTTTATACTCTGAGAACAGCTTATCACGAAATTTTTCAGTATATGACCTGGATCTATGGAGTATTGGTTGATAACTTGCGTTTTTTCCTTTGCAATAGAATCGAAAACCCACTGAGAAGTCACCACAGGTTTCAAAAGTTCCTTGCATACTTTGAATGTAGTGAAATCTGCAGTATTGGAAATTATATGTGAATACCTTGAAATCTCGTGGTCTGGAATTTTTTCTGTGAAGTCAAGTCCCTGGATATTTGAAGCTTCTAGCCCATTTGATTTTAGCTCATTATTGATATTTTGAAACTCCTCAACGCCCAAATAGTCAGATTTGATGATCAAAAGTTTGTACGTGCTGAAAAGAGGGTTACTTGGCATTCCGGATATTTTCGTTGTCTTCAATTCAAATATACACTATTCATGTGTGTGTTTTGATCCACTTTATAGAGGAACTTGAAAAGCACCTCACCAAGATGTTTACTATGTGTAATTCTCTTGATTTTCAGACGCGTAAACTCGATTTACGTCGCCGTGAAATTTGTGCGGCTCAATAAATAAGATAAAGCTGAGATAAAGCTCGTTCACCTAACTGACTCTTACAATGTATATATATTATTGTGAATGGAGATGTATACACATGTATCTGTTTACCCAACCTACTCTGATGAAAGCTTTATATTGAATGTCCCGTTTCTATATGCTCTAACAAATAACAAGATTCTCCATGGGTTGGTTTAGTGAAAGGATTCTCATTGCTTTGTCATGAAGTAGGATGTGGTAGAGATGAAAGAAATGCTGATGTCATGATAAATACCCATAAATTCAACTAGGGAGATGGTGAATGTACAACAAGAATTTTTTATAGATAGAATTCAATGAAGCTTCCAGTATAAAGTGGCAGAGTGAGCTGCTCATTTTGAAAGGTCAATGGAAAGAGTCAAAAGTCAACTTCGAGTTGGTCGAAAAGTTTCTAGTGAATTCTATATTACAACATATGTTTGATTCTACTGCATGAAGTGCTCAAGGAAATCTCCGATCGGTTTTCTTTGGATTATCCAAAAAGAACCTTCGTGAAGGATTTTATTATCATATGTTCAATTTGAGTTAACATATATTTCTCTGTGAAATTGAAAGGTATATTCTTTCTTTCGCTTTATGGGGTTTCGGTTTTCATCAAAGAGATACTTCAAGTCTTTGTATCCTGATGATTCTTCCATTTGTCTCGCAAGATTTACATGTTGTTTCCTTCAACTTTTTTGAATTTTCTGCATATAGTTTCTTCTATGAACTACTCTCTAGTGATCTATTCAAAGCTAAACCCGATTACAATGCTTGGTACTATCAATGATATGAAGCAGGGTTAATTCTGTAGTTGATTTCTTGGACAAAGCCTCTTCTGTCAACTTTTTGATTATATGAAATGGAGTCGAATAGTCTTTCATTCTAGACTATGAACTAGATACTGATGAAAATGGTATATCAAACAGAGATGATGAGTCAAAACTCTATAAAAGATCCGTATTTTGCTTATTACACATACTTTTGTCAGAGTAATATTTTTTCATTGGCTATTTACTTGTATCAAATAAAGCAGCTTACGGTGAACTCCCCTTTACATATATTATAAACAATGAAGTAGTTATAAGAGAAGAATTCTGCCTGAAGAGAGTAAAGAAATATCAATTTCAGAGAGAAACTCATTCGTAAGAAGAAAATAAGGCACCAAGCTCCAGTGGAGTTGAGTGAAAATCATATTTTCTTTCTTCTTATATAGAACTACATACGTTTGTTTGTATTTGAGGATTACTGTTTAAATTCATCTGTTTCAAATATCCATTTGCGGTTACTAATAAAGTAAGATTGTATTTAGGTTATTGTTGTAGTGAATTCTTCTTTATTTTTTGAGGTAATTCATTGATTTATTCATTAGATTCTTTTATAGCTTTATTTTCTAGTAAACTCCATTAAAGTTGATCTGCGAAAGGATTCCCCCGATTTTTTGCATATTTTGTATCATCTGTTCTATATCGCGAAAAGTTAAACAAGCAACAAGCACCTATGGCCAAGTTGGTAAGGCGCCACACTAGTAATGTGGCGATCCTCAGTTCGACTCTGAGTGGGTGCAGTTGTATTATTTTTTTTTTATTTTATGGTAATCACCAGAATGATATAGGTATAGTATTGTTACTATTTTTTTGCACAGTAATTAGGAAAACTCCTAGAAGGGCCTGAAAGTTGAAAGTCCACTTCAGTTCAGTTCTTGAAAAAGAATTTTTTATCTTCTTATGAATTATTTAGTCATGTATATACATATATATCTGGTTTCTGAATGCAGGATTCACATGGCCGGGATAGTGTAGACATTCTAAATTATGTTATGTTTGATTCAAGTCGTTAATTTAATTGACTGCCTATTTTTCCAAGTATATTGTCGAGAAAGATTTTTGGAATAGTATATTAATTCGATTTCAGTTTTGAACTGATGATTATATCAAATATGCAGTCTACCTTTCTTTAGTTCGTTAGTCCCTCATTTTATGATCAGTTTGGATTCAGATCTCTAACCGTGTTCAATAGAGATTTCAACAATATAAACGAAACAGGGGATTTCCAACCATGTCATGTCTAATACAAGTCAACTATATCAATTACCAAATTTTTCCAGGCATAAAATCTCCATTCAAAGCTCAATAGTGAATCATATAAGAAATACGATGAGTGTCTTCAAATATTATCGTCCATATTTTTTTTTTTTTTTTCATTCAATCCTTTCTGTTGAAGCTCAGCCCTTAAGCTGGCATAATTAGTACTAGCACTCAAATCGTTTGACATAATAATTGTTTAAGACTTTGTTATAATAGATATAAAATTGATTGTTTTTTCAAACTAAACTACATAGACTACATAAACGATATTTAATATATCGGGGAAATTACCCAGATATTTATATTGTTGTTGATTTAAATTACAATTAGAAGATTAGGAAATCACATGCTTCAGTAGAATCCAATAGGCCTAATAGAACATCTTTAATCAAAGTATTCTCAAATGTCTATTTTCTGTTTATTTCTCATTTTGTCACTTGCCACATGTCACCCCACATGTCATGCCACATGTCAAGCCACAAAATGCACTGCCTGTAATTTCCATCTTCAACACTTTCCTTTAATCTATTTACTTCATCTTCACGTAACCTAATAACTTTCTGACTCTGCTGAAGTGATTCTGGTTGAATTTCCCCAGGCACAGTTGAAGGACCATACTCATTCTGAATTAATTCCAAAACCATCCAATTTCCAAGCAATCTAGTTCACTCTTCAATTATATAGTACTAAGTTATTTGAACAATGTAAGCTATGTAAGTTGCACCATGTAGAACAAGGGAATAGCACACATATTTATATGGATGCTTGGATCGTCATGACTTCGGTGGCAAGCAACTCGAGTGGCAACTCTCAGTAGAGCCAATATGTTCTAGAACCTTTTACTATGATTTGCATGCCCCCTTGTCATTATTTACATACCCCAATCTTGCCAGTGACATCAGCCTTTGAAACGAACAAATTCCAATAGATTCCAATATCTTCATAGCTCTTGGACTGATTGTCTCTCCGGTTGAAAGATCCATTCTTATATGACTATAATATTGATAATTTTTGTGGTGGCCAAAGTATATAACTTATGAAAATACAATGGGGAAAGCAAAGCCTACTTGTACTTCTGTTACTGATGCTGAACTAAATGATAACAAATTAAGTTGTCCACTGGCATAACTTAACATCAAATCGGACTGAATGGCCCATCGGATGGATATTTTGGAAAACTACTCCCAGAATTAACGAACGATATTCTAAAGTTGAATATTTAATTTTGAAAAGAATGTTGAATATATAATTTTGAAAAAAAAATTTTGAAAAGTGGATCGAAGATACACTTTGACCCTTGCTTCACCCATAATTCTTAGGTGTACGTGTAGATCTAAATAGAGAGAATAGTGTTGAGAATGGATAACTAATGGCTATTCTATCTAATCGATTTTAACGGCTATCTCATTCACTCAGATGTAACGGCTATCTTATCCATTCGGAATCATTAGTTATTTATAAGTTCGGGAGAACTGCATACTATCTTCCAATTAATTCAAACAGTTCAACAGTATAATTTCCGCTGATATTCATTTCATAGTTATTTAGATTTATATAAGAAGAGGTAAGTTTTTCAGTCTTATTAATATCTAGCTTGTTTTTCATTAAAGTGAAACAATATGTCCTCTATTACCGACATCGTGATTAAACTTGAACAAATAGAATCCTGGAAAATAGGTGAATAGCAAGAAAGGAAGTTCCCTTCAAGTTGAAATTCTAACCTAACGTAGTTGAAGCTTTGGTTAATAATGATAGTAAACCAAAGAAACTAACGAATCAATCAACCGCATCCTTAATATAATTGTTAACTTAAAATATATTTGAAAGATAAGAATAAATAGTATACTGTTCCGAAACTCTGAACAACATACCTGGAAAATAATCAGCTACTTATATTGTTGACTTGAATTAAACGATAGCCTGGTGAAATATTACCAGGCGCACGTGAAGGTCGGTGATCATTTTGAACTATCCTCAAAAATATCTAACCGAATAGCAAGATTATGTATAGACCAGCAGCTATTATTTGCCGAAGAATATTGATTCAGCGATTAGGTTTTTACCTATGATAATAATATTCTCTGTTGTGATTCCACTATCTCTATAGCTCTTGAATTAGTCAATTTCAACATCCGAACATTAGAAGACTAATGGTGTACTGGTGTTAATCAATTATAAGTCAAGAATAATTAGTATTTGAAATCTCAATATTTTATGAAAAACATAGGAAAATAGTGTAAAACCCAAGAAACAAAAAATATGAACTTACTAAGAAAAAATAAAAAAAGTCGGTAAAATATGGTAAATTATACTAATGATCATTTTTGCAAGTTAGAGAGAAATCAACCAAAGGCAAGGCGGATAGGTACCGCTGATATATATAAGTGTTGAAGATGATTAATGACGTGTTATATAAACATAATTATTATGTCATCATTTAATTCAACATTAACAATATAAATACAAAGAATATTTTCTTTTGTATATATTTTATATTTACATAGTTATTTAACTTTAGATATCAACAAAGATTATTATTATTATATTAAATTAATAATGCAGTGTCCACACATTGAATTAACTAATCCAAGAGCTATTAAGTTAGTGGATTCGTTTCAACACTATTTATCTAAAATAGAATGTTCTGTACTCCATATTAACTATTGAATTCTGTTATACATAACTTAGAATAACTATCTATCGTCAACATAGTTGAAGGCCGGTACCCAACTAATTCAAGATATTTGATGTGCGGATCACCTGATTAACTATTCAGTAGTGGAAAGCTGGTCTGGTAAATTTTTGATTGAACATAGTTTACTAATTTAAATCATAATTAATTAATATCAATGAAAGCATTCAATCCACAATAAACGAAGTTATTTCTATTATCATTGATAGTATGAGAACTTAAGAATATGAGTAACATATTGTTCCAAAAACCTTGAACAGCATGCATGGGAAGTACCTAGCTATTTATATTGTCTACATGAATAGAAATATATGATAGAATTCTCTGTTCTGTCTAACCAAAGTTTCTTCCTCTGTTTACCTAATCTTATTTTGTTTCACGTACAAACATCAGGGCATTAAAGACAGACATAGACCTCTGATTATCTTCACGGCTGCCAAACGGACAAGAGAATAGATAATATCTCATTAATTTATGGAGTTTTTTCATTAAAAATCAGAATGTGCTTAAATTTGGTGTTTTTAGGTTTCACACATCGACTTCGCGAAAATTTGTCTTTTCAACGATTTTTGTAATATTGTCAATTTAGCGATTTTTTGCTGTATTTTGCAAATATAGCGAAATTTCCATATTGTCTTAATTTCCACTATTTTTTATTTTTTTCATAGTTTTTGAATTTTGTTTTACTGATTTGCGACCGCCCCGAGATTATTATTAGTGCGTGTGTGGGTTGTTCGCGAGCATATTACAAAAGGTCGTAGGGCTCACTTTTTTTGAGAAAGTATAAATAATAATTGCAGAACATAGAATTGTGGGTTATTGATTATGTTGTTTTTGAAAGAAAGATGCGAAGGTAGAATCAATCTGTTCTATTAAAGATCCTGTTGCCATCTTGAAAGTTGAATTGGTGTACCGTATTTGTTAGCATTTCAACAGTTTAGAACTAGAATAACTAGCTAGTCCAAGAACTAGCTGTAGAGAGCTGGAAATTACCTGAATAATAAATAACTAATTATTTACTATTTAATTCTAGAATATCAAGTAAATCAAAATATGGTTGAAGTTAGTTCACAATATCTGAAATGTTGAAGATATACAACTAATGAATGGTATTTGTTGAAGCTCAGCCCTTAAGCTGGCATAATTAGTACTAGCATTCAAATCGTTTGACATAATAATTGTCTAAGACTTTGATATAATAAATATAAAATTGATTGTTAGTTTAAACTTAACTACATAGACTACATAAACGTTATTCAATATATCGGGGAAATTACCCAGATATTTGTTGAAATGAATCCACTAACTTGATAGCTCTTGGATTAGTTAATTCAGTGTGTGGATACTCCATTATTAATTTAATATAATAATAATAATCTTTGTTGATAACTAAAGTAAATAACTATGTAAATATAAAATATATACAAAAGAAAAATTTTCTTTGTATTTATATTGTTAATGTTGAATTAAATGATGACGTAATCATTATGTTTATACAACGTTATTAGTCATCTTCAACAATATTTATATTGTTGTTGATTTGAATTACAATTAGAAGATTAGGAAATCACATGCTTCAATAGAATCCAATAGGTCCTAATAGAACATCTTTAATCAAAGTGTTCTCAAATGTTCTTTCTATTTTCTGTTTATTTCTCATTTTGTCACTTGCCACATGTCACCCCACATGTCATGCCACGTGTCAAGCCACAAAATGCACTGCCTGTAATTTCCATCTTCAACAATATTAAGGTTACGATAAGAAACCCATAATTGTTTTGAGATTCAAACAGTTCAGAATATAAGTATCAGTGTAATTTCTCACTGATATCCATTTTATAATCATTTAGTATTTTCTAAGTGAGTTCTGTTTTGAGTTTTATTATTATTTAAGTTTTTCTCCACTGAAGTGAAACAATATGTCCTCTATTGACAATATTGTAACTCGACTTCAACAAATTCCATTGATATTCATATTGCTGAAATGTTTGAATTAATTATGAGATATCATTCTGTTTTGTAAAACTTAGAGCAACTCTTAATTAAGTCTGACTGGATAAAATATATCCACCTCAGGTTTCCTATCGTAACCTTATTTAAAATTGCTATTGTTTCTTATTCTGTCTGTACATACTATACTATTCGGTGAACATCAATAGTACTATGGATAATAAGAATCGATGCCACTTTCAACAGACTCCAACACATGCTCTGAAATAACCGAAATCCTACATTCATGGTTGAAATCATGTAACTTAAATAGTTTGACTCACTTAAAATTTTACATGTGATCAGGGTAGTTAGCACGTTGGATTGCCTTGGAAATATTTTATAATGAGTACCAACCTTCAACTACATCTCCTAAGATTTCAACGGTGAGCAGTCAGGGAAATATATCATTGTTTTTGAATCATGTTTGCAGGTTTCGAACCTGGAATAGATTTGATTTGAAGGTAGTTAGCTCAAATTGAATGCTTTGGGAACTTCTACCCCAGAGTAAATTCATGCTTGTTTCACTTTGTATTGTTTCAAGCCTGAAGTTAACAATTTAGAAAGTTTTATTTGGTACCATAACTTCAACTGAGGTATTTCGTTTATATTTTCAAGGTAAAGGTGATTTTGAGAACCGTCAAGCTCATGAAGAAGGTTATGGACCATCCGCATTGGTAGCTGATGCAATGCAAATAAGGCATTTATTGTGGGCAAAAAGGAGACATGGATAAGAAATAAAAAGCTCCTGCCTCTGTGGTGGATGAAGAAGATGATAAGAATAACGAAGCAAATCTTAGAAGAAGAGCAGATAATTCTGTTGCTTTGCCAGCTACAATGATTTAATTACGTGTTTAATATGGTTGTTAACTTATGGCTAAAGAAAAGAGGAATATATTGTTCTAATATAACGTTTCAAGAACTTTGAACAACCTGAGAACTGCCCAGCTATTCATACTGTTGACTTGAATCCGACAGAATGTAATTTAAGATGATCTGTTCCGTATAACTTTTGTTACAATTCTGTTCAATTAAAACTTAATTTTGCTGAAATTCAAAACACGTCTCTACATCAGAAACACATCCGAACATTGTGAACTCTGTTGAAGATAGATTACTCTTGACATCTCTTATCTCTTGGCATTCTTAAAGATAAGGAATGATATTCCCAAAGATAGGGAATGCCATTCTTAAAGAGAAGACAGGTCACTCTTATAGATATAGAACACGTAGTCATTTTAAGATCGACAGATCTGCAAACTATCTTCCAATTAATTCAAACAGTTCAACAATATATATATATCAGTGGAATTCCCCCCTGATATCCATTTTATAATTATTTAGTATTTTCTATAATATATTAAGTTTTGAGTCTTATTATTATTTAAGTTATTATTTGAATAAGTGAAACAATATGTCCTCTATAGTGGATATTGTGACTAAACTTCAACAAACTCATTGGAATATCAACCTGATTATATATATCACCACATGCGAGTGATTCAGTAGCCATATTTCTGTTTCCCATAGATAAAATATCAACGTATAGCCGTTTCTCTGCACAACAGACCTTTGAAAAAAAAGATTGGTTGTATGATAGTGTTTTTCTTTTTTTTTTTTCATTTATTTCGTTTCTTTTTGGTTGAAATTGCTCTTTCTTTTGATCAACTGATATCAAAGTCATTGAAATTGAATAAATAGAAGAAAATATGGTTCTGAGTAGAATATGTCACCTAAACTTCGGGATACACTCTCAATGTTCCCAGCTGTTTTTTTATTATTTTCAGTTCTAGAAGATCAACAGTGATAATTGATCTTTTATATATAAGTAATATCTGTTTTATTGGTCCTTCCTGCTGTGACTTTCTTTGAAAGTCAGCAAAAATATTATATCTTGAACTTGGCGGACAAGATTTTTCTTGTGTTGCCGCCGCCGCCGCCACATAACCTGAACAAAAACATCAAACATCATAGTTTTTCAACTCATCATTTGCTTATTTTGCTTCATACATACATAAGAAGTATGATAGTGAAGTATTTGGTAGATTGGAAATACAAATATCTCTCCAAATGATCCAAATTGTGTCTTCATGGCTCTTGAAATATTATTATAATTTCAAAATCGAGCCCAAAATCTTTCAAAACCTTCTTATTACTGAATAATACACATGTATGAATATTAACCAAAGCTATTCGATATTGTAGCTGATATCAATCGATAGTGATTTCAAGAAATAATAACGGACTTGGAGTATAGAATGAAATGTGGAAGCAACATTTTGGGATTAAAGGAGTTTTTTTTTGAGAATTGTTTTTCTTCATACCATGTTTAACTACTAAAAAAACACCATTGATACAAATATTATCAATAAAATGAGGAAGGTTTATAATGATATCGACTTTCAGGTTACTAAAGAGCATATTTGTATTGTTCAACTACGAAATTATACCATCATTCCATTGGTTACCAGTAACATAATACAGGAATAAATCTCTCCAATTTTTTTTTTTTTTTTTTTTTTTCGATTCTTCTTATAACATCCAACGAGTGATGAAAGATTATCTAAGATTTTTCTGTTAACTGAGTATCGTATGTCGAAGGTGAGTGAAAATGTCTCTAACAGATGACATATTGTTTCACTAAAAAATAAGTTAGATAATAATAGTATGACTCAAAACTAAATTTAATTAGAAGATACTAAATTATTATAAGATGAATATCAGTGGGAAATTCCACTGCTATTTATATTGTTGAAAATGTTTGAATTAATTGGAAGATATTATTCTTTTCTGTAAAACAGAACATTCGGTACAACACAGAATTAATATTGATGCAGATATTATTCTTATCAGTAGAACATAGTATTCTGTACAACATAGACCATGGAGTAACTATTGAATCATATATTATTTTGTTCTGGAGAACTTGATAACTTTTCTGTAACGATATTATTCTATTCTGCAAAACTTGAATAACTATCTATCTTTAACAAACGAAAGCTGAATACAACTTTCAATTCTTCTTCTACAGTAACTTCCATTAGACTCTATGATGTCTTGGATAATGAGCAAAATGATTTGTAACTCGAATTTTTGATCAGCAGCATCATAAGCACAAATGTGAGTAGCCAGACATTTTTGCCCTAGGTTTCTAGAATTTATAGCTGATAGTGAATACTGACTTTCAGCAATAGGTGTGATCGTTTGTGTTGAAGTTAGGTCACAATATATGTGACGAATGACATATTGTTTTACATCAGATAATAATATGGCTCAAAACTTAGTTAAATTAGAGAATACTTGAAATTATAAAATGAAAATCAATCGGAAACTCTACTGATATGTATATTGTTGAAATGTTCGAATTCATTATAAGATGGTATTCTCTTTCCTAAAACTTAGAATACTTATCTTCAACAGAATTTAGCTGTATCTTTATTTAAAATTGCAATCATTCTTAAATATATATGAAACAATAGTTGCCACTTTTAACATATATAAACAGTATGTATCCTCAACAACGAGTCATAAAATATCAATGTATTATATCTCGACTACATAATTAGAGTAAATAAAATAAAAGAAATAAATAAAATAAATAAAATGAAAAACCTAAGAAATCCTCAACCTTCATATCACTCTTTGTAAGACGAGAAGAACGAAAAAAAAGAAAGAGATCCCTTGGTGAAATTGCCTTCAGGAGATTTGACTCTGATGGATATAGAAGCGAATAGAGAAGAATAGCCAGTATGATGATAATTCCCTAGGAAATATGTTCAATTGATTCGTTGATCATTCTTTCTGTTTGGGAAAAATCGAAAAACACAAAAAGAAAACAATGAAAACGATTGCGATAGCGAGATGAGCGTTGATACTATCTAATGGCGTCCTTAACAGACCTAATAGTTATAGGTTTCTCACTTAAGAGAACGTGACACTTTGTCATGTAATTTCCGCACCTGTGTAAGAGGATAAAAGCTAGAAACAACTCAAAGGTAAGCTGTGGGCCAATGTTACTGAAACGCAACTCTGCTTCTCTAAGGCCTTCGACTGTTGGTTTTATTCCATTGTCTAGCAGGTCTGCAACTACTTCATATAATTGATAATTGCTCATTTTTCCATAAATAGCTTTTATCTCTTTTAACCTAGCAGAAGGGTATTGTGTTTCGAGAGTATAGCGTAAATTATGATCGACTGTGCAATTTAACCCCATCATTAATACCAAGTCAAAATTGAACTTGAGTAACCACTCATCTCCAGGAGTCATGTTATCATAGGGAAGTTTTCCAGAATCAGAATACTCTATTAAGTCTTGGTCGTATAACATCATTGTTTCCCTGAACAGACGCTCCCAAGATTTGTAATTTCTGGCATCTTTCAAAATAGGGACATTTAATTCAAAATAGTTTATTCCACCGCCGAGTTGCTTGAGTCTCTCCACTCTATTCATAACAGAATTATGAATATCTTCAGGATCTGGTTTAATACTATCTGTTTTTGTATCATCAGCTTTAGTTCCAACAGTATTTATGATATCGGCATTTGAAATATCATTTGTGTTCTTATCTGTAGTAGCAATGTTGAATGAGCTGTTACCATTGCTCTATCTACTTGTGGTTGTGGTTTTGGCCATGATTGTAGCTGTGGCAATGAAAAGAACTTTGAAAACAGTTACTATATGGTAAACAAGAAAACGTTATCTATTTATGCACCCTGCTGCTTTATCCCTTTTCTAGCAGCGTGGCAATTAAATCAATACAGACAGCACCAGCCACATAAACAGCCAAGGTGGCGCAGCGAGATTTTCACAGTGTCTTTTTTTCGTTTTTTGCGACGCTTCAAATTTGTTGCCTTGTTCTTTGTGTCCTTTCCGGTGGTTCTTGTGTTCCATCAGATCATACAGCACATCACAACAGTAGAGACAAGTATGAGTTCCAACTATTCGAACAGGGGAGGCTCTGGTGGCGGTGGCTACCGCGGTGGCAGAGGCTACGACTCTTCTCAGTACTATTACTCTAGAGGAAGAGGTAGTTCAAGAGGATACTACAAAAACTACGGTCCTTATAGACGTGGAGGTAGTTTTGGCGGAGCAAGAAGAGGTGGATTCAACAGTGCAGGTGCTGGAGAGTATTACAATGGTGAAGAAGTGAATGATCAGTTCTATCCAACAGATGCTCCATACTACGATGGTCATGGACAAGATTTAGATAGAGGAGCCGTTGAATCTCAACAACAGCAAGTACCAGGAGAAGAAAATCAACATAGATCATCTATCGAAGAGCAATCGAACACTGTGGTCTCTCAGCAACAAGTGCAACCAGAAACACAAACACAAGCGACACCACAAGCACAAGCTGAAGCACAAGCCCACCCTCATTTCAAGGAAAGAGATGCATATAATTACAAAGGAGACTATGGTTATCATAGAGGTTCATATGGTGGTAGTGGTGGAAGAAGAGGTAATTACAGAGGTGGTTTCAGAGGCTCAAGTGGTGGTGCTGGAGGATATTACGATCAAGATTATTATTATTCACAACCAGGTTATGAAGGCAATAGATATCAAAGATATCCACAAGGTAGAGTTCCAAGTAATGGATTTTATCCTAAGGATAGATCTCCATATAGAGAAGAAACAATGAACCAAGAAGACGATAGAAATATTCAAAGAGAAGAAGGACATCAACAAACACAACAACAATATAACCATCCTCATTCTCATCAGAATAGTATTATTGAAGGTGAACAACAGGTGAGAAAGCACAACGATTCCGTTAGTAAAAGTGCCCCAGGTCCTACTATTGATGAGAATCATTGGGTGACAAGACTTACATTACCTTCTGATCTGAAAAATACCTTTCGAAAGATGTTCTCTGACTTAGAGAATCATAATGAAAATCTAATGAAATTATCTGAAAAGAGACTTGCAATTGAACTTGAGGTACAAAAATTCACAAGATTGAGTAAATCTGAAGAACTCAAATGTCAACTCACAGAAGAGAAAATTGAAGCTATCAATTTCATATAATTTTTAGTACCTAACCCCACATATCCCGCTGTATATTACCTGTGTATATATCCATAGCCCCTGTATACTTTACTACTTTACTAGCTTATCAATAAAATAAGACTATGAAACTAAACGCACAGTATAAAATTCTCCCCCCCCCCCCCCACGCGAAATTTTCAATTTTCCATCACTCGGCCAATCGGTCAAGTTAATCTAACAAGATATTCTCTCCCTTTTGGTTCTTGTCCTTCTTCTTTCTAAATAGGCTCAATTGATCAATCTATCAATCGTTCGTATTAGTGTATTGACTACCAATTGTTTGCAGATCGACTGTTTATAGTACAAACCAAAATCAAACTCACAATGTCTGATATTGTCTCTTCAATTACAAAGGGATTTTTATTCCTTTCTCTTTTTGTCGGTGTAGTTAAACTTACCACTTTAACATTAAGTTATGCATCTCTTTTACTCTCTGCATTTGTTTTACCAGCTGTCAACGTATGTTTTACTTTATACTTTTTTATCTCTCTCTATTCTTTGTTTCTTCTTTTACTAACTAACTCATTTAATCAGTTTAAAAAATACGGAGCTAAGAAAGGCTGTTGGGCTCTTATCACAGGTGCTTCTGATGGTATCGGTAAAGAATACGCAGTACAATTAGCTAAAAAGGGTTTGAACGTTGTATTAGTATCTCGTACGCAATCCAAATTAGATGATTTAGCACAAGAAATTGAAACCAAGTACAAAGTTCAAACAAAGACCGTTGCATTTGATGCTTCTACTGATTCTTCAGAAAATTATGAATTATTATTAACTTCAGTTAGCCAATTACCTATTAGTGTCTTGGTTAATAACGTTGGCCAATCGCATTCTATCCCTGTTCCATTCTTAGAAACCGAAGATAAAGAAATCAAAGATATTATGACTATTAACAATACGGTTACTCTTAAAATCACTAAATTAATTGCTCCAATATTAATTGAAACAGCTAAATCTCAAAAATGTAGAGGTTTAGTCCTAACTATGGGATCTTTCTCTGGTCTTTTCCCAACTCCATTATTAGCCACTTATTCAGGTTCTAAATTCTTTTTACAAGGTTGGTCTGCTGCTTTAGCAGGTGAATTAAAATCATCAAATGTCGATGTCGAATTAGTCGTTTCTTATTTAGTTACATCTGCAATGTCTAAGATTAGAAGACCTTCTTCAATGATCCCAACTCCAAAGAGTTTTGTTAGTGCAACTTTGAAAAATGTTGGTCGTAGAGTAGGTGCTCAAGAACGTTTTGCTACAATTACACCTTATCCAACTCATGCTCTAATGCATTGGTGGGTTGAAAACACTGTTGGTGTCTTTTCCAAAGTTGCCAACACTTTGAACTTCAACATGCACGTTGATATCAGAAAGAGAGCTTTGAAGAAAGCTGCTAGAAAAGCTGCCGCTGAAAAGGCCAACTAGTTATAGTATATAAGTATATAAATTAGTTAAGGTAAAAACCCAAAACCCGTGCACTATCTGAAAAATAATCAAATCGACGCAATTAAAAATTAAGCGACGCGACGGCAATCTGCGAACATGCCCGATTCGAAAATGTAAACAAAATCAACACCAACACCAACACCAACACCAAAAGATCCTCTCCTGTCATCTATTTATTTACTTATTGTGTGAATACTTCCTTTCGTGATTTATACCCCATTCTTTCGTTGTTGTTTATAACTAGTTACAAAGACTAACTCGCCGCGGGCTTCATTCATTGATCAGCTCTAATTATATTACCAAACCCCTTTCATTTGAAAATAAAGAAAACACGCATTTGAATTCATTCTCATAAATATATATATATCAATCACTATGTCCGAACTTGAAGGCTACACAGAATTCCAGAAAATTGGTGAAGGTACATACGGTGTGGTTTACAGAGCTAAAGATACCAGACACAATAATCGTATTGTTGCTTTGAAGAAAATCAGATTAGAATCTGAAGATGAAGGAGTTCCATCAACAACTATAAGAGAAATATCATTATTGAAAGAATTACGAGACGATAACATTGTTGCCTTGTTTGATATTGTTCATTCAAATAGTAATAAGATTTATCTTGTATTTGAACATCTTGATATGGATTTGAAAAAATATATGGAATCAATTCCAGCAGGTGAAGGTTTAGGTCAAGATATGGTTAAAAAATTCATGTTACAATTAGTCAAAGGTATATTCCATTGTCATGCTCATCGTGTATTACATCGTGATCTTAAACCTCAAAATCTATTGATTGATAAAGAAGGTAATTTAAAAGTTGCAGATTTTGGATTAGCTAGAGCTTTTGGTGTTCCATTACGTGCTTATACTCATGAAGTCGTTACTTTATGGTATAGATCCCCTGAAATCCTTTTAGGTGGTAAACAATACTCTACAGGTGTTGATATGTGGTCAATTGGATGTATCTTTGCAGAAATGTCTAATAGAAAGCCATTATTTGCAGGTGATTCTGAAATTGATCAAATTTTTAAAATTTTCAAAATATTGGGTACTCCAAATGAAACTAATTGGCCAGAAGTTAGATATTTAAGTGATTTTAAACCAAGTTTCCCTAAATGGGCAAAACAAAATTTAGCAGATCATGTTCCATTGTTAGATAGTGATGGTGTTGATTTATTAGGAAGATTATTGGTTTATGATCCAGCAGGTAGAATTTCTGCAAAGAGAGCTTTAACTCATCCATATTTCCAAGAAGATTTTAGCCAGACTGCTGAATATCCACAACAATCAACTATGCAAGTGGATTCATCTGCTATCTATTCTTAAGCTACTTTCAAATCCTCACTAGTTTTTTTAATCCATTTATTTATCTATTAATTTATTAAGTAATGAATCGATTTATCTATCAACCTTTTTATTTTTCATCCATCTTTATACCCCTTTCATTCTCTTTGGTATGGTTTTGTTACCCCTTATATAGTTTATTATCATTATTGAAAAGTCAATATTATACAACCTTTTGATGTAAATTCTTAATATTATTACTATTATTATTATTATTATTATTATTATTATTATTATTATTATACAGTAGATGAACTAAATATACAGTAACCAAAACTAATGATGTAATCTATAACCAGGAACCAAAGCGAATACAACAGTTAAACAAGCAGCAACTAAACATATCAGAAGGAATGCAAAAAAGGCTTTTTTACGAAGCAAGCTCTTAACAAACTTTTCTTCTATCTTAATCAATCCACCATATGATGCATTTGATTCTCCATATCCAAATAATATCAAAATTGGATCTATTCTATAATAACTTGTCCAAAATCCATAGGAAGCAATGAAAAAAGGAGCTAAAACAACTGCTCTAGTTGGTTTAGGACTATAATCTAAAAAGATTAAGGTATAAGCGACCCAAAAACCAATAAAAGCTGCGAGAAATGAAATGAATAGTCTAACAATTGAAGAAAAAGATGTGACATTTGACATTGCATTATATCTAAGGAAATTTGGGTAAGCTTCATGTTCCATTGCTTTGAAAACGTATTCTCTAGTTTCATCGAATACTTCTGGATCATCTCTACCTTCTTCTTCTAATGAAAATAAAACTCTTTGAATCATATCCTTTGGTACAATAATTCTCTTTTCTGCATTATCCATGAAATATGTTCTTAAGATATGTTGAGATGATTTTCGAAGCATGATTCTAGTAACAAAATGATTTTGATCAAAATCTTTACCTTGATTCAATTCATTTTCAATCAATACTTCAACCATCTCTGGTCTGATTGTTGATAATCTTTTAGATTCATCATTTTCCTTTTGACTTCCAAATGATTGTAGATTGAATTCCCTTAAATAAGATGAATCATCTTCATCAGCACTAGAACGGTTTGCCGAAAGTCTATATAACTGATCCAATTTAGCTTTCACTTCAGGATCATCGGGATCAATCTCTGTTTCACCTCTCAAAAATTCACTCAATCTATGAGGATTGTTTTCTGTTAATAAATTATTTGTAGAAAGTAAATTCAACAATAAAGAAGAAGTGACAGATCTAACTTTAGAATCTCTACTATTGTTCGAGTCTGTGTTATTATATCTGTTATCTGGAACCGGGGGTTTGGGAAAATCACTGACAAAAGATAGATTTTGATTTTTGTATTTATTTCCTGCAACTCTTGTAACACCTTCTGCATTCCTTATTCTTTCTTCATTAGTAAGAGACTGGCTCAAACCTTTGACATATGCTTTACAAAGATTCATATGTTGTACCGTATCTATCCAAAAATCAAGATAGTCAATTGACTTTTGAGTATCTCTCATATATATATAAAAAGACCACAGATCAACTGGAGGTTTAGTCTTTCTATTGAGGATCTCAAATAGAGTAGGCCATCTGTCTAATTCACCGTGTGAATCATCAGGTTCTTGGTCATGGTATTCATGTAATGCTTCATTCTGTCGCTGCACATGTTGTTGATTTATCGTGTTTTTATCATCATTGAAACCTTGTGCCTGAGATTGATTTTGACTTTGTGTGTACGATTTATTGACAGGAGATGGAGGCTGTAATTGAGTATCGAAATGATGTTCTAATTCCTGCTGATCAGCAAAATTTGACTTGATATAGCCATGGTCATCGTGTTGAAGAAACGTATCACTTTGACCAGCCACTCGATTATTTTCCAAGTCCGACATTATCTGAGAATTAGCGTGTATGTGTCAACAACCCTTTTAGAAGTGAAAATAAGTGGAATGTACTTATCAAAAAGTGAATAAATACAAGTAACCAAAGAGAAACTATACCAGAGAAGTTAAGTAAAGGAAAAGAAAGTTGACAAGTAGCTGAATAATTGGTGAACAATGAGATCAAACAAGTTGTGATCTGTAAATTTGGTTTGATTTTAATCTTCATCTTATTTTGGTGTCTTTTTCGGCTCTATGTGTTTTTTTTTTTAGCGTGGCGGGGGTCTGGCGATTGCCTCTTTGGGCCATTTTGGGTTTTGGTACACGTATCGCGTCGATCGGCTAATAGCTAGCCACATTTATTGTGATAACCGTCACTAGCCACTTATATTTCCCTTTTGGGTAATTGGCTATGGCTGGTGTTCTTATTTTGACTCTGTCTCGCGTTTATTTTCCCAGATTAGCAGGGAAAAATAAAAATAATTTATTAAATTAGAGGAACAGTGTATGAAGAAAAGAGAAGAAAGATAAAAGATTTCTTATCTCCTTTCTTATACTCATGGCCAATTATCTCTATTAAGTACTGATAACTAACTGAAAATGGATAGCAAAACTGTAGGTGTACTAGGTGGTGGCCAGTTAGGCCGTATGATTGTTGAAGCCGCTCATAGACTCAATATTAAGACTGTTATATTGGAACAAGGCGATCAATCTCCAGCTAAACAAATTAATGCTTTAGACAAACATATCGATGGTTCATTCAATGATCCCGAAAGTATTGCCAAATTGGCTGCCAAATGTGATGTCTTGACTGTAGAGATTGAACATGTTGATACAGATGCTTTGGAGAAAATTCAAGCTCAAACAGGTATTCCAGTCTATCCTTCTCCACAAACTTTAAAATTGATCAAAGATAAATATTTACAAAAAGAACATCTTATAAAACATGATATTGCTGTTGCTGAATCTTGTTCAGTAGGGAGTACTTCTGAGGCATTGAAAGAAGTTGGTGATAAATATGGTTATCCTTACATGTTGAAATCAAGAACAATGGCTTATGATGGTAGAGGTAATTTCGTTGTCAAGAGTGAATCAAATATCAATGAAGCCTTGGAAGTATTGAAAGACAGACCTCTTTACGCTGAAAAATGGGCCCCTTTCACAAAGGAATTGGCTGTCATGGTTGTTAGATCAATCGATGGTAACGTTTATTCATATCCAACCGTTGAAACTATACATGAAAATAACATTTGTCATATTGTTTATGCTCCAGCAAGAGTCAATGATACAATTCAGAAAAAAGCTCAAATATTGGCTGATAATGCAGTCAAGACTTTCCCAGGTGCTGGTATCTTTGGTGTAGAAATGTTCTTATTACCAAATGGAGAATTATTAATCAATGAAATCGCTCCAAGACCTCATAATTCAGGTCATTATACAATTGATGCATGTGTTACTTCTCAATTTGAAGCACATATTAGAGCCATTACAGGATTACCAATGCCAAAGAATTTCACTTGTTTATCAACAACTCAAACAAATGCTATTATGTTGAACGTTTTAGGTACAAAAGAACCAAATGGTGAATTGGAAACATGTCGTAGAGCTTTAGAAACTCCAAATACTTCTGTTTATTTATATGGAAAATCAACTAGACCTGCAAGAAAAATGGGTCATATTAATATCGTTTCATCTTCAATGGAGGATTGTGAACGTCGCTTACAATATATCTTGGGTAACTCATCATCTGTACCGCAATCATTAGAAGACAAAGAATCCGTTGTTCCAGGTACTTCTAGTAAACCATTAGTCGGAGTTATAATGGGTTCAGATTCAGATTTACCAGTTATGTCTCTTGGTTGTAATATCCTTAAACAATTTGGTGTTCCATTTGAAGTCACAATTGTCTCTGCTCATCGTACTCCTCATCGTATGGCTAAATATGCAGCTGATGCTCCAAAGAGAGGTTTGAAATGTATTATTGCAGGTGCTGGTGGTGCTGCTCATTTACCAGGTATGGTCGCTGCTATGACTCCTCTTCCAGTTATTGGTGTCCCAGTGAAAGGTTCTACTTTAGATGGTGTTGATTCTTTACACTCCATTGTTCAAATGCCAAGAGGTATCCCTGTCGCAACTGTTGCTATCAACAACGCTACAAATGCAGCATTGTTAGCTATCAGAATACTGGGTGCATTTGACACAAAATGGTTGAATGAAATGGAAACTTATATGAACAATATGGAAGATGAAGTCTTAGTCAAGGCTGAGAAACTTGAAAATAACGGTTATGAAGATTACCTTAGTACATATAAGAAATAATTAAGTAATATATATATATATATATAGGTAATTAGGGTACCCTGAAAAGTAATTAAATCACAAAGACAAAAAAATATTAAAAAAACAAAAAAAATCTGAGCCGCATTAATTAGCATGAAACAAAATTTCAAAGTTACACAAATACATTTATTATAAGAGAACAGGTGGATCTTTCCTAGCTTCTTGTGGGTGATAAAGTATCTGATCTGCATTGCGAAACAGTATGAACGTTAACACTAGGTTGAGACAGATATGTCTTATCTTGAATCAGAGCGGAGTGCGTAGGTTTTCAACTACAAGCTTCACCGCAAAGGCAAATCCATACTACAAAGAAAGACAGAAGCTGAAGAAGAAAGATCCAATAGACAGAGATATAGACTTGCATATTCCCGATAATGCACCAAGTCTTCAGGAAAACGATGAATGGATCCGTCAATTGAGCCGTAATGCTAAATCCATTTTGAAAGATGCTGATTTAGTTTTAGGGATTAAAAAAGTGAAAGAGGAATATGTTGTCGAAGAAGAAATTGAAGAGGCAGAAGAAGATGAGTTAAATGAAGATGAACTAGAAGAAGGTGAAGAAATTGAAAAACCACAAACTAAGTCAACAGTCAAAGTGAAAGTGAAAGAAACTATGGAATCACAACAGACTTATGAGGTTAAAGATAAATCAAAACTTGACTCGCGTGAAACTAATCCAGATTATACTACTTTTACCATAGACAAAAAGAAATACAATTTTGTATCAAGACCTAGGGAAGATCTTTACTTCAAGATGTCAGTTCCTGCCTCTGATTATTTTATTTCTTCTTCTCCATTTTCAAGTAATCCAGCAAAGAATAGACCAAAAGTGGATTCCAACCAGTCCTTTTCTGATCTCAGAGTGGTAAAGTTATCTTCTGGTAAAGGTGGTAATGGTGATGTATCATTCTTTAGAGATGCTGGTGTAGCATTTGGTCCACCAGATGGTGGTGATGGTGGTAATGGTGGTAACGTTTATGTTACAGCAGTCTCAGAACTCAGTTCCTTACATGTATTAAAGTCTACATATGAAGCTGAAAGCGGAACTAATGGACATAATGGACAATTAGATGGTAAAAATGGTAATGATTTATACATTACCGTTCCAGTAGGTACCAGTATTAGATGGTGTCCTGATCCAAAAGAAATCAGAATGATACCCGAATCCAAAAGAGATTCAAAAATGTTCCATATCAAGACAATTGGAGAAATGATCAAAGATGCAAAACCTGCTTTCATTCAGTTATTTAGAAACTCGTATAAGCCAGGTGAAGGTTGGGCATTCAAAGAGAAAGATGAAAGATATCATTTAGAGAGAGAGTATTTCAATGAATTAAATGAAAAAATCACACTATGGGATAAGCAAACTTCATACCGTGAAATTATGGGTGATATTTTCCCAATTCAAGGAATTGATTTCCCAGAACCAACAAAGGAGCCTGTTCTTTTGTTATCCGGAGGTAAAGGTGGTATGGGTAATATGCATTTCCTCACTCCAAATATTCGTAATCCACGTTTTGCCAAAGTTGGTAGAGCTGGATTAAGCTCCTATTTTATATTTGAACTAAGGTTGTTGGCCGATTTGGGTTTGGTCGGGTTGCCTAATGCTGGTAAATCGACTTTACTTAGAGCAATTTCCAATGCCAGACCAAGGGTTGGTCATTGGGAATTTACTACTTTACAACCCACTATTGGTACTATTCCTATTAGTAACAGATTAGATTTACCTCCATTTACAGTGGCTGATATTCCTGGTATTGTGAAAGGAGCAAGTGAAAATAAAGGTATGGGATTGAATTTCCTCAGACACGTTGAAAGATCAGGTGGTTTGGTATTTGTAATCTCTTTAGGTTCTAAAGATCCAATTGACGATTTGAATGTTTTATTAGAAGAAATGGGAGAGGAAAGAGTCAACGGTAAGAATATACTTGTCGTTGCCACAAAGGCAGATTTAGAAGATAGTTATGAAAAATTCAAGAAACTTAAGGAACATATTTCCAGCATAGATAAAGAGTGGAAAACTGTTCCTTGTTGTGCCATGAAAAAGGAGAATATCGAAAAAGTTATACATCTTATGGCTGAATGTTCCGGAAAATTAGATCAATGATGAATTGAACTCATCAAATTTAAATATTAAAAACCACTGTACATACCGTTTATATATATATCTGTATTTATATTTATCTGTTTATATTAATTAATGACACCATCTACAGCTAATAGCCAGATGGTACATCTTCGAAGAATGCAGTCGATAAGTTTGCGTGTAGAATTAATAAAGGAGCAACATCAATATCACCGTAATATCTCAAAGCCTCCAAAAGATTCACAAGTTTATCTATAAATGCACTTTTATAATCCTTCTCGATCTTGTTCAATTTCGATACTATAGAATCAACATTGCTTGCATCAAACTCTAAATTTGTGTATATGGATTCGTACTCATCAAATAAATTCTCCTCGAGCAAAATCAATTTCTTTTCGCATGATATCACAAACTGATGATAACTTAAGACGAAAGAAAATAGATCATATGCAGCTTCATAGAGCTCCAACTTTGACATCAATGATTCGTTGATGATCAAAGTTAAAAAGGATTTTAGTCCTTCGTCTAAAACCTTCACTTCGAAGATACCATTTCCATCATCAATGTTGTTTAGTAACCCGTTGAATTCATTCCAATGAGATTCAATAACTTCAATGTAGATATAATCGAGATATATCTTTATAAAGTGTATCATCTTCAAATGCAATGCTCTTGTTCTCTTTATGAATTCCCTTACCTTCGGGTCGCTGAATTGAAAACCCCAGCAACTTCTTCTATTATTGATCTCGTTCCAAGAGAATTCTAGTGATTTGTCTACAAACTTGATGATAGATATATTCCTAAATATCAGTTGGTACTCAGTCATAAAAGTCTTTGTGACGAATAAGTTCAATGGGAATGGAACTTCAACATCAATCGTAAGTCGACTTATCGGACTTTTCTCTATTTTCAGAACAGAAGACTTATTGCTACCAGTTTCAGAACTCTCCTGTTGATCATTGTCAACCAGTCCGTATGCTCTTTTCAAGGTAGTCTGTAGGTTCTCAAAATTGGAAGCCAAAAGTATTTGATCAGCATCAGTTGTCCTTGTATTTAATACTTGTGATAGTTCTTTGAATAATGAACTCTTGGATACAGATATATCCACTAAAGAATTGATCATATTTTGAAAATATATTTTGGGCCTCGATTTTCTGTCAATTGCTATAAGCTTATCGTCGATATATGCTCTTTGGTATGCTTCTATCAGTCTCGATAACTTCAAACTGTTCTTTGAGTTTCTTAAATCGGTTATTAAAGAGTGTAAAAATGTATTGAAATCATGATTATCCACTAAGAGAAAATATTTGTTGAGCACCTGCAAAAAATCTCTCATGTTATATCCTTTGAACAATAACTTCATCAAAATTTTGTTTGCCCTATTATAAGAATCGTTGATTTTCATAATCAAAGAGTTATCCTGTAATGAGTCGATGGAAGAGTATGAAAAGTTGATATCACCACCGTCTAATTGTAAACCACATGAACTTACAAGATTGAGAAATTTTCCTGTTAATACCAATTTTTGTTGAGTGGCTTTAGAGTCAATCTGTTTCAACATCAAATCGTTATTCTTCAAGGCAAATCTATCTAGCCAAAAAGATTCACTGTATTTGACATGATCGTCTTTTTTACCTACTTGTTGCTTTATTATGAATTCATCATATGGATCATTGATGACACCTATCCTCAGCCAATCATTTAACATCGCTACAAAACTTCTTGATATATTGTTGAAAAAGTTGAGTAAGAAATTATACGAAACAGTGTCACCTCTATTATTATCTAATGTTATCTGAATTAGTCTTAAAATAGTTATTCCTTTGACATATCTACTGTTCTGAGAATCTGATGGGATATTATTGATTGAACCTGTATATATGTCATTTTTCAATCCATTCATTACATTGTTAAATCTCATGTCTTGTAATACGTCACTGTCTTGACGTTTGAAATTTTCTTGGTTTATCTGTTGAATGATCTTATAAACATGATATAGTTGAGAAGCAATTGAATCTGTAAGATCACTTTCTAGTAAACTAAGGGAATATGCATAATTTGTATTATACTGTAACTCTACTCGAACAAGATATAGATTGTACACTTTCAACAACGCTCTGATTTCATAACACAATGATTGCATAGTTTGGCCATATGTGATATTGTCATATATATTGGCGAAGGAATCTAAAGCGTAATAATATGTTCCTAGTTTCACTAATCTCTTGGTTATTCCCTTCAATCCTGCATCAAGTTGTCTATGAATGACAAAGTCTGGGCCAATTAATCTTTTAGATATATCTTCTTGTTTGAATGATTCGGAGTATCTGATATAAAATCCTTCGAGTCCACCAAGAACTGACAGGAGGTCTTTCATGATAACAGCCTCCTGCTCTCTGATGTCCACCATTCTATCAATGGGAAAGCTTTTGACGTTGGTTGTTCCCTTTCTTTCATTGAAAGGCAGTTGATACTTCACACAACGATTGACAAATTCAGGTTCAGTTGATAACAGAGAAACCGCATCTGATCTCATTATATCCGACTGAAAAAAGGTGCAATATATGGTTAGTTTTCAGATATCAAGATAAGAATTATAAGTGCGACAGTTTTAATACATACGTTCATGTCCTGTATGAGTTAATGACCTTTTAATCTTGCAAAATAAAATAAAGTAAACTCTTCTAGCAAGCACGACACAAAGACACAAAATATCACATTAAATTTAAAATGGAAAAGGTAAACAACGCGCACAGCCACTCATATTTTTTCGGCTAGTGATGTGGCGCAGTGTTTTATTACCGCGCCACTCTCTCTACGTGATTTACGTGAAGATTAAGAATTACAATACATTGAACATATATAATAAATAATAAATAAACTTATCATTTGTATGTCATTACATATATGAATATTTCGAATAGTTTGTAGAAATCGTTTAGCATTAGTTACCCTTTGTTGGATCAGCTTCAAATCTTAAATCCCAGTCAATACCTGGTCCTAATTTAGGTAAGACTTCAGCAACACTTTGAACATCCTTATCACCTCTACCAGAGACACAAATGACCAAATGTTCATCCTTTGACATTTTCTTGGCAGCTTCCACAGCTCCATAGACCGCATGCGATGATTCTAAAGCTGGAATAATACCTTCTAATTGTGACAAAAGTTTGAAACCTAATAAAGCTTGAGCATCTGTGGCAGCAATAAACTCAGCTCTACCAGATGCCTTCCAGGAAGCTAATTCAGGACCAACACCAGGATAATCCAAACCTGCTGAAACAGAGTGGGTATCATGAACTTGACCATCTGAATCTTGTAAGACGTAAGTTTTAACACCATGGAAAACACCTGGCTTACCTACAGTTAAGGTAGCGGAATGATGATCGGTTTCTATACCATCACCACCAGCTTCAACACCCAATAATTTGACGCTTGTATCATTTTCGAATGGGGAGAACATACCTGTAGAGTTTGAACCACCACCAACACATGCAACAACCATATCTGGTAATTTACCATTGTTCAAAGCCTTGAACTGTTCCTTAGTTTCGTTACCAATAACTGATTGGAAAGTACGCACTAATGTTGGGTATGGATGTGGACCAATAGCAGAACCAACAATATAATGGGTGGTCTTCAAATGGGAAACCCAATTTCTGAAAGCTTCTGAGGTAGCATCTCTCAAAGTTTGGGTACCATTGGTAACAGCGACGACATCAGCACCTAAGATTCTCATTCTGAAAACATTCAAAGCTTGACGACGAACATCTTCAGCACCCATGTAAACAGTACATTTCAAACCGAACTTAGCACAAGCAGTAGCAGTAGCAACACCATGTTGACCAGCACCGGTTTCTGCAATAACGTTCTTCTTACCTAATCTCTTGGCGATTAAAACTTGAGCAAGAGCGTTATTGATCTTATGTGAACCTGTATGGTTTAAATCTTCTCTCTTTAACCAAATGGTGGCACCACCTGCATATTCGGTTAATCTGTCAGCCTTGTGGAAAGAGGATGGACGACCGATATATTGATAAAGGGATCTGAATTCTTCCCAGAATGTTGGGTCAGCAATGGCAGATTCAAAAGCGGTTTCCAATTCACTAAGACAAGCATGTAGGGCTTCAGGAACATATTGACCACCAAACTCACCAAATCTTGGGGAATGCTTGTGATTTTCTTCGAAATGTGGGACAGTATGTTTATTGGCAGTTTCAGGGAACTGAGAAGGTGGTAATTCGTTTGAGCCTTCACCAGTTAAGATACTTTGAACGTATTTTTTAGCAGTGGAACCTCTTTCACCTGGTTTAGATTCGCCAATCAAAGTAACTAATTTTGAACCAATGACAACACCATCTGCAGCTGCACCAACTTGTAAGAAATGTTCACGAGTACTAACACCAAAACCAACGGCTAATGGGGTTTCATCTCCCGTAATCTTTCTCACATGAGCACATAAACCAGAAACTTCTGTAGTAACTGAGACATTTGAACCTGTAGTACCCATTCTTGAAACAACGTAAATGAAGGAGTCAGCAATTTCACCTAATAATTTAAGTCTGTCATCTGTAGTTGATGGAGCAACCAATGGAACATAACTTAAACCTTCTTCTGTACAGAAATTTCTAAATTTGACAGCTTCTTCAGGTGGTAAATCAACAACGATGAAACCGTTGGCACCTGCCTCCTTGGAATCTTGAATCATTTTTTGTTCACCATAGTGTAAGATTGGATTGTAGTAACCCATTAAGATGATTGGAACATGGACACCTTCTTTTCTTGCTAGTTTTACTAATTCAAGAACTTTGGAAACAGTGATACCATTCTCTAAAGCAGTTGTGTTAGCAACTTGAATAGTAGGACCATCGGCAATTGGATCTGAAAATGGAATACCGACTTCAATGACATCAACACCACCCTCTTGTAAACTTTTCAAAATTGGAACGGTATCTTCAATTGTTGGATGACCAGCAGTGACAAATGTGATTAATGCATTACGACCTGTTGAAATTTGAAAGAGTTAGTACTGATTGCCTGAGATTAATGATCTTTTTTCTTTTTTTCGTAAGTTTCACAATGAAAGCAAAGCTACATACCTTCAGCTTTAGCCTTGGTGAAGGCATTTCTTAATTCAGTAGCCATCTTGTTGGATATATCAAGCTTGACTATTTATAGGGTTGAAAAATAAAGAACTAAGAAAAAAAAAGATCTGCAAGAGTCTTCTTATCACTCTCCCCAATAATATAAATTACCTGGCACTCGCAATGACTGATTTTCAATGAGTAACAACTGAAAAATCCAAATGCTCCGAGGGTAAGTTCGGGCGGGTGATACTTGGTGCGCGACATATGAGAATTGTTGTGTTAGAGTGGTAGCCCATGGAAGGTTTTGGTTGATGGAATTCAGGGTCATGAAGTATCATAGTTGAGGGTAACATAGTCTATATCACAATCGGATCGTTGGAAAATCCATTGTTGGCAACCTTGGCTTCTGCCTTCTTTTGACGTGGCTTCTTTGCAGCCGGTTTCTTATTATTTGTGGATGTTGAGGAAGTTTGAGGTTGAACTTGAACTTGGGGTGGAGACTGTATAGCAGATGGAGTTCCAGTTACAGCTCCATTCATAATGAGACCTGGTGTGTTTGTATCTGCTGCATTTGTAATCGTATTTGTTGGTGCTCTAAGCTCGGCCCTAGTGGAAACGGGTTCAATTTTAACTTTATGTGGTTCAACTTTGATTGTGTCATCAGGATTGATTCCAGACTTGAGCTTGGTGTATCTTATCACCGGAAGTAATCTTTTGTATGCTGCATAGTAGTGTGCTATATTGTTTTTAATTATGTTGATTTGATTCTGTATTTCAGAAAATATAGTAACAGGGTGAGTGGATTCATCTATGGAACTTAAGAGTCTCACATAAACGATCATATCGTATCTTAATTTGGAAATTTGAGCTTTTAATTCTTCGATTTCTTTGATCAGCGGATCAATATCAATTTTTCCTGATTCCAAGTCCTGGATTGATATAGCTGGTTCTGATTGGTGTATTTGGTTAGGAGTAGGGGCAGCTGCTGAAGTAGCAGGTGTAGGGATCGACATTTTCTGTTCTTGATTAGCCTATGATCAACTGAGGGAAGCTATAAGTGAGGAAGCAAGGTATGATTCAAGAAAGTCTTCAGATCAGTCTCAGCAGCAAGTGACAGCTCTAAGTCCAAATTGATGGTGTATATTGACTATCAAACTACCAAAATGCAGAACAAAAATGGAGTTACACAGATTATTAGTTCACAAATCAATCTCTTCTCAGTAATTTCTCTCACTTCCAGATTCTCTCGCGGTGGCTTTTATCTTATGTTTTTAGTCGAGAATATAATTACAGAATTTATTGTCCCGCATATATATGAATATATATCTATATATACCTATTACCCTTTTCCAGATTACTCCATAATCTATTTACGTGATCTAATTGTAACAATGCCGCTTTCCTTATTGAGACTCCATTTTATGGACGAACCTTGCTTCTCCGAGGCCAATTCTTTGAATGAACAACCAGTGAACACCGTAAGCATTTCCTTGGGGAGTATGAAAAACGACTTCTCTATTGCCTCAGTTGATAATTGAAGTACTTTTGACTCTCCTTGTTTCATTATATTTGCGTTAAGTGGATTATTTTGCCTTTCGTATTGATATAGTTGGTTCCATTTGTAAAAATCATCATTTGACCACGCTACCAATATTTCATATAATCTCTTCTGTTTCGTAGACCTTTCGTTCACCTCCTCTTCTATCGCATAGTCGGGAAAGTACTGGAAAAATTGTTGGAAAGATTTCTCTATCTCATTATTTGCATGCAACAAATGTAATAAGAAATAAACCTGAATATCCTCCAAATCCTTTGGATCCATTGAAGAACTTGCCTTCGTTAATAAAAAGTTTAGAGACGGGAGATACGTCTGGTATTTTCCGACTGAAATACCAATCTTGGCTGATAGTAAGAATGTCTTTATTATTAGATCATCGGGTGGTAAACTAAGCATTGCCTCTCGGAGTTTTCTACAGTTCATCAGTATCGTCTCTAACTTTCCAGCGTATGTTACAGGATCCGATTGATAAGCATCCCAATCGTGCTTCAGTATATCGAACAACTTAATTCTTGAAGATTCATCCTGTTGTAGTCTAAGATCTTCACCCCTACAGATCAAACCAAACTCGTTCTCCTTATTTCTTTCGATTTTCTCTTGATCTTTTAAAAACCGTTCTTTTCTCCTGGCCAGTATTGCATCTTCTTCACTGAGTGTAAACTGTATATCTCTTTCTTCTCTCTTAGTTGAGTTACCCTCAAAATGTCTTTTTTCATGAGCATAAGTTGAAGTGTTGGCACCTCTTCCTCCCCTTCCTCCTCTTCCTCTTCCTCTTCCTCTACCATTACCTGTGCCTCTGCCTCTGTAGTTTGATCTGTTTCTATCCTCGCTTCTAAACAACTCTCCTTCTGAAATACTCATATCCTTTCTTCCAATAGTTTCATCTACTCGTGTTTCCTGTTTCTCTGCTACACATACATCTATATATTTATTGATCTGTTTAAACTGCAAGGAAACCAATCAACTTCAGCTAAATTGGGGAAATTGGGGCATTTGGAGAACATCCGTGCATTGTTTTTCTCGCTATTACCGTAGTACTAAAATATATAAGTGTAATGAATTATGTTCTATTACGCATGTATGAAATATAAATATATATATACAGGTGATTTTCAGAAGCTAGATCTCCTTTTCTTGTCAGAAGTCCTCTTTTGTCTTCTGAGCAGGGAAACTGTAATAAAGAATGTAATGATTGATAAAAGAATTGTAAATTGAAAAGCTCTACTATAGCATTTTGCACCGATATTACATACTTTCATAGTAACATCCTGTAGAACTCCTTGTGAGTTAGGCAGTTTCACAACAGCTTGTTCAATATGGGAATCATAATTCCTTCCAAAGAAGTGCGTTATTATCAAATTAGTGACAATAGGTGTCAAGTTAGTTATTCCCCAGTTGAAAGAGAAACTTTGCAATCCCCACATATCACCAATGATGATAGGAAAGATACAATACATGAATCCATAACCAAACCCTACCAAACAAGATAAAATACTCAAATATTTCAAGTTTTCAATTGCATATCCCAAAATTTGAGCAAGAATACAAAGTATCGATGGTACAAGTATAAGATTGAGTCTATTGTTGGAGTGGAATGCATCAGCAATAAATCCACTACCTAACCTACCTAAACAAGAAGCTATAGAAATCAAACCGACTTGATATTGTTGTTGCTGCTGAACCATTACTCTATATGTTGACGCATTAGCTTCTATGAACTTCAATCCTCCAACCAAAGCGGTTACCATATAACCAACTGAATAAATATACATTTGTCCTAGACCAGCTAAGATCCCCAATATCACTGCAATAATCCAGAAATCATAATGCCTATATATATACCCTGTATTACCGGTTGGAGTGGCTGTTCCACTTGTTGCAGACTTTATGAGGTCTTTGGGTAATGGTGGTGTTCCAATTTCAATCATTTCAATACCAGAGGGATCAATAATAGTAGCATTTCGAAGAGACCTTCCTGTTGTTTGTTCCCTGTCACAAAGACAAATCAAGGGACCACAAACTATAGCTCCAATAAAAGAACTGTAACATAAGAATCCCAAGAAATCAGTAGTTCTGCCGGGGTAAATAGCTGAGCCAACTGCTGAGTAAATGGAAGCACTTGCACCATAACATGCAATGGGTAATGCAGTAGCAACACCTCTTCTATTTGGGAATAGCACCATACAACATTTGATAGCAGCAGCATTCACGGCTGTTGATCCCCATCCAATTGCAAAATATAAGAAGCAACTGTAAAACAAATTTGAATCTGCATCTCTGAATTGATTACGGAAAAGATAATAACCCAACGTAATCAGTAAGGAACCTAATGAGATAGGAAGAGTATAACCAGTCTTATCGATAAGCAACCCACTGAAGGGACCTGATAAAATAACACCGACTGTACCAGCTATTGCAATTGAGGAAGTCTGTGAAGATGTGTAGTTCAATTTTACTGCTATCTGGGGACTATACGCTGAAAAGATGTATAGAGTACCACATAACACACTGATCAGTGATGCACAGAACAGTACAAACACTCTACGTATGTGATGCATTTGTTTTGTTCTAAACGATTCAATGTCTGTTTCTACTTCCCTTGAGTTGAACTACAGCACAGTGTGCTTCTGTATATGAATATTCACAGCATTCCAACATAGAGCATGGTATAGTAACCATTCTTACGTATACGACCTTACAATATAAAAATGGGGACGCGAAAGACTCCGAAAGAGTCGGCGAACTAAAATTTCATTGGTGGGGGTCTCATTATCTCATCATATTTACATTGACATATCATTGAGACAAATCTACAACCGAAATCACGGGTTAACAACTGGAAGAGCAACAGTAGGAGTAGGAGAAGAAGGATGGGATCACTACGAATAGGCTTTTTTGGCTCCGATCATTTCAGTATAAATTGTCTGCGAAGACTGCTCCCGTTGTATGAGAACAGATCCCATATTTCTTCATTGGAAATCATCACAAGATCTCCAAAGTTGGGAGGCAGAGGAATGAAAGAGTATAAGGATGTGGAGATAGCCAATTTTGCCAAGGAAAATGATATTCCACTGTTGAGGGCTGATAAGAGAGATGAGTTTCATATGTTGACGAAAAGAAACTACAATATGGCCATTGCAGTGTCATATGGTATAATGATTCCAAATAAATTTTTACAATCTTTACAATACGGGGGTTTGAATGTACACCCTTCTTTGCTCCCGAGATATTCGGGACCTGCTCCACTTTACAGGACCCTGTTAAATAATGATAAAGTGACTGGATGTACAATACAAGCATTACATCCAACAAAATTTGACAGAGGAGATATCTTTCTTCAAGAGAAATATGTGATCAAAGAGAATGAAACATTACAATCTTTAAGCGACACTTTGTCTACACTTGGTGGAGACTTACTTAGAAAGACATTGGAGAGTAGAATCTTTGATCCCAAGAGTGAAAATTACCAAGTTCTCAAGCCAGAATATGAGTTTTCATATGCTGCCAAAATGAAGAGCTTTGAAAATCAAATTCAATGGAATGAGTACAGTTCAAGCAATATAGTCAAAAGATTCAATACTTTGGGACCATTGTACTGTTTTATAGATAACAAACCAAAGAGAAACAAAAGCATAGTTGATCCTAACTTACTTGTCAAAAGAGTGATATTGAATAATATTAAACCTTATTCATTACTGCCTGCTTCCTCGACCGCACATCTTAACTTGGTTGAACCCGGAGAATTTCAATTAGACAGTTCAAATGGTGAGAACTTGATCATAAAAACCGATGATGGATACGTTGCTTCTGATTCTATCAAATTGGAGGGATTTGGATACGAATCTCCTAAGGTATTCGTCGATACCCTAAAGAGAAAAACTGGGGTGCTCAGCTCTAAATTCAATTGAAGAGGTAGATCTACACCAACTAATAACTATCAGAATTCTGTAAATATAACATCTGGATATTACCAGACTTCCCTTGTACATATAAATCAAGCACCCAAAATTGCATATTGAGTCTTTCCTAGAAAAGAAAGTTCTGTTTTCAGAAAACGAAAAACAACAAAAACGAAATTATCATATCATGACTTCCCAACTCTTATCACAACTGTCACACCTTCCTATTCCATCTATATACAAATTGAATGGCATGTTAGATCGGAAATATCTATATAGATCTATTTATGCTGAACAGATTATTTAATGAAAATACATGCCTTAATTCTACAAGCTAAAAAATTCAGATGTAAATGTTTTTGTCTGTTCTGTAAGATCACACGTTTTAATTACTTCGGTGCTAGCTGAAAATCCAAAGATGATATTTCAGATTGTGAACATCTTCCTATATGTATTCTTTTCTTCTAAATTCGATAATTCAAGTCTTAAATCATCTATATCTTGTATAAATGAAACTAAAGATAAAAGAGTTGGTAACAAGTTTATTGCTTTTTGATCATATCAAAAAATGTTCATGCGAAGAAACAAGTGAAGATACATTTAAAACTTGTGTTTATTACTCATCATGGTCATACAACCAAGACCATCTTCCAAGTGCCTTACCAATTGATCGTATTACAAATTTGTTCTTTGCGTTTCCCAAAATCCATCCCAAGTCGTACGACTTATACTTTGACGAATGTGATATCGCTACCACAGTTCCGATAGAATTGAGAAATTATCATCAGTCAGATGAAACAATATATTCTGTTGGTTTGATGGGTCAATTTAACCAATTGAAAACCATAAACCCTAGTCTGAAAATATCTTTATCGATTGGTGGTTCAAACACTGGAGCTCTGTTCATGAAAATAGTTGAAGATCCAAAGAAATTGAAAAAATTCTTACAACAAATAAAAAATATTGTCATATTCTTTAGGTTTGATGGTCTTGACCTGGATTGGGAATTTCCTTCTAACAAGGAAGAAGGCAAGAAGTTGACCATATTGGTCAAGGCATTACGTAGTATGCTGGATGGCATTGACTCGGAACAATATTTTTTATTGAGTATGGCAATTCCAGCAGAACCAGAGTTTATCAATTGTATTGAATTCGATTATGAAACGGGTATCGATTCGTATGTTGATTTCTATAACATTATGGGATATGATATTTCTGGTGTGTGGTCTAAGAGAACAGACTATCATTCAAACTTATATCCTTCAGTACAGTCGAAGGGTGTGGATCATACGGTGAGACATTTGATTGAGTCAGTTGGAATTAACTCGAAGAAGCTTATTCTTGGTATGCCCAACTATGGAAAGAGTTTTAGATTGGCTCATGCCCCAAAGTTGCACAAATCGATAGACAAAGATGAATTTATTGGTGTGAAAACCCAAAATTTCTGCAGAAACCCGTTTGATGATATCGTTGAGGTCGATAAGGAAGATAAGAAAGAGTGTATTATCGATTACAAAACGATCTCTCAAGATCTAATGAAGTGTGATTTCTATTATTACGATGATGAAGCAGTTGGCACACTTTGTTATAACGCTAAAAGAGAAACAGTGGTTGTATTTGATGACCCAAAAGTTGCATATACCAAAGGAGAATATGTTAAAGAAATGAGTTTGGCTGGTGGAATGTTTTGGGACTCTAAAGGTGATGATTTTGAAACACCAGGTAGTTCATTACTACTAAATTTCATTGAGGGCTTCGGGGGTCTTGATTCTTTAGTCCAGACACAAGATATTAATAACAGTTATGTATTCTCAAGCTTGAAAAATTACGATGATCACGAGAAAGCATCAGGGTGGGCTTCATTATGGAATTCAATTTTCTATGATGCATGCCATGAGAACATTTTCTATGAAAGATATTGTGATGATGAAGACTTTTTTGATATGTATCATCCACCTGTTAGTGAAATCCCAAAAGACACAGGCAATCACACTGACCCATCGTTAGATGATGATTCGGAGATATCATCCGGCAATACCAAGAAATGGAATCAACTTTTGTTATTTTTGATGTTGATCGTGGTGATCTCAACTACTTTAGTTTGATTGACGCTTGGACATGTATTAATTTATGATTCTATATTGACTATTTACTAATATATACAATAAATAAAAGCTTTTTCAATAGAATTTTTGTATGAAAATGAAATGCGAGTTATGTGATTTTTGTTTTGTTTTTTTTTTGCGATATCGAAAGAGATAGTACTAAATCATTAGACTATCTGTTTCTGAAATCCACCTCCAAACCAGTTAAGTTCTTCATCACCTGAGTCCGAATTATTATTCTGGAAAAGAATGGATTTAAGACTTGAGATGTTGTTTTTGATGGATCTATTAGACTTATTAGATGAATTACTATTGACTGACATCAAGTCTGAGTTTTTTCTTCTTCTTTTAAACTCCTCCACTGGCTTAGCGGAAGAAGATGTAGCAGTAAAATTAGAGTTGAAGTTAGATTTTGAATTGGAGTGAGAATCAGTAATATTCAATGTTGATATAAATTTCAATTTTGACTTCTTCAATCCTATAGAGTCTAAGAATGAAGAAGGTGTTGATGATAATGAGAGATTTGAAGGATTGGGTGAGATTTTGGTATCGGAGTTGGGAACATCAACATTACTATCCCCAGTGATATCGGATGTTAGTTCAGTTGATTCTGCAGATACGCTTGGATTAATGTAGAAATGAGAAAATGTTCCATCCAATACCATAGATGATGATTTTTTCAACTTGTTGGTCAATGCGGTTGTTAATGAGGTTTTGCTTTTATTTTTATTTTTCTCATTGTTTGTTGGATTAGTCTTGACATGCTGACTAGTAAATGACAGGATTAAATCATCGTCATTTGAAGATACCGAAGTGGAATCATCATCATTGATAAGTGATTCCATTTCCAAATGAGAGTCTTTCTTTTTGTTATGATCAGTGCTATTATTGGACGATGATGAAAATTTATGGATTAGTTTATTGCCAGGTGTTTTGGCAATGATGTTGTTCTTAGCATTTATCAATTTGTCTATTAAAGGTTTATTATTATTAGGAGTAGATGGAGTTTTGGTTGGCGTTGGTTTCGTTAAAATTTGCGTTTCTGTCGTTAAAGTTGTTGGTGCTACAGTAGTGCCACATTTTGGTATTTTTGAAGATTCCAATGACCCCTCATTTTGGAATGAATTATCACTTTCTCTTGATAGTATAGATGGAGCTGTGAAATGGATATCATCATCTTCAGCGTCAGAATCTTCATCACTGTCATCAGATGTATTGAAATAACTATGCAATTTATCCAAATTGATGATTTTTTCTTGCTTGGTTTCCGGGTTCAATAAATGAAGTTGCCTTGATGATCTAGTTTGTTTCAATTGAGAGTTCTCGAAGTTATTTGCATGAGAAGGGGTATCTAGAGTATTTGATCTGTTCCTCGTAGGTCTAGCATCCCTGATAAATTGATGAGCAAAATTTGAAGGGTTGTATTCTTTATATAAATTCTCATAATCTAATAAACTAGCATCAATTTGACTATCTAAGATTTTGAACAGTTCTTTGTCATCATTAATATACAGTATTGAACTCAAATTGAAATCGTAATCCATCAATCTGAATAAAGATCTTGTTTCAGAAGATTGTTTCAAATAAATTGGAGTACATAGTGGAATCTCATTGAATAATGGACGATTTAATAAGATTTGTAATAAGGTGGATATTATAGCCCCATGACTTATAATCACTACTATAGTGTTTTTATCCTCTTTCACAGTTTGTCTTCCATTATAGTATTGTAAAAAATTGATTAGAAATTCAAAAATTCTTTTCTTAAAGTTATTCAATGACTCACCATAATCACCACAATGACCAAATTTGTTATAAACCCAAGTTGGATCTTTTATCAATTTAAGGAATTCCTTTGTTGATTTATCTGAATCATCTAACTGAAAATTATCCAAATTTAGGTAATTATTGAGATTACTAATGACTGAATAGCCATCATCACTTGGAGGCAAATAGTTCAAATTGAAATTTTCATTCAACCATTCTGATAAACTCTGGTCTACTCTTAAAACACATTTTGCCCTCATATTGACTTGCTTGATATGTTTCAACAACAGCTCGGTGGTTTGAATACATCTGTTATATGGAGATGAATGTATGATAATTTTCTTATTTGGATCATTGAAAGGGACATTGTGTAACATTCTCTTGAAAGCAAGATCCATCTCTTGATTTGCCTCCACAGCATTCAGTGGAGGGTCGAAATTAGCAAGCCAATTGGAAGTATCATGTAGGTTGTCAATGGTATCAGCAACCCCATTGAAAGGAGGAGAAAATGAACCATTTGTATCTGAGACCTTTGTATTCTTTTTGTCTATCCTAGAGCAATGTCTTAGCAGTACAAGTTGCATGATGACACGTCGTCTAGTTAGGATACAGGAAAAGTTGAAACGACAGCAGTTCTATGGGGAAAAGATAGATGTTTACAACCGGATCAGTTGTCAGTAATACTTACTACTGGTATATCCTTGTGTAAATTCAAGATCAAATCATCTTGTACACGATGGAACTGAGCCTCCCATATTCAAAGAAGTGGCCCGTTACGACTAATTAATTTTTTTACTCGTTAAAGGCGAATGGGAACGAGCGACGCGCATGTGATAAGTCTGCGTCGACTGTGGCTGTGGCTCTGGAATGATTGGCTGGTGCTTATTGTGGCTTGTTTGTGGCTGTGAACGTTCTCTGGCTTCCGGCTTTTAGTTTTTTCTTTTGTGTTGATTAAATTACTGTAACTATTCCTACAAACCTATATATATATATCGCCTAATTCTCCTCTTCATACTTCCAATTCTTACCCTCGTAGTTGGCAAAGCATCTGAACTCATTACTTAACCCGTTCTTGTGTTCAGGGTAAAAATTAGTGACCCTGGTGAATGGGTAAACTTCTTTCATGACATCTCTCATTCTTTCACCTGTACAACTTATGAGTTTGAACTCTTTATTATTTGGATTTAGTAATGCCTTGGCAGTTATACCTGATTTTGTTTGACATTCCTTCTCTAAAAATGGGGGATCAATTAATAATCTGTCTACTTTACCTTTCAAATCTTCTCTAAAATTCAATGGATCATTGTAATCGTAAACTCCAAATTTATCATGTGCCAAGTATTGAAATCTAGTGTCATATTCAAATAGATATATGTTATCAGTAGGTAATGGGCCTTCTTTATTGATAACAGCAGCATACACTGAAGGGGCACTGACAATACAGATCACTGTATCCTTATCTGCACCCTCTAATAATTCATCTGCTAATAAATTAGCAGTTTCATCGCTATACCAAAATTGAGATAATTGCCAATCTTCTTTGAAATCATCAATTGATTTTAGTCCTCTGTCTGTATAATCCTTGTCTGCTTCTTTATATAGCTTTTCAAACTTCTCCTTACGTTCTTCCTCTTCATTTTGAAACTGTTTGAGAGCTTCTAATGCATATGGGGAAAGAGTACTATACTCGGGTTTAAATCCTGTTAGTATATATTTTTACCCTAAATCTATAATCTGAAAATGAGAAAAAAATTGAAAACATACATTTGTTCATCGTCAGAATCCATTTTTGGCAGATATATAAATATATGGTTGCAGTGATACTCTGGTATTCATTAACTTTATTTATATACACTTCATGCCTATCTTATCACTGGAGAAAAATTTTTCGCCTTAATCTAGATGAGACAGAAAAAAAAAATAGTTGCGAAATTTTGACAGTTGTTTGATAAATTGCACTATATACAAGATTTATACATATTTATTTACATTATTTATACAGTATCATTTGAAGTCGGGCATCATCCAGTATAGATTGTTAGATACTGATCCTCTCTCAAGTATATCTTCAGCAGTTGGTATTTCTACTGGGTATACCGTTTTAACTATCTGCTCATATGTATAATCCATTGGAACTTCAATCAATTTAGAAAACATTAATTGATCTTTCGGATAGTGAAGTTTGATTGATTTCCTTTGTAATATACCTTCATGACCAATACGTTTACCTTTTTTATCTCTGGATGTCTTAACTTTATAGATATAAGGGAATATATGCACCCTGATAGCAACATCTACTTCACGAGGTGCATAAATTTGATATAGATCCTTTGGATCAAATATACCATTGGGTGATATAGTGAAAAAACCTATACCTGCCATGAGGATATCAATGGTACCTAGGAATGGTGGAATAATATATCTCACTAGATTTTTTGCTGCTTCCTCATTAACAATAAATTTGTAATCGAGGCTACGTCTTCTGTCTTCATTAAATTGTAACATTCTTTCCAGATTTTTTGTCTTTCCTTCCTGACCAGACATACCATTGAAAACTCTGAAAATTGAGTCCTTTGGGGGTCTCAGATAGAATAATCCACCAGTCGAATATAACTGATCTCCATTGAAAACCCTAGTTTCCTTTCCTCTGATCTTTGTTGGTGCCAATTTTCTTCCATCATATTTTCGACTTCCTTCCATACCGATTTCAAGAGAGGTTTTGAATTTCTTAGGAATGATATATTTGAAAATCTCGTGGGAATATCCTGGTGTATCAACATATTTGGACTCTGGGCCTTTGCCTTGATAGAACTTATTATGTCTTGTAAATGCTGGAAAGTGAGAAATAGTTCTTCTGAGTAATTTAGACTGTTCTGGTGAAGAGTCTTCAATCAAAAGTAAATGAGATATCAATGTCGATTTACCAACATTTATACCACCAACAAAATAATAAGTTTCTCTCTCAGATAATTTCTGATACAAATTCTTCACTGACCATGTTGCTTTATTAGACGTCAATACCACTTGTTTGGATGCAATCTTATGACCTGTAATAGTTCTCAAAGATTGAAGAAAATAATTGAAAGCTGTTTCATAATCGAGTTCAGACTGTCTAATATATCCATCCATCTTATTAATAACAAACAAAAAGTCATCTATGTTTCTACCTTCTAAAATTTGTTTCTTAAAACCCAATGGAAATTCTCTACCTGATAATACATACACAATCTTGGCTCTCTTAGGAACTGATTTCATTACTTCTTCAATGGAAATGTGATCATGGTTTCCTTCCTCGTATACACTTTGATTCAATATAGATCTACATCTGTTACATTGTAATTCAACGGCTTCTGTTTGTTTCTTCTTCTTCTGTTTTATTTCTTTCTTGGTAGGAACTCCTGTGAGGCCCATTTCTTTCATTAAGGTTTCTTCAATATTCTTTTCCATGAGTTCTTTAACTTCTTCTTCAAGTGTAATTTCTGTTGGTTCTACTACTTCAGGTGGGGTATAAAAACCTACATCATCTGGATTATTTTCTTGAAGATATGTACCACAAGAGACACAGTGGATGTCTCTTTTGAACTGCCCTAAACTAAATTTCATAGTTATCTTTGTATAATTCATTGATCGTACATTCGCAGTTGCAATCGAATGAAGGTTGGATTTTGAAGTAGGAAGCGTAGGGTATCTCCGAAGAGGTATCCCTATATTGAACAGCACATTCTTTCTTCCAATTGCTATTCTCCTAGGAATCATGACTAAGTGTGTGTTCTTAAGTCTGAACAGATCAGACAAACATTAACCCCTCTTCATAACTCAAAGCTTCCTAAATCCTCATCATAAAAAAAATTCAATTTATCTCCTACGACGCGTCGATTCTTGAACTGAACCTGATAACAAATGCTGTCAAATTTTATCACGTGTTATAAGCTTCCGTACACCCGCTTAAGAAAAATGTAAAACATCCCCGCAAAGGTTGTCTGTCGTATATGAAATACATCTATCCTGTCTTTGTATCAAGAAGTGATTCATAGTAATGGAAGACTTGTAACATAGCAAACAAGGACGCATATCCTTTGTTATAACTCAGTTATAGTCTGGAAGTTGTCCAACAGCATATGCAAATCGTCCAAAAGTAATGAAACACCAGGTAATTGATTCAATTATATTATTGAAATGATAAACAAATCCAATTTTCTTTTGTAATCTTCAAAGCTAGAGACCTGATATTAACACAGAATGTCAATTCTTCTATCAAGAGTATAGCTGCAACAAATTGAAGGTGTTTCAAATACCCCCAATAGCTTAGTGGGAAATGAATTTTGTTATTTGTTTATTTCAAGCGATAATCTGGCAAACATAGTGAGATTTATCAGCAGTATAGTTAGTGAAGCTTTTGCTTACACTAGAAAATATTGATTCAAAACTGTTGCTTTGAACTGGATAGATTCTTACCATCTATACTGTTGGTCATTCATATCATATGGTGTGAGCACAAAATGAGCTTTTTTATATCTTCTCAAGAAGGGTGAAATTGAAACTACTCAACAAACAACTCAAATTTATACTAACAAAAGATGAATACCTCATTTACCTACCTTTCTAAGCAAATTTCCCATCTTCAAAGGCTCATTATTATCGTTTATAATGGCCTCAACTTATTACTTGTTATAAATGAAACAATTGAAAGCCTATGCAGCTTGTAGATTGATTTGCAATTAAATATTGTAGCATTTGCAGTTAAATATTGTATCAAGACAAGGTATTACTTAGTATCTTGAAGCTATTCTGGGTTCAAAATGCGTTTCTTGCGACCATAAGTCGATGCAAAGTGTCAAAGCGATTATTGATATACAACAATAAAAAAGTCGTGAATACTTCCTATAGGAATGTAACTCTAAATTTATTTTTTTACAAACTTGAAACTATTAATTCAATATTAAACCAGTATCAACCCATCATTCCTGAAGAAATTGGATTTTTGAAGATACACATATAAAGTATTTAGGAACTAATACAGAAACAGTTAATGCACTTCGGTGAGGAAAAGAAGTCTTCTGCAATTCAACGATACAGAAATGAAGGTTGGTCTACCTTCGGTTATGGTAATCAGATTTGTGGTACAGTAAAATAGATTAAACAAGATAAGAAAGTTTTGCTGTGACTATGAGCTCCACCATTATGACCTCAAACGAAGTAAAATACTTCATCTCAATGTCAAAAAGAAAGAGAAGCAAAAAAAAGAGAGATTGCAGCACCTGAGTTTCGCGTATGGTCTCCCACTACACTACTCGGTCAGGCTCTTAGCAGCTTAACTACAGTTGATCGGACGGGAAACGGTGCTTTCT